>CM033730.1:47095557-47695557 GCA_019671005.1 Hibiscus mutabilis | reverse complement strand
GAGTTGTATAGAATCAAGAAACAAATGTTGGGGAGGTGCAGTCTTGGCATTCCTATGTCGGGAGTTATGCAGAACCGTCAACCCGGACAGACGTACCATTGGGGGATGTCTTTGGTTGCTGCAGTCTTGGGCATGGTTTTAAATGTCCTTTTTTAAGCCTAACGCCTAAAAACCCGACCCCATTCCAATTCCCACTTGTTCGGAGGTACGAATAAATATTTATTTATTTTTTTGGTTTTTTTGATATTAGAACACTTATAATTGTTCTTTTTTGAATTATAGGTGGTTGGGTCAATTAACATACGTGGGACTATCGACCACCTAGCAAGATTATCGACTCTTGATCGATAAGAGAGATAGGGTAAATTTTGTTAGTTCGATTGCATTTTTTAATTATAAAATAAATTAAATTGAGTTTATCTAACTAATTTTACATATTTTTTGTAGTTCCTCTGCATATCGTACGAGGATCCTGATATTCGGGCATGTATTCCTCACGAAATAATGTAGACTGGGCACATTTGGATACAGATGGTCTCGCTCATACACTACGAGATAGTCGAATGGCATCCTACAGTCTGCGTGTTACGATAATTCAACTATGTCCAAAGGATTCCGGATGAGCCACCAATTCAGACACATTGCACAGGTTAACGCGACAAGGCAAGACCGAAGAACACAGACGCCCGGGGCATCGTCATCAGGAAAAACACAGGCACCTGGCCAGGCAGCCGCCCAGCCAGAGACACCGGTGTCAGCACCTGCATTTCAGCACTCGATTTTCTCGTCATTTCAGCCTACTAGTATTAGTCCATCGTTTCAACAAACAAGGAGTCCGACGAAAGGTTTTTTCACGAATGCGTTTCATCTGCTTATGATGGTTCCCCCATTCTACTACTCTTATGCATCTGTTCCTCCAGTTTATCAATTTTCACCATTGGCGACACAGTTCGGATCCTGTATTATTGATCGGACACCGTTGCAAAGCTCGTTCTACACTAGTCCCAATGCGAGTAGTGGGACTCCAGATGTATTTGGGGATGAAGATGACGATGGCGATGATGATGACGATGGTGGGCTTGTTCAAAGGAATCTGACTCAAGACCGACATCCACCGCGGTGCGGTACGGGTGGACATATGTGTCACTAGGATGATTTTGTAATTTCCTTTAATTTATGTAAATATTTCATTTAAAAGAAAAAAATCATTTCAAAAAAAATTCCAATATTTTAAATGAAATTTAAAATGCTTTAAATATTCGTTTTAATTTAAATATTCAATTTATATTTAGGTAAATGGACCTCACGTTTTGCGGATAGCGAGGTCCATTTAAATTGAATTGAAAAAGAAAAAAATATTTAATATGTTATTAAATATTCGATTTAAATTAAATGTGAAAAAGAAAAAATATTCGAATATTTTAAATTGAATTTCTTTTCTTTTAAATCAAATATTGAATATTATAATAAAGATTCGATTTAAGTTGAGTGGTCTACTTGCTTCAATTAGAAGTATAGTAGTCAACTAGAGTCTAAAAAATCATAGTATAATGGTCGATTATGTACTGTATCTTTCAAATTAAAATAAATTAATTTTTTAGGATCTCGCGTTATGCAGAACACTAGGTCCAATGTGGCACGTCAAATCTAACTCGTAATCTGGTATAAACACGTTAAGAATCTCTGTGGAACTTGGGGTTTGCAAACTCGTACTTAACTACATAACAAGAACTGTTATCGTGGTACATCATGTAAAATAACATTTTAGTTTTATTTAACTGTAATAGATTACATATTTTTGATTAGAAATACTTAACTACTTAAAAAAACTTAACAATCTAAGTTACGTTTAGTTGAAATGTATAGAAGATGAGTCAGTTTCCATGTCGTCATAGTCTGTGGACAAATCAGATGTTATGTTTAGTTCCTCAGTTTTTGTCTCTTTATCCACTAGTTTGCGGTAGTTACATATACGAACTGCCTCTTTGTCTTCTGATAACCAAATTTCTGCTTTGTTTTTTGATTTCTTCATCAAATTTTACAGTAAACTCGATGTTTGTACCCCCGACACGAGTGTAGTTTCTAAACATCCTTTGAAGGTCCCTATCATTTGATAAGGGGAGCATGTAATGCGCCTTAGGCCCGAGCTCATCAGCGGGTATTTTCACCAACAAACAAGACATTTGGTGTGTTGTAGATTCGCGAAGGTGCATTGAAATCAAATCATATAACTCGTATCTACTAATATCATTGTTGAAAGAAGTGTAGAAATAGGTTCCCGAATGGAAAACGGTTGCAGAAAATCTTCCTATATTTTGGACACATTTGATGGATTGTAGAAGAATGTGTAGAGCTAAAATAATGTCATTGCAGTTGCGATGAATTGACGTGTTTATATAGATGGGGAAGGAACCACAAAAAAACTCACTTTTTGTAAATAGCGAGTTCGACTGACATATCAGGCCTACCACGTCAGAAATCTCGGGACCTCGCGCTCTGTATATAGCGAGTTCTTGCATCCCTCGCACGCGTTTATTCTGAATGATCTTGGAACCTTTATATTAGACAGAGAGGAAGAGAAGAACCTGAAGAGCAAACAATTACAACAATTTGTGGAAGATGGGGACAACGGAGTCGAAGCACACCAACTTAATTTGTGTGACGAGGCTTTAAGCTAAGAGTGTCAATTGTACGTTTATGCTAGAGTTCTTAATTATTAGATAGCTTGAATTTATTACAAGGTTTCTAATATTTGTTCGACTTTCTATATAATTGTAGATATTGTCAAAATATGTCGAGACGATGAAGTATTACTGCACTGATATACTATAATAGCAAAATGGTCGCCCACCCATCTCTCGGCGTCGTCTTTTAGTCCTCAAATATTGTAACCCTATAGTTGTCAAGAAAATTAACGTATAATAAGTTGATGTAGGAAGTGAAAAATAATGTTCCACATGGTCGTAGAAAGAAGCTGGAGTCGTTGAAGTATAAACTACCAACGTCGTACGAACCTTTAACGTACTCAATATACCATGTGGCGGACAACGATGATGTGGAATTGATGTTGGATGCCCACTTGCAGTACTCAGTTGGAGGTCCCCTAGAGCTCTATGCAATATTTTTTAATGCCGATGACGATACTATACTCTCAAATTGGCGGGCGACAAATTATGACTTCAAACCTAATGCCAACATTCAGAGCCTAACAGTCAATTTACGCAATGATTATAATTTATTAACCACACATAGTCCACGCAACGACCTCGGTGAGTCATCGTCTTCTATGCCAAGATATTCTTACGTAGCCAGTTTTGACTTTAACTTGAACCTGCCACCCAACATTGACTTTTGTGCATCATCGTCATATATGCCAACACATTCAACATACAATCTGTATAGTATGGGTGCCGGCGCGTCAATATCGCAAAACTACATGATGTCGCAAGAGCATAAAGTATTTAATCCGTTCGACGATTTCACATCTTGACTATATTCAACGTATGTCCCTAGTACAGAGTACATTGAACAACCTGTGGGGAAACATTCTTGTGCTGCATCTGTCGACCTTGATCTTGGTCTTAGCAATATGTTTCCTGAGCGATCTCGTGAGCATTCTCGTGATCGACGAGGAATTGCTAAATCTGTTGCCATAGTATTCGAGGACTCATACCTATTCTGATTTAAGGGTTTAGACATCTGTGATGAAGAACTGATAAGGGAGATAGGGCCCGATGGTGACGAGCAAGGCCCCTTCTACGGTGAACCAGAAGACCTTCATATGCCTGACGAAGTAGAAGAATATGAGGGATTAGAGGATGTAGTAGACGAAAATGAAGAACGTGTCTAACCTGCCAACGTTCTACATCGTACCAACATTCCACATCATGCCATCTCAGTTTCTTTTTACCAGCCACCATCACACTTCACAACAGTTGATATCGATGCCTTCAACGTTCATGAATTTCCCAATTCCTAAAACTCGAGCAGTACAACCGGCGAGCTGATGGTGAACTTCATATTGAGTTGTCCTTCTTGAGTAAATAACTCGTCGTGACTGCCATCAAGAACTACAACAAACACAACGCAGTTATGACGACAGTGAGAAAGACTCAACTAAATAACTACATTGTAGAATGTGCCCAGAAAAATCAAGGGTGTAATTGGAGGGTTCATGTTTCGTGCTTGAAGAAGCTAAATGGGCTATGGAAGATCACAAGACTTGGGGAGCCTTATACGTGTACCGTCTACAGACTAAGTCAGGATTATCCAAACTTGGATGTGCACGTGCTCTGCGACATCTTCATTCCACTGGTCAAGGCAAATCCGTCACTGAAAGGAGTGCGGCATTTGTCTATCACCTCCATTGTCAAGGCGACATATTATCAGTTGGCTACCCAATTTGCAACATTCGGCAAGCAAACATCAGACTATATCGAAGACGGCCATAGAGTCCACCCACACCTTTGCGGAAAATTTCAAAACTATGCGAGGTATTCAAATGCGATGAGTGTTGCTTTCTTCTTGCGCTGAAAACATGAGTTCCGTGTATCGAAATATTCGAGGTCGTTGGAAGACATACAACACAACGAATATGTGGTTAATTTGCAAAATAAAACCTGCGAATGTGGTATATTCCAAACATTCGAGTACCCGTGTTCGCACGTCATTGCTGCTTGTTCGTTTGTACGGGTTCACTACATGTCAATGGTCGACCTAGTCTACTTACTTGAAACCATATCCAAGGTTTATGAGTACGTGTTTCCTACAATCGTGAATGAAATTGATCCGACCGTTGTTGATGGTGAACTTATAATATGGCCAGATTTTTCACTACGACGCAAAAAAGAGAGTCGTCCACGATCAATAAGGATTTATTGCGATGAAGATTTGGTCGACCATCGAGAAAAAACTCAACGATCGAAACATTGCAGTAAATGTGGGAATCCCAGAAACCAGAAGAACAAATATCCCAATCGCTCAGGCGCCATATTAATTAAATGTACTTTCATATTGTAGTAATATTTTCCTAAGTAATAATATCTCTTCATCAAGCTTACAGTTTCCAGTGTTTTTTCCAAACAGTTTAAACGTGATTTTTTTTTTCACAGATATGGAGTTTAATTCCTATGTTTCAATACCAATTAATCACCATTTTACACAACCTTTTAACACCATATTTTCTTCATTTTACACAACCCTTTAACACCATTTTACAGAATCTTTTTACATCAATTAACATACAGTGTAATTTAATTTTTTAAAAAATAAATATTTTTAGACCTCGTGCTTTGTAAATTGCGAGGTCTAGTGACATGTCAAATTTGTGGCGTACTTTGCTGCTGACATGTCAGGAATCTCTGCGGACCACGCGTTTTGCAGAACGCGATGTCCATTTAAAACGTGCTTAGTTTTGTCTATATAAGATAGGTAGACAGAATTCCATTCTACACAAACCCACCATCCATTGGGAAAAATCTATATTAGACACGTAAAGAATATACAATTGTAGCTACTGATGGTAACAAATCACGTATCAGGAAAATTGTTTTATAAATAGATTTTCCTGATACTGTGATTTGTTGGTATAAGTAGTTGCATTTATATTAGGGGTGTTAAAAAAATCGATAAAATAAAATAGATTTCGAAACCCAAACCGATCAGTTATATAATATATATTGGCGAATGGTGTCTTTTGTGTCTTTGTTCAAGATGTACGACAAATCACAATATCAGAGAATGGGTGATCTTTTTGAAGCATCGATAGACTTTTGAACCTTTTGTTCGAGTCTGCCGCTAGCTTCTTCTTATGCCTTCATTGTGAAGGCTACAGGAAGACCACCGCATGCAACGTATTTAGAGCCTCTAGCATTATGGAAGATGATGATTATTGGGTACTCATGAAATCCACGAAGCTTATCCTCGACTGCCCACATCGTGGAAGCAGGTTTAGGGCTCCAACAACTTGGGCAAACTATGGTACCTTTTCTCTAAATCAACCAACAACACATCTCTCGGCGGCCAAACAACACAGACAAACAGTTGGAACTGTGAAGAAATATGCTCCACATGGTCGTAGGAAACAGCTGGAGTTGTTGAAGTATCGAATGCTGATGTCCTTAGAACCATTAACGTACTCATTATACGACATTGAAAACGACTCTGAAGTGGCGTTTATGGTGGAATCCCACTTGCAAGATTATTTAGGGGAGGCCCTTGATGTTGAGTTGTATGTAATGTTTACTGATGATGATGTTATCGAAGACCCAAATAATATGTAAATTATATATTTATTTTTTTTAATTGCAATTATTTTTAATTACAATTATAGGCCTCCAATAATACACCTCTAAGCTTAAGGATTACGCGAATGCGAATATTAACTTCCCGAATAAACTACTGTCGGGTGATTGATCTTTTCAATTTGATTTTGGCAGCCCAATTAAAAGGCTAAACACGTATTCTCGCCCAAAACAATTTGGCTTATAATTCAACTCTTCGAGAGCCGAGCTTCGAGATGAAAATTAAAGTATGGTTGAAAACCCGAACCGGATGTTGAACTATGCTTCTATCTTAAATTTTTAATAACTAGAAATATAATAATAATAATAATTAAAAATCAGAAAAAATAAGTAAATATATATTTATAAAAATAAGGATGAAAATGGTTGATGGATAGTTGGTAGTCGGTGATAAGTGATTCACGCATTCATTTGAGCGAAAGATCATCAGTCGAGAATGATTTAGTTCTTTGAATTATTATTTTTTCTTATGTTAAGATTTAACGAGAGAGACGATGATTCATATTGAAGTTGGTGGTTCACTCCTTATTATTTGTGCAGAGAGCCGTTGGCTATAATAACATTAGATTTATTCCTGAAAAGTATTTTGAAAGTGAAATATGGTGTTAACTGTTACGGTATTGAGAAGAAGAAAGAAGATTACATTACTAATACTAAAATAATTGGATGACGTCATTGAGTGATTATTGATGGCAATTGACAGGAGTTTGAACGGATCTCATGTATATAAAAATAATCAAATCATAAGGGATGAGATTAACTTTTTTTTTTTTTGCCAAAAGCCGATCGAGTATAGTTCATTAGATATTATCGTTGCTATAATATATAGTAGGATGCGTGGTCGAGTATACTTAAAATTGACATCCTTTTATTTATGGGTAGAAAGAGATCTTTGTAGTATAAACATTTACTTTGGTGTTAAAAGAATTATTAAAAATTTGAAAATAATATGAAAAATATAAAATCTGATTCTACCAATTTTTTCGAATATATCATGGTACTATTGAGCCAAGCAGTTTTTGCTAGATAAAAAAGTATTACATTAAAAAAAACAGAATATAAATTTACACAAAATAAAATAATATAAATATTTTTAACTATTCCACTAATTAGTGGAGCCAAATAATTTCTAGTTTGTTAATTAAATTATTTGATCTCACCGATCGGATATGATTTTCGTAGAAGTACATAACGTACAAATCAACAAAAAGAAATTGATTTTTCAGAACCCCTACTCAAGTCTTGTCCGGGAAAGCTAACATTTAGTTAAGTATTCTATTGCCTATCATTCTTGCCAAACTCATTAATTTAAAGAGGTTTTAAAAACATGTTTGATGACTAAAATGGGGGTTAAACAATAATGTAAATTTATTTTTTAAAATTGTAATATAAAGAATTAAATTATAAACTCCTTAAAATTTTGAATTATATACAAAAATAAATTCTAAATAATTAATACATATAAACTGTATTTTGGGATGTCAATTTTGATTTTATTTAGCATATAAATACAAATATATAATATTTTCTTTATAAATTTCAGTGATTGATATCCATTATTTTATACTCCTTATGGATTCTTGATTCCCATGTACTCTGTTTTGTGCTAGCTTAATTTAATCACGGGAAACATTGTACTGCCGAAGTCATCATCGATGTGGACATATCGCAACGGTAATGTGAACACGCTAGAAAAGTTAATTGTTTGGGTGTGATTAACTTGCTGAATGTTTAGTGTGCGGTTAAAATACTATAAGTTTTAAAATTTGTCATTAAATTAAAAATATTAGATTTTTTGATAATAATTTCAGTTGATTTTTTGAGTTTTTTCTGCAATGATAAATACTTATTTTTGTAAGTTTTAATATTTTATCTCAAATTAAAAATTTATCAAAAAAATTAAGTATTCACACTCACAAAATAAGTATCCGATACTTACAGAAAAAACTCAAAAGACTAATAAAAATATTATCAAGAAGTCTAATAGTTTTAGTTCGAAAATAAATTTTACAATTTGTCGCCTTTTAACCGTATCCTAGATATGTCACACCCTAGACTTTCCATAGTTGTTTACATGAACCCACTTTCTAAATATACACATCTACAGATATTTTGCAAGTACATGGTCACCCTCAAAACCATTTGCTTGTCTGCTACGTTAATCAGGCCACATCACTTGTTCATGTTAGAAAGTCTTGGACCATCAAGTATATGAGGAACAATTTATTAAAACTCGGTGGCACAGCAAGTATAATCGTGATTAACTAAGATGATATACAAATATCAAAGTAATTAATTTCTTTTTACTATAAATTTTTTGGCTAACACCACAACGAAGGTGCGTGCAACATTAAGAACGTAAAGAATTCAAGGACCGTCATCAATGTAGGAATTAATGTACATAAAGTGAATGTGATTAAAGAGTTGAAAAAAGCGTACACGGCAATTGGGCACAGCGCAGGTACGTAGCCGTAACAAGGCATCGAGAAGAGCGTGCATTAATTTGGTAGAAATTAATGAAGACCGGCTCTGGTTCTCTCCCGACCTTAGAACATGGGTGGTCCTCCCATCATTTAATTTTCAAATTTATTTCTATTCATGACGTATATATATGTTCACCACTTACTACAGTTCTAACAGAGAAAAAAAGAGAGAGAATTACACATAGAATGATAGTTTTTTTTGATAAATTTTAAATTTAAAGGGGAGAAGAGAAAAATAGCGACTTTAAGTAAAGAAAAAAAAGAATATTTTTGATGAGTTTAAAATTTATAACTTAAAAAAATATAAGAAAATAAAATAAATAATTTAACAAACCAGCTAAATATGTTTGCTCGCATAAAACCAAAGTTAAAGCAACCATGAAATCTTCCCATTGATTTCGGCACAACGACTACTTAGATAGCTTTTGTTATATAGGATTTCATCCATTATTATAGAAAGTCGAAGTTAATAGAAAAGTGCTAAATTATTATATTCAAACAAATTTTAACCTTTTTCTTTAAAAATATAAATAAATAAGATTAATTATTAATATCAAAGATAGAGTCAGAAAATTTAAATAACCGTGTTAGGATTTTAAGTGTTAATTTATATTTTATTAAAAGCGAATGAAGTCATATGATAGTTGTCAATTTATTTTAAAAGATTGCAATTATTTTTTAAATCGGTGTCAGTTTCTTTTTTAAATGATGTCAATTTTTATGTATTTTTAATATATATTTATATGTGAAAATATACCATGCACTGGCGGTAGAAACTTTTAGTTTCTAAAGTGCCTTAATTTTAGGGTTTATGGGCTTAATATAGGGTTTAGGGATAGTGGTTGGAATTTAGGGTTTAGGCGTTATGGTTTAGTTTGTAGGGTAATATGGCGAGGATTTAGATTTTAATCTATAAATGCTAAATTATAACCATAAATTGTAAATTTCAACCACAATCCCTAAATTTAAAACTCATACACCTAAACCCCTAAATCATACACCCTAAACTAAATTCTTAAACTCTAAAACTAAGACTTCTGTAAAAACTTTTAGATTTTACCGCCAGTGCATCAAATAATTACTATATATATAAATTTCTTAAAATTTGTGGAACGGCAACTCACGCTCCATTTCACTAGTTGACTTTTTCAATGATTAATGTATTTATTAAAATTTAAATTAGAATTGATTATAGTATCCTATTGAATTTAAATGATTAATCACTTAAAAGTATTAAATTTATAAGAAATAATACAATTACTCTAAGTTCTACCATTTTAATGATATTCTCCAATTTTTTGTAAGGTGTGTTTATATACCAGTATTCAGTAGGGTATGGTAGGTAGCCGAGCTGAATATGTGCCACCCAATTAATTGATGCCTACGAAATTAGCTCCAAACATTTATTGCCAAAATTGTAAACAATAAAGTTTAGGCGAGAGAAAGTTAGATTAATTTAGTTATCAGTCTTATAAAGGCTTGAAAGTAATGTTTACAAATCAATAGATAAACGAATAGAAATCCTACTCTTTTCGGGGTTTATTATGTTTCAATACTAAAAATTAATTTTAAATCATAATATTAAATTTTAAATTTTAAATTTAAAAAATATACTATATCAAAGTTCCTTAAATTCCAACCTTAAATTTAAGTTTTTAGTTTGAAACATAAATAGGGTACCGAAAAGAGAAATAGAATTTCTATTCTTTTTCAATACCCCATTTATATCACATACTAAAAATCGGTTTAGAGTTTAGGGTTAATGTTTAAGGTTAGGTTTAGGATTGAAGTTTAAGAAATCTAGGATATAGTGTATTTTAGAGTTTAAGATTTAGAATTTATGGTTAAGATTTAAATTTTATTTTATTGAGTGTTGGACATAAAAGGAGGTACAAAAAATGTCATTAAATTTTTTTCTTCTAAATAAACGAGATTATTAGTAAAATTTAAATGTTAATGAATACGGAATATACAAATATTAGAAAATGCAAATACAGAGAACCTAGATGATGCTCAGTCATATACATAAGCGAGTGACAATAGGCAAAAAAAGCACAGAATTGATATTTTCATGATGCATGAAATATAGTGGTATCTTGCAGATGAGACAAAAGCCACAAAAGGAAGGCTTCTGAACTAAATGATGAAATGATTTGAATCGATAGAGGCATCAAAAACCTGCAAAAAGAAATAATAACAGAAACACACACAATTATAGGCTAATAGCAAGCAAGTACATGCATGTGAATGGCTGCAATTGATTCTAAATGTTAGAAATGGGAGTGCCAAGTGCAGTTAAATTATTGTCCTCTGAAAATATAAACCAATCAGTGTGTGTATTTAGAACAAGAAGAAGAAAAAGGGAGGAAGAATTGGCCTTGGGAGTTTCACCTGCATGCTTATGATTACTCTTCTGATAACATTTCCTCTCATTAAATTCCACTGCTTCCCTATATTCGCCCATGCCGTGTTTCATCATCTTCAAAATCATCTATATGAATCGTATTCCTCAAGAATTCAAAATTGTATATGTATTTAAAATTTTTGACTTCCCACTCTCTTTTGTTTTTTTCTATTTTGTTTCAGCTGGAAATAATATTTTAATTCTTTAACCTTTTCTGCTAAACACTCTAATAAAGAAAAAGTTTGACACAAGCAACTTAAATTAAAGCTTATATAAGTTTGTCGAATTTAGGGTTTAGTTGTTTAGGCTATATGATTTATAATTTAGAATTTAAGATTTAAGGTAAGGAAATTAGATTTTAGATTGTATAGTATGTAATTTTTTTTGCATATATCAAAATATAACCCCTAAAAGTTGGTACAAGTGGTAACAACCTTGGTATCAGTTAAGCAAGTCTCGAGTTCGAGGCTTTCTGTATGCAAAAAAATTTCGTTGTGAGACTCACTCGTCAAAACCAAATGTGTAACGCAGACACGCAGTTCGATCTGAATTAGTCAAAATAAAACCTTGGAGAATCAAGAGGACAAAAAAACCTATAAAGAGAATACATATTACCCTTTGAGTTATCTATCTTTTACATTTTTTCTCGAGTAAATGTTTAACTTTTGGATTGAAATTTGACTTTCAAAGCTTTTGAACGAGAAAATGAAATGGATGACAAAAACAACATAATTTTAAACTTGAAAATAAGCATCCCAAACAGGGAAGTTTTCCGTAACAAACAGCACGAAATTACCTATTGCTAATAATGTCAAGAAACTGATTAATTTTTTACTGCAATTTTCTATTTCCCCCCGAAGATAAAAGATATCATCAATCCAGGAAAGTGTTGAAAAGCAAGTGTAAGAATAGAAACATATAGGCAATTGAAGTGGCCGACCTACCCCTCAAGCCAGGATATTATTTTTGCAATTCCGATTTCATTTATCGTAAACATTTAGTATCGTAGTTGATTGTGATAATATCTGTTATTCGACAAATACACAAACACAAACACGAATCGTTTACATAATTTAAGTCAGGGGCCATTATGTCCTTAGGGAGGGCAACAAGGGGGTGTCATCCCAATGGGGTTTCCTCCAGGCATGTCCTACAGTTCAAGCTCTCACAAACCCCAAAAACACCCATGGCCTGCCTTTTAGTCACCACAGCCCCACATGCCGCAGCTTCTCTCCACCATATATACACGGACGGATCTGTAAAAAATTTCTAAATTATATTCGAATTTAAAATATTTAGGGGCAACCGCCTCTCCGGTCTCCCCTCGACCCCTCCCTGCATATATACCACCCTTCCCTCTTCATTCTTCTCGCAACAATTCTGTCTCTGCTCACTTTCTTCCACCAAATTTAGTGTATTTTTACACTTTCGAAAGGAAAACCAGAATGGCTATCAGGAAATCAAACAGATTGCCACAAACAGCAGTAATCAAGCAAATCCTGAAACGATGCTCCAGCTTGGGAAAGAAACAAAGCTACGATGAACAAGGAGTACTCCCCGTGGATGTCCCCAAGGGCCATTTCGTTGTATACGTTGGGGAAAACAGAAGCAGATACATTGTTCCCATCTCTTTCTTGACCCGACCCGAGTTCCAGACCTTGCTCCATAAAGCTGAAGAAGAGTTTGGTTTCGGTCACGACATGGGCCTCACCATCCCTTGTGAAGAAGTTGTTTTCCAGTCCTTAACATCAATGCTCAGATGAAGAAAAAAAACAACAGAAAGAGAAGAACTACCATGGTTAAAGAAAATAAGTTGTTTTTGGAGAAGATGATTAAGGTGAAGCTGCTTCATTGTTTCTCTTACATTTTCTCCTTTCTTTTTCTCTGACCCGAAAAAAAACCCAGGAATATTATTTGGTTCATGTCTGGGTTTGATCTGTAAATCTGAGAACAGTTTGAAAATTTTCCTCACTGAGGTGTGGGCTGTAAATCAACTGCCAATGTACCCATGTGAGAGAACTAATGCCAACAATTTTAGGGTTGTCTATGGACTGAACTTTAATGGTTGGATCGTTTTTACTATTTAATTTTAATTTTTTATTTTAATTATAACTTTGAACCCTTAAACTCAGATCTGACACGATGACGCGGATGACAAAAATTTATACTACCCGAATCCAAATAACATAACTGTAATATTTCCTATGTTTTCCACCATTTCTTCACCTTTTAACTCGATCATCATTCAGTTCTTGTAGTACTATTTTTTCGAATAAAGAAAGGGGGAGGACATCTGCTGGGAATTAATTTCAGGGCCTAGAAAAGAGGGTGAGGGGAGGAAAGTGCTCCTACTAGGCTTAGAACCCAGGATTTAAGGGGAAGGGAAAAAGCAGATGAAAATTGTTTTCTCTGTTTAATTTCCTTTCCATTGAAACTCAAAAATGTTCAAGACCGCATTGATCGATCAACGTCCATATTTGGCTTTGCCATGTGATGGGGGACCCACAAAGAAGAAATTATGTCAGAGAAGATTATCAACGATGAGATGAGATGAGATGATTTCTGTAGGATTGCTCTCTGTAGTTCTAAAAGGTTTCTATCCTTATGTGATTCTAAAAGCGACATGCAAATGAAGGTCGTGGCTATGTTGGCATGGTTCTTGTCTCGATTTCCTTCGTTGGTTTTGAAAGTCTTATTATGTCTTTCTTATTTTTTCTGTTTCATCCCTCATGTTCTCTGGAAAAGTCGAGTGATGATCCCACGAATTGGACGGCTTAGATTGCAGATCAACTTATCCTAAGTTTTAATAACCAAGCAATACAAAATGATATTCCACGTTGGGGCAATGATTTGGTGCATCCATTACATGATGGGATGATAAAGATCCTTGTGAAGATCATACTCATACTACTCCCATGCTTCTTATGGTGGTCAAATTTTGATCTTGATCCGAATACCATGTTAAAAAAATGAAATCTAACCCTCATACTTTAATTTAACATAATTTAGTCCTCGCATTTTCATAAAAAAAATGCGAAGTCAAGAATATTGACAGAAGTAGTCAACAATGTAGACTAACTAATCACAATATAAAAATAGAAAGATCAAATTACACCAAATAAAAGTAGAATGACTAAATTCCAAAGTTTGGCATAGTAAAAGGATGGAAACCATGATTTAACATTTTAAGGCTATCCCTTGCAAAAGGCTTCATCTCGTGGTCCATCATCTAATCTAAACATTAAAATCCGAAGCTCTTTCAATGGACTCAAACCAAGTTTCACCGTTTTGGGATCTCTTTTGTTTAAAGGAATGGATTCGGGCGTTGAATATATACTACAGTACCGTACAGTGTGGGTAGGTGGTGGTTGGATATATGTATAGGTTTTGCTTAGGGGGAGTAGGCTTTATTTATGGAGGTTTTGAATAACATGTTCTCACTACATTAAAACAGAGCACCCTTTGTTTTGCACATTTTCCTGACTTCTTCAAGTCTGCTTCTTTTGTTTAGCTTTACCATTTCAGTGAAAAAAATGTTTATTTATTTATCGTACACAAGTTGTTAATGTTTTCACCCTAAATAAATAATATAAAAAGTGGAGTATCCTATTTCATCAGTAAAACACTTTCAGTAACTCCAATATATAATAACAAGTAATTGTAAGCAAAATCCAAAGTTAATTGTGAATCCTAGTAAGTAGTTTCATAAACCCTGGTTAACTTTACACTCATTGGATTCTTAACCTTCGCAACTAACAAACAAACTTTGTGGAGAATTTGGAGAAGAATTCTCTTTGTAAAATCTGGTGTAATCTTTGACTAGAAGTTCATATGTGTATAGTGCTCCCTTGACTCTATCCATCTATACTATTAATTAAATTGGTTTTTGCAGAAGTTTCAAAGGGTTGCGGGTCAAGAACGTGGCTGATGGCTTAGGCAAGACCTGTCCACAACATTACAAAAATAAAAAACAGCTAGTCAGTTACTGATATTTTATGTAATCTTGGTTCCATCAAATCAGTTTTTAGTTGAGATTTTAACCTAAATCATCAATTCACATGCAAATTTCTTTTCTGTTGGATTGTATAGGGCGCGGACGCTGGCCACAAGTTTTAAAGATGCTCTATGTTTAGGGTAAGGATCGAACCTTCGAGGTTAAGTTAGGAGAGATTCGTACTATCTCACTTAATTCTCGTGATTGATTATTTTTATTTTATTAAGAATACATATGATATAAAATTATTGGTGAAATATATATATATATAAAGAAAAAAAGACAAACAAATTCTATTGGGGAGAACACCACCTATCAAATTTATCGTAAACTAGGACAAAAGTTCACATGTATAATAATAAGGTTTAAATGAAAAATAAGTGTCTAAAGTATACTTTTTTTGAACTTTAGGTGCCTAAAGTATTTTTTTTTTGTAAAAATAGGTGTCCAAAGTTTCAACCGTTATAATTTTAAGTGTCTAAAATTTACAATGTTATAATTTAGATGCATGATCGTTAAAGGGTGTTAAAAAATTGTCACCCATTCAATGCTTAACACGTGTCACTAATTTTATTTTTTTTAAAATTAAGGAAAAAACTCAGAATTTTTAAATTTTCAAAAAATCCTGAAACTTTGGAAAATTTACAAAATAGTCCTTAAATTCCTAAAATTACCCAAACCCAACCCCCAAATCGTCATCTCTTCTACCATCGATCGCTGCCCCTAACCACACCCCTTTGGTCGCCGGACTAAGGCGGCCATTTCCCCCAACACGGCGTGGCTGAAAAATGACGAACGACGTGCAGCCGAACGTCGAACCCGAAATCGACATTCGGCTAGCACGCTGTTCGCCATTTCTGGCGACTCCGTGTTGGGAAAAATGACCGTCTTGGTCCGGCGGCCAAAGGGGTGTGATCAGGGGCGGCAGAAACGGCGACGATTTGGGTAATTTTAGGGATTTAAGGGTTGTTTTCTAAAATTTCCAAAGTTTCGGGATCTTTTGGAAAATAAAAATTCTGAGTTTTTTCCTTAAAAAATTTAAAAATTAAAATTAGTGTCATGTGTCGAGCATTAATTTTGAAAAAAATTAACACCCCTTTTAACGGCCAGACACCTAAAATTATAACTGTTGAAACTTTAGGCACTTATTTTTTTAAAAAAATACTTTAAACACCTAAAGTTCAAAAGAAATATACTTTGGGCACCTATTTTTCATTTAAGCCTAATAATAATACTAGCATATATATATAATAGACCGCGAATTATGCTACGATCTTTCGCATCTGCTTTACCCCAAAAAATAAAGTGCTAGATTCAAATCTTTGAAGTAATGAATGACACAGTTGCTGGATTTTGTTTCTTTTACCAGGTTCTTCGTTCTTCATTGTATTTTCACTTGTCTTCTCTTTTCCAGTCATGCTTATTCTTGTCTCCTTTAGCCATTTTGATTTAGTTGGTAAAAGTTGAGGCTTTTTTTTTTCTTTTTAATCTTAGAATAAATTGACCGTCGTCTGTCGGATTTATTTCTTTATGATAATTTCTTTTTAATCTTAGATTAGCTTGAATTAATGAATGACACAGTTGCTGGATTTTATCTCCTTTCCCCTTGGCACCTCATCTCGAATGGTGTTAAGGGGTTATTAAGGAGGCCTACTTTCCTTTCAAAAAATATGTCTATGTTGGCTTCATTTATATAAAAGAAAGTTCCTTTCACTAAATCTTGTATTATGATTTGAGTGTTGGATCTTAATTGATTCTCTAGGCGTGCACTTGTCAGTTACTTTAAGGACACAACGTACGTGATTAGTGGATAATATAGGCTTTTAAAATCAAATCGCTTTACAGCAAAGACCAACACCCACTGTGATTAAGACAATATCATTTTATAATTAAATTGATAAAGCCAATAATTACAATCAGCTTAATCTAGTTGGTTCACGCTCATCAAGCTAAAAATTAAACCTACCCTTAATCTAAGTTTATTCATGTGATTGTGATTAAAACATCACCTCCAATAATTTATAATTCAAAGACATTTTCTTTTCTCATATCGTAATTAATGATGTAGACAATACACTTGTATTGATAAGATACTTTGGTTCAAGTGGAAAAAGTTTTAAATCGATTTTCAATGCCCTAACTCGAGCATAAATAATCCAATTTGAAGTAAGGTATTAGGATCGAACCCATTTTTTTACAAGGTGGCCGGTCTCAAATAAGCAAACTTGATTAGTTTGATCTTTAATATTGAGTTAATTTCAGCGTTTAAAAATAAAAATTCAATTGAATTATTCGAGTTATGGTACATTCTTACAACTAGAACTCAACTCAATTCAGTTATCCTCTTACCGTGATATCTTTTATATAAAACTAATCACCGGTTGGGGTGTTCATGGATGGTTAACTGTACCGATAAAGCTTATCGGTACAGTTACCGAAAGTATCGGTACGATATTTTGATGAACCGTTACCGTTTCGTTTAAACTGGTTATCGCCTAAATGGTTAACCGCTTTATTCGGTACGGTTACTCGGTTAACCATGAACAGTTTTATATTTATTACTACTAAATTTAATTGTTTTAGAAAATCAACTAAATAAAGTCTTCAATATTTATATTCAAAAAGTCTTTAAAGTTTAAAACAATTAAAAGTGTAGAAAAATTATATTAATTACGCAAATATTAGTAATAATTAATAATTTATATTAATTACACAATTATTTGTATAATCAATAGTGTGATATCATTATAATTTAATATTATTATAGTTTTTTAAAGAAAAAAGAATTTTGTTAAATTCCTCTCTGTTGTTTGAGTCAACCGAAATCGAAACAAGAACACAACAAGAAGAAAAAATAATCAAAATTTATTTCATTTCACGATCACAATAACATGAACACGAGCTCAATAGAACTGTTCAAGAGCAAATGTAAATAAAACAAAGACATGACATTATAATCCGTAAAAGGAGCTGCAAGATTAAACCAATGCCCCAAGACACAAACTGCCTGCAATCACACTGGAAAACTCAACAAAAACAAAAGGATGCAACGCATATCCCAGTATATCTCAATACTAGAATAGATGCACGTTCGAATAGACGTATAATACACGTTTGATTATTACTAATAATTTAATATCATTATAAAATATAGTTTAAGTATGATAATTGCACATATATTAGTAAAAATCAATAATTTAATATTAATATAAAAATAATTTTAAAATTTGTTATCGATTTTTTCGGTTAATCGTTTAGCGAAAAATTGAAATCGTTTCCGTCTCGTTTAACCGCTAATTTTATCGGTACGATTATCGTACCGTTTCAACTAATTTTTACCGGTACAGTTACCTACCATTTAGTCCAGTTTTTACAGTTTTTCAGTACGGTACATCGATTCAGGTTTTTATGAACACCCCTACCAATCGAATTATAACCAAGTTACTCACGTGGTTAGATCAAATCAAGTGGTTACCATGTCTCATTATTATTATTTTTCGATTAAATTTTGATTAACAATTGGATTTCAAGCTAATCTATTCTTTAATTAAGGAGATTGCTGGAACGATGAAAAGTCAGTAGGAATTCCCCCCCCCCCCCCCAAAAAAAATGCAGTGATTGATTAACCAAAAAAAAAAAGAAGAGAAAGAATTCAATGCATACGTATATAAGAGAAATCTAGCGGATATGTACAAATAATTAATAAACCCAATAGCTAAAAATCAACCAACAACATCACTTCACAAAGATTATAATATATCATAAACCTTGATTGATTTCCTTCATTTTTTTAATAGGGGACATGATTATTGATTACCGTATACTAATAATTTAGAAAAAAAATCAAAATATTAAAAAAATTAGAGATTAATTAAGAATTAATATTATAGTTTAGGGATGAAATTAAAATTAAAAGTTCAGAAACTAATTTAGAATGAGATTCATAACTTAAAGATAAAATTAAAATGTTCAAAATCTTAAAAATTAATTTAAAATTATAATTATAATTTTAGAACTTGTGATGCAATTAACCATGTACAGCCCAAGCTAAAATTAGGATATAATTATTTATGCGACAAACATGGATACATAAGCGGTCATTGCTAACATAATTACATCTACGTCAAAGCATTAGTTCACGATGTGAAACCCAATAAAATACTTGAGCTACCAAAGTCGAAAACAAGGTCTCTACACTTGGATTCTTTTAATTATTATCAACCGTCTCCACAATCATCAACTTCTACGGCTTTTGCCGGTTTAATGACCATTCTTCCCTTTAGAGGAAAAGAATCTGCTAAAGCCTCGCGATTGTTTCTCCGGCGTTGTAGCCGAATAAGAAAAGGAAGAGCTCGACATGCTAGACCTGTGTTTTGAATTGTTCGACTTGATTCGCGATGTCGAAAGGTTTGCTTCGGTATCAGACGCGCTACATGGAGTGTTATATGACCCCATAGGCATGGGGGACTCTACACCTGTTGTGCTTCCATTGCCTGTCTCTGCCTGATCTATGTCTTGCAAGTTGACTCCGCTGGTAGTTGGTTCACCCTCACCCGAACTTTCACCATTTCGGTTCCACTCTTTGTACGGTGATCCCATCGTGTCTGTCGTAGGATGCAAAGATTTCAATTGCTTGCCAAGAAGGAATATAGTTTCTTGACACTGCGCCAGTTTCTCCGCTGCAGCTGCTAATTCTTTCTCCTGAAATCGAAGGAAACTATCTTAACTCGGTCGCTTTAGAACTTTAAATGTGGAACTGTATAGAAACTGTACCATTTCAGTGTTGCAACTTGCAAATGAAGGAGGAAAAAATCTTTGTAATAAGTTAAGTTCTATATGAGCAACTTTGCCAACTGATCATATATTTGTTGGATGTTTTGTGCTTGTAAACAGTAATACTAATATCAGATTTCAATGCAAGTGTTAGAAAACCAATTTTAAGAAACTATAGCCCTCACCTGCTTGGTCTTGAGGTCATAATCAGCTGCTGAAGAACAAACAGAACACTTCTCGTTCCTAAAAAGTGACGGAGAACAATTATGTAAGATATTATTACAAGTAGAACCATGCAATTTGTGGTTCCGAACATATAAATACCTGTGTCTAACATTAACACCCAAGTCTGAGTAAGTTAGTAACACAGCTCCAAACCATATGAAAAGATTTGAGGCTTACCTTTGCAATAGCTCTTCGAGTTCCTTACATCTGGCTAAAGCATTTTGATGATTTCTCTTTTCATCTTGAAGCTCATTATCCAGAGTTTCTATTTTTCCACGGAGAAAGTTCACCTCAGTCTCTATCTCCTCTGCACGTATTTCGAGTGATTTATACGACTCTGCCATGCACTTGAGCTGTGTCTCAGCCAAGCTGTTTAAATTTTGAGCAGAAGCCAACTGGGATTTAGCCTCTGCTAAAAGTTGCCCGGTTTCATGTAATTGAGACATAGTCATCTCCAGGTTTTCTATAGATCGAGCAAGATCAGTTGCCATCTTTTCTTTCTCCAACTGCAATTCTTCAAACTCTGCTGAAGAGAATTGGCTCGACTGTTTTGATTCATATCCCTTATCCGGAACCTCAGGATTGGAAGTGGGACTTGAAATGTGGGCACTTCCATTTTGATATCTTCCTCCTGAAGAATCCCTTTGAGTTACCATATTCTCTGGTAAAGCAACCTTATCAATGCAATGTGGACTGTTGATTTCCACTTCATTACTCTTATAGCCAAGAACATTGAATCTTAATTCACCGGCCTTAGCTAAAACCATAGAAAGATCGCAAACAAACTCATTCAGACTGGCAATGCTGCATAAGACCTTATTGTAGGTGACCGAGAACTCCTCAATTTTATGGCTTAATCCATTCCCATCAGAGCTTATGTCATCAACTGCACTTGTTTCTCTTCCCAGGAACAGAATAAAATCATGAATCTGAGAAATTGCAGCAGCTAATTCTTGACTTATAATTTGCAAGGGTTCTGAAGTAACCTTATCACCTGGGGACATAGCAATTTCCTTATCTGCAGTTACACTACCGTTTATGGAGTGCTGGCTCAGGCTATCATGAGCATCATCCACAGCATGTTTGATATCCTCCAGAATTTTCTGCATGTCAGCATCCTTAGACATAGATTTGAGCATGATGGAGAGCTTTATCCGAAGCTTCATAACAGGTGATTGGTCAGCATCAGATTCTGGAGGGAATGAATCATGCTGCTTTTCAGAATGGAGTTCCTTGCAAGAAATCTCTCCTGAAGCATCACCGTTAACAGTTTCAGATATCTTATTGTTTGTACAATCTGAAATGGTCACTGCACCGCTTTCAGTTGAATCATTTGAAGAACAAGCCAACTTCTCCATCTCCAGAAAGTCGTCCATAAGGTGTAAGTGTTTCGCATTCTTGGTTCTGTTTGACTTCTCAGTGTTGTTTCCCTTATTGAATTGAGAGCACTCAGGGTTCACAGCTGTTGCCCATGATTCAGCACAGCTTTTTTCATCATCATTTCCATCTTCAGACAAAGAAGTCACACTTGGTGGATTGCTAGCATTTTTACTTGAGTGAACTTCTGCAGGAATCTGAACAATCCCTTTTGAGGGACTTCTCTGCTGGTTTGTGATGGCAAGTTGAGCTTCTGAAGCTTGAAGCTTGCTCGATGTCTTAGCACATAGATTCCTAGAAGCCACTAGTTCACTGTTACGTTTTGCCAAAGCTTCTTTCAGCATCTTTGTCTCTTCTTCCGCTGCCAACAAACGTTCTGCGAGCAATTCGTTCTCTTTAAGGAATTTCTGTGTATTGTCAAGGGAAAAATCAGTCGCTGTGGACAGGTGAGGACTCAAAGGCCGAGCAGGAGACCTCTTTAGTCGGGAATCTCCATAATCCCTTCCTAAACTCTCAACCTCTAGCTTCATTTGGGCAAGTGCAGCAGGTCCTGGCAACTTCTTCCGCACAAGACCACGCAGTCTTTGGCACTCGGATTCTAGCTTTGCAATCTTTTTGACACCCTCCATATGCTGCTTGTTGGCAACTTCTGCTGACCTCATGCTCATATTCTTTTCTTCGTTACGAATTTCTAGCTCTTTGGAAGCTACATGGAGTTCATACTTCAGTGAATTTATTTCCCTTTCACAAGATTCAATGTTAGCCTTCAGAAGCTCAATCTCAGCTTCAGCTTGTGATTTTTCTTCACCAATCTTGACCAGCATGTTGGAATGTTCTTGCAAAGACCTTGAAATTGCAGCATTTTCGGCTTCAGAATTAAGGAGTTGTTGGTCTAAATTAGCTATCTTAGCTTCAAGCTCAAACTTAATCTTTTCACATCGCTTGTCTTTGCTAATTACCACATCTTGCAATGTCTGTTCGTGCTCTTTGTTCAGATTCCGGATTTGCCGCATGCACTCTTTAAGAGCGTCGTCCAAATGTGATGCCTTGTCTTCAGCAGCAAACTTTGCAAGCGTAATGGATTCCAGGTGATTTTTCAATGCCAAGGCCTCAGCTTCAGCCTTTTCCCAACCTACAACAAAGATTGAAAAAGAAAATCAGGCTAACAGTATAGGGAGGACCTTTATTCTTACATTAGATTTAGAATGTTTGAGCACAGACTAACCCGAGACGGCCTCTTCTGCAACTTTAGTGTGCTGTTTCACGAGGTCTTCCTTGGCAGAAATCTCCGAATTGGCACCCGAGAGCTTTTCGTTCAAGTCCTTAATCTCATCGTCCAATGTTTGAACTTGTTCCTCGTATGTTTTAACTCGATTTTCCAAACCAGTGAGATGTGAATATGATTCTGCAGTAATTTGAACATACTTTGGTTTTTTGCATGTATCCTGTAACAACAGAAAATTACCAGAATACCGATATTAGATAAAATTTCTCAATATTCTGATGATAAGCAGAGATGAACATTGAACAAATCGAAAATTTCTCCAAGCAAGCATGTTTGATGTTATAATTAAGTAAACTCATGTTGAAAAAGTTTACCTGGTCGCCTTGAGATACCAGTGAAGCCAAAGTAGCAGCAGCAGCATCCGCTGCGGCAGCAGCAGCAGCAGCATCCGCTGCGGCAGCAGCAGCAGCAGCATCCGCTGCGGCAGCAGCAGCAGCAGCAGAAGCTTTATCGGATGATTTTTTCTTCCAAGGCCAACGGCGATCCATCACTTAAATCTGGTTTATCGCCTAGGTACGGAGAGACATGTAATTCGTTAATAAAGATATACAAAGAAAAGAAGAAAACTGAAACTATATTTCAAAAACCAAGTCCAGATTGAATTTTTTAAAAGCAATTCATAAGACCAAAATCAGAAACAATGTCTGAAAACAGCTAATTGCATCATATTCTGTCCAGAAAACAGAGTTCGAACATACTAAATGTTTTAAGGACCCTGAAAGAATTAAGGAGAAAACGAAACATTAATTAACAATATGAGGCAATTGAGTTATGAACAGCAAATTGATGATTTATCATCGGATTAGGTAACCTTTTTATTAAAAAATTGGACTGCTGTCTAGTTACACACACATACACCAAACTATTAATTATCTCTTATCGTTACCAACAATCCAAAGAACAAAGTAACTTTGTTTCTGCTTTAGATTGTCGATGAAGTAGAATTCACTTCGACCAAGTCAAATAATAACACGGCTGTCAGAAATAGAAAAATTCTTCTCATTCATCCTATATTTTCTCAGCCACCAAACAGAGCCATAATGTGAACTAGAAAAGATTTTTTTTAAAAAAAAAACTTGCTGACTTTAACAATGAAGAACAAGCAGGGAGTCAGTATTGGCAGTGATTCAGAACTGAAAAAAATAACTGATAAAATAAAGTCAGCCGTCAATTTAGTAATGAAATGAAAAGGGGAAAAAAGAATCAAGTCATATCCATTATCTTATACATACAAATATTATAATCCAATGGTTTAAGCTTGAAACAAGTAAGATCGAGAATGTTTCAATTGAACCAGCTGAGCTTTCATTTTCGAGCCAAATAGGTGCTTCACTTCAAAGGAAAAAGATCGAACCAAAGAACTAAGATCACAGAATAAAGTTACATAGATTTCCTTGAAACTGTAAAAACAGACGATAAGGAATTTACTTAAAGCAATGGAAATTAATGAAGCAAAGGTGATATTATACTTAAATTATAGCAAATTAAAAAACAGTAGAGAAACAGAAAATGAAAAGACTTGAAGTTGAAGAAATCGGAAAACAGGAAGGTTCACCGACAAAATATGATTCAAAAAGCAATCTAAAAAAACATTTGAGAGAAAGGAAACATTGTACTCAGCATAAAACCGAACACCTGTCTTGCAATCAGAAAGGAAAAAACGTAAACAAGCTAAGTTCGGAAATGGAAACAAAAACATAATTTGTTTTCAATTTTACTCATCACTTTATACTGTACTCTCTCGACACTTGCCGTTAAACAAAAGCTAAAGTTAGAAGGAAAAAAAAAAAGAAAAGAAAAACATAATATCTTTTTTGAATTACATAAACTTTAACTTACTTACCTTCAGAAATGTAGCCCTCTACAGGGAGTTTGAATGTCAAGAAAGACTCGTTTCGGATTTTAAGATTAAGATCCAAATTCGAAATGTTTGTCTTTTTTTTCCCTCCTTTTTTGTGTTAATGTTGAAGTTTTGAGAAAGAGAAAAAAATGGCGGCAATACGGTGGATGAAACGGCGGAGGAGGGAAGGAAAATGGTGGGGAGGGTGGGGATATGGTGGTGGTGGAGTTGGGTAAGGTGCGAAATATTCTGGACTCTAGACCTCGCTTAAAAGCCAAGACGTGTATGCAAAAGTTCCGAAATCAATAGCCTTTTTAAAATTATATTTATTTTTAATTAATACTTTTTAAGGAGAAAATAAAAAAAATATAAATGCAACAAAAACTGAGAATATTTGGTTATTTTAAAAAAGAAATTAAAAATTCATTTAATTATTACTATTATTGTCGTTGTATGTTTTTATTTGGAGGATCAAACGGCTGAGTTGCATGCGATATTAGGAAAGTTGTTTTGGACCACCGTCACAGCTCAGTGTGTTTTAGTAATCTTGTCTGCTACTATGCTCCAAGGCTGCATGCAGCCGCCATGGGACATCTCCGCCGTTCTTTCTTTGGAACTTCACTTTTCCTAATATCTTTCATTTTCAGGCTAAATTGTTAAATATTTTTTAAGAAAATTTTTTTAAAAAAATATCTCTTCCGAAATCATTTGAAAAAATACCTCTCATTCGGTCGCGTTTTACTAGGCGCGAATTTAAAATTCGTGTTTCGTCGGACGCATGTTTTATCTGATGTGGCGTGTCTTATTCGCTGACGTCTTTTAAATATTCAATTAAATGAACTCACACTTATGAGGATGTGAGTTCAACAAGTTATTCAGACGAAATGACGCGAATTTATCGCAGTAGATATGAACGATTGAAAAATAAATGATCACGTTGAATATACACAGAACTCGCACTACATGAAACGCGGGTTCCTGTGTAATTAAAATAGGAGGTTGAAATTAAACAAAACCCGCGTCTTATAGGACGTGAGTTTAATTGAATACGCATTTGAAGCTGTACGAGTTCTGCTATAAACAGACCCTACCCCACCTCTTTATTCACACAAAAAAATTCTCTCTCAATTCCCTTTATATTCAATTTTTCATTGAAATATCTCGGTTAATATCTCCAGTTTGAAGTAAAGGCGGGACTGATAAGGTTGGATCATAAACACGTTTTCGATTATTGGCGGAGAGATGTAAGTTTTATTTATTTATTTTAAATTTGTTTTTCAGTTTTTATTTTGTTATATTTTATAAAAAATAGTATGGTAGTTTGAAATTGAAACTAATTTGTGGTTGTTTAATTTTTTTTAGGATGGGATGGAACGTCGTTTGGAAGTTTTTATCAATTAGATGACGAATAGACCCAAGCCGTGTCTAGAAGATTATATCACGAGGGCCGAATTTCTGCACTATCCAAAACCATAGGAGGTGCGAAATTGGATGTTGATTTGATCAACACTCTTGTAGAAAGGTAGAGGCCGGAGACACACACATTCCACCTTCCGTGTGGTGAGGCGACTATAACTTTGGAGGACGTGTCACATATTCACGGTCTGCCAGTTGACGAAGAGGCTATTACCGATCACAGCAGTAGTAACTGGAGTGGCCTGCGTTTTGAGTTGCTAGGGGTTGCGCCAGACATGATGGATGGCGGCTGTGTGTTTCTGAGGCGGCTGCAGAAAAATTTTAGCCATTTACTGGATGACGCGAACGAAGAAGTGAAGATGGTAAAAAAATATTGTTTTTTGTGAATATGAATGAAATAATTAAATTTTTATATGTTATTATATTTTTTTCCTATTGTAGGTATATGCTCGCGCTCATATTTTACAAATAATCAGTGAGATATTGGTGCCCAACAAATCTCGCAATAAAGCCACATGTTGTGGTTGCGGCATTTGCGAGATTTTGTTGATGATGGTAGATTGAGCTAGGGATCGGCGGTACTGACATTTCTTTTTAGAGAGATGTGCAAGACCACCAATCCAGAGAAGCACGGCATTGGAGGTTGTCTTTTGTTGCTTCAGTCTTGGGCGTGGTTCAAAATGCCATTTTTACGCCCTGAACTAAGCGTGCTGAGTCTATATATTTTTCTACTATGCCGGAGGTAAGCAAAAAAGTAAATATTTTTAATATACATTTTTTTAATATTAAAGTTATATTTCTTGTTATGTAGGTGAAGCGATAATTTAAGTCATGTTGGTTTGGCCAAAGGTCTAAAGGCTATCAGACAGGATATTGAGAATGAACCCAGGAATCAGGTAAATATTTGGAGTTTGAATTTAATATTGAGTTTGATGTATTAATTTAAAATAAAGTTTATTAATTTCAATTATAATTGTATGTTGTATAGTTTTTGTGGACATCGTACGCGAATCCGAGTATCAACGAATGTCTGTCAGAATTTTCTGATGGGACGAAGATTACTTGGACGGTCAAGGTACCACTCATCTTCTATGCTATAGTTGAGTGGCATCAGAGCGATCGCGTCATATAGTAGTTTGGTTGTGTCCAAAGAATCCCGGAGAACCCTCCAAATTTTGACGATTTACATAGGCTCACTCGACAAGTGAAGCTCGAGGTAAAATAATTGTAATTGGTTTAATGTTTTATCAATTTGAACGTAGTTAATATTCATAAAGAAAAATAAAAATTTTGATATTGTGTGGTAGGTTGATTGGTCGATGAGGCGCATAGAGTGAATTGCTCAATGGAGGGAAATGGATCTTTTGCGACGACAGCCCATTCGTGACTACGTATTGTTTGATATGATGGTCAGCCACGATTATGTTGAGTGGTTCTTGGTGAATGGGAAGCCAAATCTTTTGACTCCAGAGGAACGAGCGGTCGTCATTGAGTGTGTGCAACGTAACTGCCCACGAACTGAACGTATAAGGGGAGCACGTACGACTTTTGGCTCTGCTTCGTCATCGAGGAGAAATAATTTTGCCTTCTTAGCACCGGAACCATCTCAGGCCACCCAACCGATTTGACCACAGGCTTTTACCCACTCGATGCACTTATCATTTCATCCGCCACCGAGTCCGACAAAAGGTTTTTTCACGCCTGTTGTGGCCAACCCCTACGGTTTATTTTCGGCCCTAATGAGCGGGACGCTGAGTGTTACTACAACTTGCATACCTTTGTATCCGTTTCAATCGCTTGCAACCGATTTTAGGATCGGGTTTGTTCAGCAAACACCACCGCAGTCCTTGTTCTTTGCAGGTGGGCCAGTTGGAACGAGTGGTACTGCTGGGGATGGAACTGGGAATGGTGACGATGATGAGTAGCCAGTTGATCCCCTTCATCTTCGATGCAATTCTGATCGACCTCGCCGTCCACTGGGGTGTGGTACCGGTGGACATAAGCATTATTAGTTATATTTTTTTCCTTTATTTAATAATTTTAGTTGTACATTGTTGTTTTTTTAAATGCAATATTTCTCTTAAATTATAAATTTTTTGAGTACTAAATATTTTACATTTATTTTTTCCAAACAATTTTGACCAAATAGTTCTTAATTGCATCAATAATAAATGCAAACGGGTAATCAAATCGTTATTCTTTTTTATATCAGTTTCTTTAAATTTTGTATATTCGGACTAAACTCGCGTCCTGCCAAACATGCATTTTTCTGCTCCTAACACGTCAGAATTGACATGTCATCAGAAACTCGCGTCTAGATGAACGCGAGTTCAACTAACATGTCAGGAATCTTGGGCCAAATTCTCTGTTGCCCAAACACGAGTTTTATGATATAAATAGTAGTGAACCATACGCCACGCAGATTCGAAGCAAAAAATAAACTGCATTGTAGTGCTTTAAGTTTTCGAATGTATTGTATCTACTAATGGCAACAAACCACGTATCTGGAAAATACTTTTGCAAAGAAATTTCACGGATATTGTGTTTTGTCGATATTTGTAGTCGCATTTATATGATGAGTAGATGTTGGTCAGTTACCAGTTCTGATCAGATGACTGTTCGATGTTTTTGTTCATGAGGAAGGACAACAAAAAATCACAATATCCAAAAAATGAGGTCTTTTTGAAGTGCATGCGAGGGTCTTGACCTTTTGTTCTAGGTCGCGGGTTACTTATTTTTATGCCTCAATATTGGAGGCTGGGTTAAGACCCCCGCATCTAACCGGAGTCAAAGCTCCTACTATGGTCATAGTACACGATCAGTGGGTAGAATTGGCCGTCTCAGTGGGCTCACGAAATCCAGAAAGCTTGGTCATCTTCCCACTTCATGAAAGCATGTTTAGGGGTACAATACTTGGCTCCAATAGACATCTGAGCTTAAAGATGAGGACGGATTCTCTACTCAACTCTAGAAGTAAGCCGATAGTATGTTAACACATGACTTCGAAAAATGCATACCCTAAAGTTTTAAACTTACTGGACTACTCAGGCCTTTAGAAGAAAAGCATATGTTCTCTAATGGGCTCTAGTTGATGAACTGGGGTATATTAACAAGAAATACTATGAGTAAAACATACCCCAATGATTTAAACTTGTTGGACCATTCAGCCCTGGAAGTAAGTCGATATCAGACTCAAATACCGTTATAGGCTTTAAGAAGAGAATCGAGTGTTTAAGGGTACAATTGTACAACTTGAATAAGGATGAAACCAAGAGAACAAAACAAGTTGAGGTTCTTTTATTTTTGTGGAATGTCTGCTATAAATACTATAATAATCTACGTGTGTTTCTTTCTTTTATAAGCTTCTTTATTAGCATGTTTAGGGGTTCATTTTACGTGTTTAAAGCAAAACTGACATGAACACCTTCAAAAATAAACAAACCGTAGATGATTTACACCATTATAAATAGTTTCAAAAATAAATGAACAAACACCTTCAAAAAATAAATGAACAAATAGTTTCTAAAATGAATGAACAAACACCTTCATTTAACGTGTTTAGAGCAAAACTGACACGAATAGTTTCTAAAATAAATGAACGAACAGTTTCTAAAATAAATGAATGAATGAACATCGGTTCATTTACACCCCTATAAATATACCCCTCTGTATCCTCGAAAACTCACACAATTCCTTTCGTACTAATTCGCTCAATATTTCTCTTAGTCCATTTCGTTCGTTTAAGCTCTATAATGGCTGCAAACGTAGATGATTTCCCATCTATTGAGAGACAGTCGTGCGATGCTGATGTCGATAGTGACGGTGAACTAGAAGTTGGGATGATATTCATAGCTAAGAAAATCGTAGAGGATGCAATTAAGAACTACAACATATGCCGATCAATTGTTTCGATAGTGAAGAAAATAAATGCAGACAACTATATTGCAGAATGTGTCCAAAAGGACCATAGCTGTAACTAGAGGATCTGTGTATCGCGAAGGAAGAGGCTGAACAAGGTGTGGCAGATAACAATATACGACAGACCTCATACACACTAGTTGTTCCAATATAATTAGATGATTCATATGTTTTCTTAATTACATATTTTTGTGATTTTTAACGGTTTGAAAATGTAATTGGAAGATTTTTACGTTATTTATGATGTGATAAAAAATATGTAACATAAGTAAGCAATTTAAATCGGATAGATGTAGAAAATTATATTAACGAAACGCACTACATAATAGTTAATTGAAATAACTACACCAACATTAAATTACTGAGCCTAGTTAAAATGAATGGAAGAGGAATCTGATTCGATGTCATCGTAGTTGGTACTTATGTCAGATGTTAAGTTTAGTTCCTCAATTATTTGTTCTTTCTTATGTCGTCTCCTATAATTTCTTATAGAGACTGCATCCTCATCTGGACAATAGGGGCCTGTTGACGCAGTGGTTAATGAATTAGAGCCTTCATCAAATTTTACACTTAGATCGATGTTCGTATCCCCAGTACATTTGTATGCCCGAAACATCTTCCTCATATCTTTCTCATTAGATAATGTTAGCATGTAGTGGTCTTTTGGTCGGGCTCATTGACTGGCACTTTGACACGCAAGGTAGAAATTATTGAGCTTGTAGATTTCCTAACCCGTTTTGAAATCAACTCAAACAAATCATCTTTTGTGATTTTGTTATTGAAAGAAGTGTAGAAGTTGGTTCCACAAAATAAAATAGTAGCATAAAATTGCTCCATAATTTGTATTTGTGGGTTGGAAATATATGTAGGTAAAAATTGTTTGAGTGGTGTAAACGTTACTTGGTAGAATTCATATGCTAGATATTGAGGTCATAATGTTGGATTTACGCTTGTTTCTAATGCGTTTCTTGAATTATTGAGATAAATGCGAGTTCTATTGACATGTCAATTTTGCTGTAGAAGCTTAAAGAACTCGCATTTGGAATGACGTGAGTTTGGCTGACATGTCACAATTCTTGCAAAAGGTAGAAAAACTCGCTGTTTGCCAAAAACGAGTTCAGCAAACGTGTCAGACACATCAACTCATATTATAAGGGATTACTCATCGAAATTATCAAACATGAGCAAAATTTTCTAACAAACCCTAAGAGAAAAACGTGTGAGAAAGATTGACTGCTCTGTTATTCTCAAAAATGGCAAGAAGATTGACAGATGTGGTATACTACGATGGTCAAATAATCTTTGATGCATATCTCGATGGTGTATTTTAGTCCCCTAACAGTATTACGATAAAGATTCTGAGGCAAGCCACGTATCAAACGTTGAAGGACACAATATCGGGGAAGGTTCCAAATGCTTCGGGAAGAGAATTTGAGTCATTGAAGTATCGATGTCCTACACTGTTAGAACCATTGTATTTCATAATATTTCGATGTTCAAGACACTGGTGATATGGATTTAATGATCGAGACCTATACTCAGTATTCAATAGGATGGCCCATAGAGCTCTTTACAACATTTTCTAAAGGTCATGTCAGACTTTATAATGTTGTTCCAAAATGGCTACAAGCAAATCTTGACTTTAACCCAAATGCTCATAGTCCAATATCAAGTTGTGACATGGATTCAACCTACTAAATATGAGCAATGACGAAGCCTCATCGTCTTCTACTTCAAGGCCAAGACATTCTTACGTGGCTAGGTTCGACTTCGACCTGAACATGCCACCAACCTAATATACAATCCATACAACAGGGGTCTAGGGGCATCATCATCTATGAGGTCTTCTTACCATGAAGAGTTTAACCCGTTCGATGATTTCTCAACCGTATGACACTCAACTTATATCCCTAGTGAGCGGAACATAGATGATTTCTCATCTATAAGGAAACATTCAGGCACTGCTATTGTTAACCTAGATAGGCCTCGTCAGCGGTTTTGTGATCGGGTTACGGCTGCAAAACCTATTAATGTACAAGTTGTTGATGAAGCAGAACTATTCCAGTTTGAAGAGGATAATTCTGATGAAGAATCGCGTATGAAGGTCAGACCCGATGGTGACAAGATGAGTTTATTTCTTGAAAAACCAACAGACCTTGAGGAGCCTGTCGATACGAAGGATGAAGCAGATGATGCTTCCAAGGACGATGCGGTGGAAGATGAGGAGGAAGATGTTGCCCCGTCTAACTTTACTAGAGCAGGCAATTGCTCAACATATTACGACCCACCATCCTACTTCACAATAGTGGATATGGAATGCATCAATGCTACTGAATTTCCAGAATTCCCACAGTTAGAGTAGTACAACAAACGAAATGAGGGTAATCTGCAACGTGGAATGGTCTTCAAGACAAAAAAAAACTTGCGGAGGTTGCGATTAAATATTACAATATACGTTGCTCAATTACATCCACCGTGAGGAAAACTGAGGTGGACAAATATATTGCAGAATATCCACACAAGTACGAATGATGTAATTAGAGGTTCTATGTATCACATTTGAAGAGGCTGAACAACCTCTGAAAAATAACGAGATACAACGAACCTCACACATGCTTAGTGAAAAGCCTGAGCCAAGATCATCCTAACTTGGATGTGCACATACTTTGTGATGCTATCCTTCCACTTATGAAAATAAATCCACGTGTAATTATGCCGGTATGTATAGCTGCCATTAAATCCGTATACACTTACACAGTTAAATACAATAAAGTATGGTTAGCAAGATATTGTGTCATCTAACAATTGTATGGGCAGTAGGAGGAATTGTGCAGCCAGTTATGAACGTGGATGAAGATTATGCAGAAATACAATCTAAGGACGGTTGAAAACTGTACCAAAATACTACAATGATCATATCATATCTGGGAAGTGCCAATTTTTTGCCTTTACTAGACGTTTCCGTAATGCGTTAAGGCTTTCCGCCACTGCAAGCCTATGCTCCAGATCAGCGATACATTCTTGAATGGTAGATACACACAGATCTTATTGTTGATAGTTGCACAAGACGACAACCAAAAATACATTCTAATAGCTTTCGCAATAGTTGAAAAGGAAGATATCCCTTTTTGGAAATTTTTTCTCACCAACCTGCGCAAATATGTCCTAAGCTGGGCTCTATGAGAAAGAGAAAAAGGGATAAGTATTATTTCAGATAGAGGCGCAGGGATATGAGGAGCAATCTAGCGTATGGGTGCGTCTTGGCAACCCCCATATATACATCACCGGTATTGTTTGTGACACATTGCAGCAAACTACTACCAGAGATATAAGAATGATGATGAATGTATAATGGTTATTTGCATGGTACATCTTTCACTGTCATTCCGTTTTATTTATCATTGCTTTTATTATTATTTCTCGTTAACTATTCCATCTTTTATTGATTAGGCAAGGCACACCAGGTAGACCAAGTTGAGGAGCTGCTGGAAGAGTTGAGCGTAAGAAATTCATATGGATATGACTATCTTGTTGATATCTCGGGGGGAAAATGGTTGTGATGTTATGATGGGGTTCATCGATATGGTCACATGACAATGAACTTGGCTGAGGCCATTAATTCATCTCTGAAGGGAACACGTCATTTACCAATCACTTCTGTTGTCAAGGCGACATATTACCGACTGACTACCCTTTTTGCAACCCCCGAAAAACAGGCAATGGACTAGATGACAGGTGGCCACAAGTTCTATCCTGAACTTCAGCAAAAATTTCAAACATACACTACGCAAACAAACGCGATGGGTGCGATATGCTTCTTTTGTCGCCAACATCACTTTCAAGTTTCGAAATATTCACGACCACTTGAAGGAATAATGCAAAATAATTACGTGGTTAATCTACGCCAAATAACGTGTGATTACGAAATCTTCTAGATATTCAAGTACCTATGTGCACATACCTTCGCTGCATGTGCATCCGTTCATTTTGACACCATGACACTCGTTGATCCGGTATACTGACTTGAAAACATATTCAAGGTATACCAATACGAGTTTCCTCCGATCGAGAATGAACGTGATCGTTATATTATTGACGATGAACCTAAGATATGCCTAGATCTTTCCCTGCTCCGTAAGAAAAAAGGTCACCCACTTTCAACTAGGATTCACTGTGCCAAGGATATGGTTCCTCGAGAACAGACCGGACAACCTAAACGGTGCACTAGATGTAGGAACATTGGACACAACAAGAGAAAATGTCCTCTTAGGACCAGCCTTCAAATCAATTAATTATACTTCTTCATGTAATATTTTACCACCATTTTTAACGATCTTTGAAGCTTCATTTTCTATTTTATGTACCTTTTGTACCGCGATTTCTACACCCTTTAGGATGCCATATACGCGCCAATTTTAGCACCATTGTAAACATATACTTCACTACTACAACGTTTCTTCAGCACTGCAATACTACGCGCTTTTCACAACTCATTGTTGGAAGGAAGCGAGTTTCTTCAGCGTTATAGAGCAGCCCAATCAATTTCGCTACATAATCTCATGTTGCTACTGTTATTATTATTATTTCTTGTAACGCACTTTTCATAACACATTTTTCATTACTTTTATTATTATATCTTGTTAACTATTCCATTTTTTATTGATTAGGCAACGTACACCAGGTAGACCAAGTTGAGGAGCTGCTGGAAGAGTTGATCGTAAGAAATTCAGAAAGATGTGACTATCTTGTTGATATCCCGAGGGAGAAATGGTTGTGATGTTATGATAGGGGTCATCGATATGGTCACATGACAACAAACTTGGCTGAAGCGATCAATTCATCTCTGAAGGGAACACGTCATTTACCTATCATGTCCGTTGTCAAGGCGGCATATTACCGACTGGCTACCCTTTTTACAACCCTCGAAAATCAAGCAATGGATTGGATGGCAGGTGACCGAAAAAAATTTCAAACATACACTACGCACGCAAAGGCGATGGGTGCGATATGCTTCTCTCTTTGTCAAAATCACTTTCAGGTTTCGGAATATTTGCGATCGCTTGAAGGAATAATGCAAAATAATTATGTGGTTAATCTGCGCCAAAGAACGTGCGTGTAACATCCCTAAATAGAGCCTAGAAGAATGTTTTAAATTAGTAATAATTTAATTTGATTAAAAGAAATTGTTAAATTGATCAATTGGAAGCTTTGGACTAAAATAGATATATGAATTTTTTGGTAGTCATAATTGAAACGACCAAATACCGAACCCACCTAAACTTTATGGTTTACATGCAAACCTTTCCATTCATTAAGGACATGTACACATGTCGCTGTTGGAATTAGGTGGGAAAGGGAGTGAAAGTGGATTTAGCCAAGTGGAATTGAAGGAAGAACCACCTTCTTCCACCTTGGTTACCGAAGGCTATGAGAGAAATGGGAGTGAGAGTGAGAAATTTAACATGGTTGAGTCTAGACCAAAAGTAAGATGAAGTCTTAGGTGCTTAATCTGTTTTACATCAAATAGAAGGTATAATACTCCTCTTTGCTTCTCTTGCATGCTAAAAGTTTAAATCACTTATGAGTTGTGATTCTTTTGGTTGATATGGATATGAAGTTGTTCAAGCGGAAATCTTGAAATTAATGGATGAATTAAGTTTCCGAAAGTGATCACATAGATATGTTAGGAGTATGAATGCGTGAATTATAAGTAGACCATGTAACTGTTGTTCGAAATGCTGGAAATTATTTCATTCTTTGAATCAGTCATGACTTAATGGAACCTAGGATTAAGTCGTCTTAAGGGCTATGTAAAATTTGCTGTGGTTGTATTGGTTTGTACCGAATCTGTGCTGTCCTGTTTTAGGAGAGAGTTAAACAACCCTAAATGAATGTTATATGTGTGTGTATCGGACTGTAAGTTATGTTAAAGAGTGACAATAGGCTGCCTTGTATGTATATATATATACACATGAAATGCATGATTAAAACAAAGGAAATGCTTAAGAATAAAATTGTGGACTGTTTTGTGTATGAACAACATGAATGGGACTGTTTTGGTAAAATTAGGGGACTGATTCGAATAATTTAAACAAGGGACAGTTATGTGTGTAATTAATGGACTGTTTGAACAATACAAATATATATGCAAATATGTTAGATTGTGAAGCAAAATAAAAATATTCATGGACTGTTTTGGAATGGTAAAATAGGGCAGGGCTGTACATTGAATATAAATGACTGTTTTATACCTATAGTGAACTGGTTTGCTTAAAATTAACTTGTTATGGACTGATTTGTATTTGTATAAAAATGTAGTCTTGTATGCCATGGAAAATGCAGAATTTAATATGTATGAATGCAGATTTGGAAGTATGCAGTTTTGCTGTAATAACAGTTGAAATATAATGCAGTTTTGAAGATGTTTTAAGTGCAATAATTGTTTAATACATGCAGAAGTTATATGCAGTTTTATGAAGTGCAGAATTTAGTTTAAAAACAGTGCAGGTTTGAGTTTAAAATAGTGCAGAATGTATTATAAATGTTGTAAAACAGTTTAAGTAATTAAAGGAAAACAGTTTTGTAAAACAGTGCAGTCTAAGTGAGTGTGCAGTTTGGTATGTTAAAGTGCAGTTTTGTATGTTAAAGCAGTGTAGTTTGGTTTTGTGCTATAAAAATAGATTAGGAGAATGATCTATGTGGTGGCATTGCTATAAAAACAGTTTGGTAGTGTGCTTTTTGAATTTGGAAATGTTAGAATGTATTCTAATGCCTTGTGTTCTTCCTATTCTTGTGTGAGCTTGATGGAGAGCAAGAAACTCGTTGAAGTTTGATCTTGGATTTGGAAATTCAATTAAGGAAAGCTAGGGAGGAGGGAATGTTAGGAAACAGGTTATAATTGCGGATTCAGGTATCCCATAACTTCGGGATATCAGGTCAGTGTAGTTATGCATTTGGGTTGACAAGGTGTCATCCTAATTTAGTTTAATTGGTTGCTATGTTTTAAATGCATATATTTTGCATAAAGCTCAAGTAGAGCACTTTGGGGAAGGGCATTCAAGCATGACATTTGTGAAAGGCTCCTTGATGATGTTGCATTTCATATGCATCCTATGATATGCTATGTTGCTATGATTCTCATGTGGTACTATGATTTGGTTGAAAACTTAAGAATCAATTACAAATACATTGTCTATAAAACCCTTTGATAACAAAGCAAAGCTTAAGGTATTGAAAGCTAAGAATCCTTAAGCCTATTAGAGCTTTTGGCTCATCTTTGTCATAAGATACCAAGTAAGAAAAGAAATAAGTTTACTTGAATCACAACAAATCTCTCCTAATTTCAAAGAATAAGATACTTAAGTTGCCTATACAATGGAATCCCTTGGACACTTTGGTATGGTGTATGGTATACTTTGGGACTACGATCCATGAGCTACGGCTCGGGGACGCCCTATTTATATGTGATATGTATATTGGCGACAATAGGAGGTAAGGGGGAGATGTACGGAGAGTGGCGACAATTTGGTTGGATAGTTGAGAAGTTAGGTTTGCCACTGCTATGTGCTTTAGGCTATGTTTAGCACGGACCAATATTACCTATGACCAAAAGTGATCCAAGGCAAACAATTTAAAAGACTTGAATAAAATGGAACATGAACATGTGATAAGCTATGAATAAAAGGCCTTACTGGCAATGCTAATAAGATGTGGAGCAATGCTCCTCTATTATATGAGATTCACATAAGGTGAATGAGTGCCCCTTTATGTGAGGCAATAAAATTTGAAATGAAACCTTAACAAGTATTTTGATAAGATTAACAAGAAATTCAAAAGTTATAATAAGTATTCGACAAGTCTTGAGAAAACTTCAATGTGATAAGGCTTGATCTTTGATAAGATCGATATAAATTCAATGAAGCTTGGTTAAGTTATTGAACACCATAAAACTTGTAAAAGTTAAAATCAAGGCATAAATAACAAATTCTAACTTATTTTTGTATATCTTGATGTACTTTCCTTGGAAATCATGTATTATGTGCTTTGTCATTTTTGTTGTCACTACCTCACTTAGGCTATATAAGCCTAATACACTCATTTTCATACATTTCAGGATAAATAAAGCTTGTATGTCTCAAATGTGGTTATGGTTACAAGTTTTTATTCAAGATCCAAGTAGAGTTTGGATTTTTCCTTAGTTAGCATATTCCTAGAATGGTGGCACATTGCTTGGATTGATACATGTAGTGTATCCTTCGTCTTGTATAGTTAATAATACCTTATGCTACTTGTAGACTAATATTATTGGTTTATAATTCGAATGGTTGATTAAAGTAAGATTTATGTAAGTATGATATCTAAGATGTAAGTTGTAGAATAACTATGGTTTTGACATTCAAATAATTGGATTGTAGACTAAGCTATGAATTAGGGGGAGTTCAAATGGTTCCTTAACTACCAAGTCACGATAATATGTTATTTGAATAATAGATTGTGGTTTATGTTATGTATGAATGTTTGATAATATCTTCTAGGCATTAACTGGTGATCGAATGTTTGATGCTCTATTTGAACTTGTTCTAATCTATGAAATAACAAGAATTTGGCTTGTATATGAAACAAATAACAACTTGTGACCTAAGTTATGAGCCAATGTTCGAACACTTGCTTAAATAACAAGTTAGATCATTCATGAGTAAAACCAATGATTCGAATATAATGTTAAGATTCATGATTAATGAGATATTAAAACTTAATAAAAGAATGTGACTTTGATAGGTTGTAAATCGAGTAATGTTAACATGTACATTAAGTTAACTCCTTGTTTGTATATCCGTAATCAATCTTGACCTATCCCTTGACTCTAATGATTGACATAAATTATACTCTAAATTGGATTTAAGACCCGCACATGAATAATTATAATTGAGAAGTAACGATGAGGTTTATGTATCTTATGAAAAGTGTATGTTTCAAAATAATGAGCTAAGATAATAGGATCCAAATCCACAAATGGAATTGTTTAGTCTGAATGGGCTTCTCTTGGGCTTCCTTAATGTCTTATTAATCAAATCTCATGCTTTAAGTATATGTCTAGAATGAATCCTTGGTTGACAAGGCATGTTGGATATATTCGAGTGATTGCTATATAAATTACAAGTTTGGTGGTGTCATGAATCTAATAGGGTAAGAATTATAAATTCATGTATACATGTATGTCGAACTCTTGCTTGTAGTTTAGACTTTAATAGCATGATGATAATATGGTTCAATTTTGAAGTATGCATGTTTATCTATTTATTTCGTTACGAATTGATAATACGATAAACTTGTCAAAGTGTAGATTACATGTGTTTGAGTTTTGGTTACAAGAATCAAGTAATCATAGTTGTAACTATGGTTTAAAGACAGACATAAGTTTGATAATAGTATTAGCAATTAAGATTGCTTTTGTGGTGTTAACGAGTCAAGCGATGATAAAAAAAGAAAAAAGGAGAGAGAAAGAAAGTTTCCAACCTGCCTTAATAAATTTAGAGAAATTAAAAAAATCATTCATGTTTTTCTTGTTTTCCTTGCAGTAACATCTTCGATTCTGATTTTCTACTAAACCGGGTTGAGGGTGTTACAGTGCGATTGCAGAGTCTTCCAGACATTCAAGTACCTATGTGCAAACGCCTTTGCTGCATGTGTATTCATTCATTTAGACACCATAACACTCGTTGATCCGAAGATATGGTTCCTCGAGAACAAATCAGTCAACCTAAACGGTGCACTAGATGTAGGAACACTAGACACGACATGAGAAAATGTCCTTTTAGGATCAGCCCTTAAATCAACTAATTGTACTTCTTAATGTAATGTTTTACCACCATTTTTAACGATCTTTGAAGCTTCATTTTCTGTTTTACGTACCTTTTGTAACGCGATTTCTACACCCTTTAGGATGCCATATACGTGCCAATTTTAGCACCATTGTAAACATATACTTTACTACTACGACGTTTCTTCAGCACTACAATACTATGCGCTTTTCATAACTCGCGGTTGGAAGGAAACGAGTTTCTTCAGCGTTGCAGAGCAGTCCAATCAATTTCGTTGCGTAATCCCATGTCGCCACTGTTGAATCGCAGATTTTCAGGGGTTTTGTCGGTTGAGAGGCTTAGGGTTGGTGATGATGATGGTGGCTAGGGTTAAAATTGCAGAAGAGTTGTAGTTGCAAGGGCATTCAATGCATGTCCGGTCAGTTTTTCCTGAAAGGACACAACAATTAATAATCAATTTGACTAAAAGCTCCTCCTTTTTTGAGATTTTAATTTTTAAATTTACGTTCTCATCCACCCACACCCCTATTTAACACCATAAATTCACTCATTTCATACACCAATTTTATGCCTTTCACTTATCGACCCATACGCATGCCTATCGACTCATGTTTGTTTGTTCTTCATGGAAAAAATATGGCTAGATAACATTTTTAACGCAATTTCTACACCCTTTAGGATGCCTAATATGCGCCAATTTTAGCACCATTGTAAACATATGCTTCAATACTACGACGTGAAAGTTAAACAACAAAAAAATCTCTCAACATACCACAAAATCAACTTAAACATGCCTATGGACCCATATTTGTTTGTTCTTCATAGGGAAAAAAACATGGCTATATATCATTTTTAACGCGATTTCTCCACCCTTTATGATTCCATATACACGCCAATTGTCGCACCATTGTAAACATATGTTTCAGTACTACGACGTGAAAGTTAAACAACAAAAAAAAATCTCTCAACATACCACAAAATCCATTTAAACATGCCTATAGACCCGTGTTTGCTTGTTCTTCATGCAAAAGAAATATGGTTAGATAGCGTTTTTAACGCGATTTATACAAACTTTAAGATGTCTTATATGCGCCGATCTTTACACCATTTTCAAGAGAAGTTTCAGCACTACGCCGTGAAAGTTCAAAAACATGCCTATCGGAGCTTGTTTAAACAACAAGATTGAACCAAACTCGCGTTGTACCAAACGCCAACGGATAAATTCGTGCCATTTATCTCAATATCTCGGGGAACTCGCGTCATGTTAGGCGCGAGATCTTTTTACTGAATATTTAAAATACGCCAACAGATAAGACACGACACATTAGATAGAATTCGCGTCCTTTGAAAGCGAGTTCTAAATTTGCGCCTTGTATAAAACGAGTCGTCCTTACGTGTACCGAATGAGGGTGTTTTTTCAAATGATTTCAGTAGGGAACATTTCTCCAAAATTTTCCCCAAAAGAGAATATTTAACCAATTTAGCCTTATTTTCATGTATGAGTTTAATTAAGGTTTGTTGTCTTAAATTTTATTTTATTTTTTACAATAAAATGATGGGTTGCATTGATAAGTGGATAAATTAATTATAAATCTCTAGAAGCATGGGAGACCAAACAAAAACATGAGAACTCCTATCTCATTCAATTGTGTAATTGTAACAAAAACTTGTCACTAATAATCATCTTATGCATTGCACCATCAGAGTCGGAGGAGCTTTAACTGTACCACTTGAGAATTTTTTTTAGTATGTGACTGCGAACTGCTAACAGAATTTACTACTTCCACAATAGAAAGTTCAGTTCGTCGAGCACAATATTAACCCGTTGTTGGACAAAAATAAGGTCAAATTCGAAATAATCAATAAATAAATTAAAGTAATGAAATTACAGTAATCAAAAAGAAATAAACGAAACACAGATTCGAAATAACCAGACACGGTTGCTGAGGCCTGCTAGAAACGCAGTTTCCTTAAGACAGATTCGACCTCTCTTCGGTGCTAGAGATCTTCGGTCGTCGATATCCCAGGATACAACAGTAGATGATTATCTTCAGTAGCACGACTGAGTAATCACGAACGAACTTGAGCCTTCAACTATCACCAGAAAAACCAATGCAATTTGAGAGAAGGAAAATGATTTTTGTTGTGTGTTAAACAACTAAAAAAGATAATGTATTTATAAGGAAGAATTAGGTCAATCGTGAATCCAAAATATTCTGATTTTACCCTTGATCGGATATATGAGTGGGCTGCAAGCAAAATTCGAATTTCAATCCGAAATTATCCCTTTAATTTCGGGATAATATGTTATCTCAAAAAGGAAAAATAATTCAAAGTGATAAAATGTTCATAGGTCCATGTAGGGTCTAATTGGTTTAAACACATTTGTGTTTAAAAATGTCATGCAAGTACACCATTACCCAAATGGGATTAAATTTGCACCCCTTGCACATAAAGCACAATTTTCATTCAAGTCATTTAATAACAACAAATAGGGCAAGTGTATATAAACACTTTCCATTCCATTTATCCCATCCATGTGGGATATGAGGGTTTCATTTCCTTTACTTAATTTGCAACCTCCTTACTTTGAGCATCAATTTCTCATTCATTACTCAACCATTTTGAGCATATGAGATACCGTTGTAAAGGTATCACAGAGTAGAATAAGATCCAATCGAATTCTCATTCGAATCTTCACCTTTACCCATTCGAACTATGGCTCAAAGTTACCATTTCTCACATTTTCCAACATCCGTTTATTCGTGAATATTTTCTCCTTTTTAGGAAAAAATCAAATCTGGTTCATCGTTCATCTCCTCCTGACTTAAACTGGGACTCATCTGAATCTTGAATTCTCTCGCAGTCTAATTACACTGTCGGTCATCAAAGGTATGATACCATCTTGAATTCCGGTGATCGAAATAACCACCTTAGTCAAGTAATTGAATGATGAATAAAGACGATAAGAGAATAAGAGTTTAGAGAGTAATATTGTAATTTGTGATAATATAGGTTAATTCTCATTAAAGTCCAATACATCCCTTTTATAGCACATGGGCTAAGACAGCCCAACCACCTTCCAACATTCTTTTAACAAAATAACATCTAACAACTACTCAGTTAATTTGTTGAACTTTATTAACCGCTAAACTGATTACAACGCTTAATACCTGAGTATAAGTTGTTAAAAAAACCAACAAAAACTAAATCACCATGGTCTTTAGAGAAACAGTGTTGAGTAAAATTGAAACTACCACAAATTTTAGAGAAAACAAAATAAGTTAAAACTAAACCATTATGGTTTTCAAAGAAAACAGGTGAACTATTATTTATTTACATGCTTTCAAATAAAAATAATAATATCTTTAAAAATACATTTTTAAATATAATAAATATTTTATAATATATATATATTCAAATAAAGGAATTAAAAAATCAAACTCCTTTAATTAAGGTCTATATACAAGGATAATTCTACGATAAATGACATGTACCGCAATGTATAACTATTCATATGTACCGCAATGTATCATTATTTGTTTTAATTAGTTTTGAAATTCTAAGGACCGAAAGTGTTATTATCCCCTTTCTAAATAAAATCTTAAAAATAAATTTTATATTATTTTTGTAACCCCTAAACCCGCATATGCATTACACCAGATTCTAGGAGGTCACATTAGGATCACCGGAGCAACCCACATTAAAACTTCAAATAAAACAACCTGTCAAACCATTTAAAACCATAAAACAAGTTCTGAATTAAAATACAAGTTCAAAAATCATTCAGACAATTAAGCAGAAATTATGATACAAGTTAAGAATACAAGTTTCGGACTCAAATATGAAACAAGACGTGACAGACATGCCCCCTAATTACACAAGTACCATACTCTGCAAGCAAAGTTGAAGGAACTCCCATACTGAAAGATAACTGCAACGTGTTCGATCTTTTTAACCTGCGATAGTAAAAACAGTATGAGCTTGGAAAAGCTCAGTAATACAGAACTACCAAATGATGCAGTAGGCACGAGTATGTATATGGCAATGCAAAATACTGACATGATGATCCAAGCAACAACAAGTTCCATTTATGATATTGATATTCGTAACAACGATAAACACAAAGGTAATATGGTTGTTCTTTATTTGATCACCTGAGTACCACAAGATTCTTATAGTCCGACGAATCAAATGAGATGTCGGTTACGAAGGTTGAACTGGAGAATTTAGTATGTTTCATTAAGCGCAGATTAGAAGCATACGGAAAGTTTCAGACTTTAGTAAATTAATTCAGTAGGGTAGGATTATAAAAGGGTACAAAAAGTTTTATTTTAATTACCTGACTACCCTCCAACCATACAACGATATGCAGCATCCCAGAATAGTAGCCAGAAAGACTTACCCTAGGCCCATTGGGCGTAGGAGCTTACAGAAAGACTTACCCTAGGCCCGTTGGGCGTAGGAGCTTAGGTCTAGAAAGACTTACCAGCACTGAGCCTACATATCTTCAATCATGTCCCAGATAATATACCCCCAGATATATTTAATTTTTATCCAGTACACAGTAATATCAGAACATATATATTAGATATATTTTTGTATTAGAAGACAGAAGCCAGGAATTATGCTTTTATTTCGAATACTGGAGTCATACTTTTAATTCAGAGCAAGTGGTCTTAGTCTAAAACGGAGAGAATGTTCATGGACACGTGGAACATACTATATGATCCAATTTATTTCTCATAGTTGGTAATTATCAAAATGAGAACATTGAACATCTGACAATTTTGGACTGATTTTAGAACGAGGTCCCTAAAAAGGGGGTTTCGGTACTAACGGCTCAAACCAGACATTTGAAAGTTGATGCATCAGGATCATTGAGATTTCAGATATATCATGAATGATCCAATCATTAAAGCCTACGATGGTATTATGGTCATTCTGACCTTCAGGGGTAATTTGGTAATTTAAATCAACAAGGTATAAACGATGATGTATAGAATTCAGGAATTCTAGTTGTTCATTAGGTTTTCGAGTCCCTTTGAACTATTTGGAACCCATCAATACAATGTTTATTATTTAACCAGATAGGTACACCTTAAGTATTCATTCCTCATAACTGACTACAGTGTATAACAAAAATGGTTCGCCTTTACCAATCAACCACTAAACATACAACGAGAAATCAAACATGTATTCGAGCGGTATTTTTTTCCAAGTATTCGAACATGTGCATTACACCCGAATTTAATCCATAGCATTGAATGTACCTTTGAAGAACAAATTACTCTTACTATTAACCATGTACTTTCTCCAAATAAATCGAACATGCATTCATAAGGTATTCTCCCAATATCATATTAGTATCAGAAACGACCAACAAACACGGGTCATGTATTACCACCTTCTGAGTCATTACATTTGTTTGGCTTTATTGGTATTTCTTATTCCAAGTCTTAGAGGTATTTTCAGTCATTTTAGTATTCGAAGGTATTTCAGACATTTCGATGCCCGAAGGTATTTCAGACATTTCGATGCCCGAAGGTGTTTCAATTATTCTGATCCTGTCGATCCTTCCAACTATTCATTCATTTTAGAACTCAAGGGTATATCCATCATTTCGGTTAATTTGGCAAATAATGTCTGGGGATATTTCAGTCTTTTTGGTCATTACGGTCATTCTGATTATTCCGATCAATTCAGCGTTATTAGTATTTTCAATCATTTTAGTCATTTCAATCAATTCAACCTTTTACGCCACTTTGATTAATCCAGACATACGAATAGCTTTCCGTAAACTTATCTTTGGAGATTTATTCAGAATTCAAGAAAATTCAAGTACTTTACAATTTTGAAGGTTTAAGCTTGTTACCATAACTTTTCAAGCAAAACGAGGTTTTCAGATGAATCAGTTGTTTTACCAGATCTAGCATAGATTTCTAGATCGCTTCTATTATCAGGGGTATTTTAGTCATTAATATACCTCAAGGGAATTTATGTCATTTCTTAACTTAGCATTTCAGGAGTTAGATCATTGATAGACATAATCAGATTTTAAGTAAAACAGTCTTATCAACTATTCTTGGATCTTAGAAGTTCTTATAGGTTGCCCATCTTCCTAACCGAGCATTTCATTCTTATCTGATTTACTATTCTTTCTTCGTAATCAATTAGACATTAACGAAATTAGCCATATGATTAACCATGATTAAGCAAGCATTTACTATATACCAATATATTTCTTAAAGCATATAGGAGGTAGTAATGTATTACCTTGAATCCTTGTTATATCGGTCGACCCTTGAAACGAAATTTGAACACTCTTGAACTCGAATTCGACGCCCGTAACATCTCGGATACAAAGATATGCGATTACGTTCAATTAAACATAATTCATAACCAATCCTTAATCACATTGCCTTTAAACTGAACAATGAAGCACATAAGTATGACCGGGTCTAACATTAGATTTGGAGGCTTTCAGGTTAGAATTTCATGAAACGGACTTCAAAATTAGACTCAAGACGTCGAAAAACGTGGGATAAAAGTTTTCAAAAAAATTAACTTTTTGGTCAAAGTCAATGGTCAACGATCAAGGTCAAAGTCAACACTAACGTCATAAGTCAACTGAGTTGACTTGGGCGAGCTGACTCAGTGGGCTGACTCAAACGAGTTGACTCATGCGAGTTAACTCAGTCAAACGGGTTGGGTCGAATCGGGTAGCACTCGGGTCAATTAGACGGATCGGACTCATGTCGGGTTGGACCCGAGGTCTAATGGGATTTAAGAAACAGGCCGATTCAGGCTTTTGGGATATCACTTGAACCGGTCCACTTACCCCAAAGCTCAGATCATCGGACGATCACCGAAAAAGGTCGCCAAAGACATCATTTTCACCGATTCTATTGGAAAATGAAAGCTCATCAAGTCGACAATCCAACCCACTCAATAAAGACACAAAACAAATTGGAAAACTCATCGGATCTTACCCAAAACGAAGCAAGATGGCTGCAATACGCGTTGTTCCGATGAGGCCTTTGCCGAAGTCAAACGGACGATCAACCGGTTGGGCTTTACTCAGCTCAATGTGGGGAGTTCGGCCGTCACTCCCACATCTCGGAAGAGACGTTCATGGTGGCCGAAAACAAAGGAGAACTGAGGGGCAATTATTGGGTTCTCGCCGAAACATCCAAAAGGCTCTCAGGGTGAACCACGGTGCAGCACTGCGAGTGACGATATGGGTTGAGGTCGGGACGGGACGGGACGGGACGGTGAGTAAGATGGTGGTGGCGATGTATGACACCGGCGGGCGGATGAGCAGATCGGGGCTGAGAATGGTAGGGGTAGGTGAGAGAATTGGGGGAAGAATTTGGATACTTTCATATTCGAATGGTCATAATTTTTGGGTAGGTGGGGAGTCAGGTTATCATTTAATATTGTCATGCCCGAAACATAACATGCTAAATAAAAACCAAACTAGGCTAAGATCAACAGTAGCCTTAGCTCTGATGGTTAAACCTCTCATTTCCCATGTCAAGGGATATGGGTTTGAATCCTCTGGCTGCAAACTCTCATCTTTTTTTCAGGGTGTTACAATTTTTTTAGTTTTTCTTTTTTTTTTTAATTCAAAAAATAATTAAATTTTTATTATTATAATAATTCCTACATTCACTTTAATTTAAGGGTAAAGTTCACAAATGGTCACTAAACTTTGATCAATTATTCAATTTGGCAACCAAACTTTCAGTTACTTCAATGTTACCATTAAACTTGTAGTTTTGTTTCAGTTTGGCCATTGACCCGTTAACAACCGTTAAAAGGGTGATGTGACTGTTAAAATATTTTGTATAATAACACATTTAGTCCTTCATGTTTACACATTCAAACAATTTAGTCCTAATTTGAAATAAATAATAAAGTTAACTCTCATTATTTACACATTAGTTCAATTTGGCCCTATTTTTAATTAAAAATAATTTAAACCTAAAATCAAAACCTTAAACTCTAAAGCCTTAAAAATTGAATTATTGATCAAAGTTAACAAAATTATTTCTATATTTTGTAGTAAATAAAAATACTAACACATAATCTAACAACAAATTTGCATGAATAAATATTAAAGCAAAAGAGCAATGTATTCAACAGAAATTTGCAGTAGATCTGTGCAAGGAAAGGAGTTGGGGTCCTCCAAAATCAGAAGCAGGGCCTTGTACTCTATGCTTTTGAGAGAATAGGGCTTCAGTTAGATCAGATGGGTTTGAGAGCTTGATGGAAAGCAAATGGAAGAGGATATGGTGAAGTCAGGTCTTGAGGAAAAGTAAAGAAACCCATTTGAGAAACAACATCGGCTGTCTCTTTTTGCTCGAACAATCCCTGGTTTAGCATGGCTTGCTGGGAGCTGGATGACATCTTTTTCTCTATCTCTCTGCAGGAGGCTTATGGAGGAAGAGGATCATAAAGGGTTTGATTTAGGTTTTGCTTTCCTTTATAGAAATAGGCATTGATTGGTTTCCTACTCAAGAAAACACTCGATCGTTTAATTAATATTAGGGGGCTTAATGTCTCAAGGCCAAGAGAGGATGATGAGAATGTTGCGACTTGCGACTTTGCAGATATGATTCGTGAAATTGTAGATGAATTGTTATTTGAAATGCAGATTATTTGTTAGTATTTTTATTTACTACAAAATATAGAGATGATTGTGTTAACTTTGATTAATTATTCAAATTTTAAGACTTTAAAGTTTAGGGTTCGATAATTGAGAGAAAGTATACATCACTCTTTTAACTGTTGTTAATGGGTCAATGGCCAAATTGAAATAAAACTAAAACATTAATGGCAACATTGATGCAATTGAAAGTTTGGTTACTAAATTGAATAATCGGTCAAAATTTAGTGACATTTTGTGAACTTTACCATTAGATTAAAGTGAAGGTATGAATTATTATAGTAATAAAAGATTAATTATTTTTTAAATTAAAAAATAAAAGAAAATCTAAAAATAATATAAAAATTATTTTTTAAGATTTTATTTTAAAAAGAGATAATAACACTTTTGATCATTAAATTTTCAAAACTAATTAAAATAGTTAATAGTACATTGCAATACATATGAATTGTGGTACATGTCATTTACTGTAGAATTATCATTTTATATAAATATTTTAGTATTCTGCCTATAATCATTTATTAACTATTTTTCTATAAATAAACCTTAATGTAGTTTTTTACCACAAAATATAGTATTGGATTGCTGATTGATCGAAAGAACTTATGGCAGACAAACTGTAAGAAATAAGATTTACGTTTAGCACAGTAAAAGTTCTTCGTTTCCATTTCCAAAAGCAGACAAACTAAAAAACATACAAAAAGAAACTTAATTGTATATTAGTCCGAACACGATAAGGATAAAAAAGGGAAAAGATAAAAAGGAATATTTTAAAAAATATATTAAAATTAAATGTTGGATTGATCTGTAATTTATTATCGACTAAATTTAATCAGTTAAATTTGTATATAATTTTGATTACGTGATCAAGTAATAATAATAAATTTGTGTCATTATTTTAAATACAACCATTGATTTTTTTATTTAATTTTTTAAATAGTCTAAAAGTGATTACAAAATAGTATTTATTAGGATGAACACCATTTTAAAGATAATGACTATGAGCATATATTTTGTAAACAGATCGATTTAACCCGTATCTCTTAAGATGAACATCATCCGCTTTTCCACTGAGACACTTGTTGAGTTCTTTTATTTGAATTTTCGGATATATTATATACATAAAAAAAGAAAACAGAATGTATTGTATCAAAATAAATTTTAAATTTCAACAAAGTATAAGCTAATAGAATTGGAGTTAAAGTTGAATTGATATTTATTAATTAACCTAATGATCATGAATAATCATCCGACCCATTCCTTGTGTAGCTACGAATCTTGATATTTATTTTAAGAATATTTTTATAAAATAATTTAATTAAAAAAAGCCAAAGCCGAACTAAATAAGCTAAAGTAAATCCTAAGAGTTATTATCGCATGATGTTATTATTTCATATTTAAATTAATAATCCATAACTCACATTTATGATAATGTTTTACATACCGTTACTACTTTGAATTTAATCATACACCAAAATAAGGATTAATTATGAAACTACCCATGCATGTGCATAAAGGTTTTTTATTAAATTTTTCTAAGGAAATTAGATTTTTCCTTTTGCCATAAATAAAATATCGTTATATGTCATTATTATCCACCTTTTGTAGGCAATGGTAGTTGTTTGGACTTGTATCGTTTTTAGATGGGTTATAATTTGCATTTCTATCGTTACTTTTGTTACATGTTCATAAATACAACCTACGTCCATGTTTCTTGGTGTTCTTTCCCTTTCAACCCTTGTAGGATATATATTTTTATTCATTGTAAGATATTATTTTAAAAAAATAAAATCCCGCTACTATGCTTCTATGTGGTAGTTACTAAATCTCTTCTTTCTAGTTTTCAAACTTTATTTTCTTCGTTGTGTCTTCTTAATCCCAGCAGCAGCTTTTGATCTTTTTATTGGTTTGTATATAAATAAAATTTATTTTTTTCAATGAATGTTTCATTTTCAAATTTTTTCTTATTTTTTTGTTTTACTATGACATATTCATATTACATCTGCTTTTATGGATGTCTTTTTATCTATTTTGTGGCAATTCTTTTTTATGCTTTGTAGCAGTTTTAGTCTATCTTTTGACAGTTTATCGTTCAGGTGACGAGTATCATCGAGTGTTTTGCCAGCGAAGGACTGCAGTTTGTTTATGATTATGATTTTTTATGGTTTTGCCGATATGCCAAGGACAAGCGACAGGAAATTTTGCTTTTTTCATAAAGCACTCTGGTCAAAGTAGTTGATTGCTGGATTTCTTTCAGAAAATTGTACAAATTCTTCTCAAAGTGACGTATTTTGTTCTTTATGTCTTTCACACCCTTTAAATTTTATTGAGCTTTATATTTTAATGTTTGTGGTTCGATTCTTTTATAATCTTATCACTTTAAATATAATTAAGTAAATTTCTCTTGTTTAAAAAAATAAAACTTTCATTCATATCGTAACTTTGACGTAGTTAGACATTACTATATTTATACTGTGAAAACACACGTCGAAATGATTATTCATCATTAAAATCTCTTAATCCAATATTACTCCATACACTATTTTTTATAAAAATTCTCAAAGGATCTAATAATACACCCGATTAATTAAGTATAAGGTTTAAATGAAAAATTAATTCTTAAATTGTGTTTTTTTTACTTTTAGTTTATAAATTATTTTTTTGTCAAAATAAATATTTAGACTGTTATTTTTGCTCATTTCAAATATTTAAATTATTTTATAGTTAAAATAAATATTTAAAATATGTATTTTTTGCTTTTAATCTATAAATTATTTTTTGGTCAATTTTTTTATAACGTGTCAATATTTCATTAACCGAAATAATTATTTTAATTTAAATAACTATTAAATTTAAAATAATGAAAGTAATAATAGAAATATTTATTTTGACAACAAAATAATTTAAAAAGTAAAAGTAAAAAATATTATTTATATAGTTGTTTTGGCCATAAGGACACGTGATCCCTACTTTTCACACGTGTGTGTGATGTTGTTATCACGTGGGGACCACGAGGAAAATGAGGAAGAAAACAGTGTAGGGTGCACATGTCAACGGAAAAGAACAAAGTTTCATTTCAGTCGAGTTGCTTGGGTCTCATTTATAGAAACAGAGCATACAGAAACTGAAAGCTTTTTCATTTTCTCCTCTATTTTCTTTGTATAATTATTAATATTTGACAAATAAATTATCCTTAATCTCAAATAAAATGAATAAATAATGTAGTTATAGAGAAGAATGGTCGATCTGCAGGGACTAAGGAGCTTCTGATATTGTAAGGTTTTGATTCCGACTTTGTTGCGAAAGTAAGGAAAAATGTGGTTTGATTAAGAGAATTAAGTAGAGAATATAAATAGAGTGATTTGAAAAATGAATATAGAAAAACAACGAAAGTAAAGTTTAAAGAGAAATCTAATTAAATTAATTAACCTCAAGCTTCGGTTATCCTCAATTCAAACTGATCATTAAAAAAGAATTTCCACTCCAAATATATGTCAGCTACAGTCTACAAGGCCCAACCCCTGTAACTTATTTTTCTCTCCGGTAAACCGATAATTCAAAATTAATTTTTGAATTCTAGTTTTCTGGCTATACTAACCACGACTATCGTCATTAGAACAAAATAGTTTTAAGTTTTAGAAAAACCCGACTCGGACTATGTTGTCCCGATGAGAATAGAATCCGATCTTAATTTCCCTTAGCGAATTCGTCGCTAAGTGTGTTCACAGGAAGTCGGACATGCTACAAGCTGATCCTTCCTCCCAACTGTAAGTCTGAACAACATTCAAGTTAACGCTAGCTTTTTGAAATGAAAGCATAAAGATTTTAATAGAAAGACCGATTGCCGATCTAAGTTTTCAAAAAATCGAGAATGTAAAACGAAGATGTTGAGTGCTTTTTAATTCTCACAAGATGAATTGAAGCTTCGCTCTAAGCCTTTGGCTAATAAGAAAATTTAGCTAAGCATGATTATGGTAAAAATCATACTTAGCATGGTAAAAGAAAAATAAATAAAAACTTAAAGTAAGAACTAAAGAAAAGAAAGAATTTTATAAAACTTCAAATTTAAAAACAAAACTAAGAATGAGATATGAGAGATTAGCTTAACCCAAATGGGGTATTTATAGTATTCTAAAACCTTAAAAATAATTTAAAAATAATAAAAGATAAATCCTAAAAAATATTCAAATAAAATCCTAAAAGATAATTTCCAAGTTTTAAATTTCAAATCGCAGCCGATCTGCTATCCGCTATTGCTGACATCATCTTCTGAAAGCCGTTGATGACGCCTTCTAGAAGCTACTGACTGGATGCCACGTCAGACTTCATGCCCAGATTCATGACCACTAGCCCAACCTTGACTCCAGAAAATAAAACTGCAGAACTTTGGCCCTTTTGAGTGTAATTTCCATAATTAAAGTCCTGTACAAAAAACAAATAAAAACATCTAAATCAGCAATATCAAAGAATCAACAATGAGTAATTAACGATAAAATAATAACAAAATAAAGCACTCATCAAATTCCCCCTCACTTATCTCATGCTTATCCTCAAGCATGCTACAATTAAACAAGTTAAAAGTTTCATTTACCTTCCTTCGTCTCGCCTCACATCCTAGAAATTCATGCAAGTCAAGTCCACAACAATTATCCAAATTAAAATTACAATCAATCAGAAAGCATAAGTAGAATAGAGTTAAGCAAGATCGTGATATCGATTCATTCATCAATCTCAACACAACCAAACTCAATACCTCACATGGATTCACTCGATTCACTCAAAGTGTTTCGGGTTCAAATACGCTCAAAGTCAGAACCTGATCATGACATTACCATAAGTTTGTAAGAAAATTAAATATTCACTACTAGTTAGAACAAGATGCAATAATCAAAGGGTCTTAAACGGGTTGTAACGGGGCTTAGGTAAAAGTGGAGAGAAGGCTAAAAAAATGGGCTAATCATCAAGACAAGAGAAACATAATAAACTAGATCTATTCCACGTAAACTCAAAAGAAAAGAAATGCAACAATTTTAAACAATTTTTTCTTTTGTTCGAACTATTTTTTTGCTTTTTTTTTTTGCAATTTTGTTCTATAGGTTTTTTTGCTATTTTTTTCTTGTTTCAAACGGTTGTGTTTTTTATATTCGAACTATTTTTTTCTTCTTTTGTGGAAATAAATCATACAATGGTAATTTCATTCTGTTGTCCTGAAAAGAGTGAAAAAGAGAGTCAAAATGAAATGTTTGAGTTTGAAAATATGGTAAAAACGAAAGGGTAAAGGCACAAAATTGGCTAACTATGGGAAATTGAAAGGGTAGGCAATTTTAGAGGTAAAAAGTGGGTAGTCCTAAGTGCCCTAATCATATTAAAGCATCAAGTTCTTGTGTAATCTTGACATGCATTTAATTACAGGTTCTAGAACATCAATGTCAAGCTCGACACACTCAATCAAAAAATATGAGCAAGAATGTAAAGAATATGCTCGCAAATGCTCAAATCTTACCGAAGTGTATACATGTATTGAGTTAAGCACATTTCAACCAACAAAGTCATGGAATATCACAAAAAAATTCAACCAAATTTCTAAACATGCAATCCTTTATCATATATATCCTAAATCAAATGAAAGTGTACTCTCAATTAAGCATGACATTCCAAGATATTCAACAAGGCGAAGGATTTCAACGAAAATTTTTCACAAGTTCAACCAAGCATATTAGAATCAAAGCATAAAAATAAGTAAGGGAAAATTCAATCAATACTCTACCCCCTCACTTAAGTCGTATTGTCCCAATACGAAAATTAAAGTATAAGAGAATGAATAGAGATACTCTCCTTGTCTAATGACGGTCGCGACATTGATTGAGATGAATCGACAGTGGGCAAAAAGTGGAAAATGAAGTTGCAGCCTTGGTTCGGGAATGATTGTCGCAATGTGGTGATTGACCGGTGGTTTTGGTGCGAGGGGCTATGGTGGCCAAGTGTTTTGGTGGAAGAGATCGTGGGGTTTTGGTTACTACGTGGGGTTTAATTGAAAGTGGGGTAATTTTTTTGGTTTCGTAGATTTGGGGAAAATGAATAACAATGGGATAGGCTTAGGAAAATAAGTGGGTATTAAGTTTTAATATATCAAGAATTGATCAAATAGGTGTGGGTCCATAGGGTTTAAAATTTTAAAATAATAAAGTGGATTTTAAAATAAAGATAAGGATAGGGGATGAGCGGGTAGGTGGCAGAAGATTAGGATTTATAATAGTTTATTTGGGTTCGGCTAACGTGCACCGTAAGTTGCAGATGTTTTGCTAACATGCACCCTTTTCTCAAAATGGTTCATCTACTGTTGATCCATGCATAAAGCATATGGACTGGATGTTATGCTATGTTCGATCAAAAATCACTGCATTATTTTCATCAAAGTTTGATTCAAAAATATTTGGGGCACCTGAAAATTAGAATAAAAATAAGTATAAATAAAATGAAAAATAAAATAAAAATAAAACTAAGCAAATAAATAATAAAAATAAAAATGAGTTACCTCCCATTAGAGCGCTTTATTTAACGTCGTTAGCTCGACGACTTGGTTCAGACTACAGGCACTGCGACAAATACTTCTTTCACTTCTTGCGCTTTGTCCAACTAAGAATTTGCTTAAGAGGAATTTTATGATTATGGAGTTCATTCGTCTTTTCCTTGTAGATTTGATAATTTCTTTGAATATTTTTCAGCCTTGAAAACTTGTCTAAAATAATTACCGACAAGATATCTCTTTTACTCAGAAATTTGTACTTCAAATTATCTGGCGACAATTTTAACTCAATATTCGGTGCCTGCAAAATGGAAGGGAAATTTTTAATTTTTGAAGGAGTTAAGCGTAAATCAGAATTAACAAATAAAGTATTTTCCAGCTCCCTAATTTCTTTGTTGTGGCCTTCCAATTCCCTGCACAAACCATCGGATAAATTAGATTCTATAAACTTTTCACGACAGGTTCAATAACATCAATAAAATTAATACTAGCGACATTATCTGGATATCGCATTGCTTTGTAAACATCAAACTTAACAACCTCATTATCGAATTCTATTGTAAGGATTCCACTTTTTACATCGATTTTAGTATGTGTAGTGCTCAGGAAAGGGCGACCAAGAAGGATATCAGATGAAGAGTTGGTTCGGTCATTTTTCATGTCGATGACATAGAAATCCGCCAGAAAAATTAAGTCATTTACCTTAACCAGTACGTTCTCATGGAGTCTTTCAGGGTAAATGATGGATCTATCGGCGAGCTAGATTGTCATTCTTGTTTCCTTCAAAGGCTCTACACTGAGTGAATTGTAAACAGAAAGCAGCATAACATATGGAAGCACCTAGATCACACATAGCATGTTTTATTCCTACTTTACCAATTTTACAAGGGATAGCAAACATACCTTGGTCCTTTAGCTTAGTGGAAGTTTACGCTAAAAAATAGCTGATACATTTTCACCCAAATTTACCTTTTCAATGCCGGTAAGTCTTCTTTTGGTTGTGCAAAGGTCTTTCAAGAATCTGGAGTACTGTAGAACATTTTTAATCATATCGAGGAGAGGTATGTTTACCTTCACTTTACGAAACACGTCAATAATTTCTTGTTCCTCGGCTTGCTTATCACGCTTATCCAATCTTGACGAGAAATGAGGTGGCGTGGCATATAGAGATGGCGTTGAAGGAGTTTACGATTTATCTTTCTTTTTCCTCAGGGATCTTGCGTCAACTTCTTCCTTCTCCCTTTGGGATCTCGATTTATCTTCTCTTTGGGATTCTGTGGCAACATTCTCTGGGACTAGTGGTGCGATAACAGTGCCGCTCCGAAGGGTGATTGCACTAACGTTTTCTCGTGGGTTCGCCTCGATTTGTGACGATAGCTTCCCTTTGGATTCTAAACGACTTATGGTTTGAGCCAGTTGACTCATTTGCTTCTCAATTTCTTGAAAGTGTGCTTCGGTCTTTAGTTGGAATTTTTCTTGGGATAGCGCCAACCTTTCAACAATCGATTCCAGCGATGGTTTTTGCGGTTGATATTATTTTAGTGCAAGTGGTTGATAAGCTTGATTTGGTCTCTACTTTTGCGCATAATTTAAGTTCGGATGATCTTTCCATCCCGGATTGTATGTGTTTGCATGGGGTTTGTAAGGTCTCTGAGGAAGACCTAGAAAATTACCTATTGCATTTACTTGTGCGGAAACATCTTCTTACAGCATCGGATAACAATCCGTGGGATGGTCCGGCATCGTACATATTCCACAAAGCCTAGCTTTACCTTTTTTTCTCTGCAACAAGGGATTGAACTATGCCAGCAAACTTATCAATTTTATTCTCTAAAGAAACAGTACTTACCTCGTGAACTCGTCGAGAGGGTTCACTTGAAGGGAAAAATTGTTGGAAGTTAGCAGCCATAGTAGAAATTAGAGTTCTTGACGCCGTTAGAGTTATGTTCATAAGTGCCCCTCCACTTGGTGCATCGATCATCTTCATTGGGGTTAGGCCTTTGTAGAAGTACTGAAGAAGCGTTTGTTCCGACAGTCCGTGTTGTGTACAATTTGCGCATAATTTCTTGAATCGCTCTCAGTAGTCATATAATGACTCTGTGTTTTTTTGTCAGATACTCAGGATGATTCTCCTTAATTCGTTCGCCTTGGCTGCTGGAAAGAACCTATCAAGAAAAAGTCGAGCCATGTCAGTCCAGGTAGTAACTGAATTAGAAGGCAAATCAAATAACCAATCTTTGGCTATATCAGCTAAAGAAAAAAGAAAAACACGAAGTTTGATTTTGTCTTCGGATACGTCCTTTGGTTTTGTGCTTAAACAAACTATGTGGAAATCCTTAAGGTGTTTGTACGGATTTTTATTGGGCAAACCATGATAAGTCGGTAAAAGATGTATCAGGTTCGTCTTGAGTGCGAATGGCATCTCTCCATTCGAGAATGTAATGCACAACGGTTGTTGATCGTCAAGTGTTGCGACAAGTTGGCAAATGGTTTGGTAGTCGCCCGCCATTGAAGCCTGCTCGTCGTTGATGTACTAGAAATGTGTTTCAGCTTCGGATGAGAATTCTAGATCACGTTCCAGTTGTTGTTGTCGTAGTCTTCGTTTCCTTTCCCGAATTGTTTGTTCGTGTAGTCTTCGGGCTAATGCTTCGATCTCCGGTTCAAAATCTGCTAGTTCGCCCAGATTCTTCTTGGTCATAAATCAAAACAAAATATATCAGTAACTTTGTCGAAGTCCCCAGCAACGACGCCAATTTGACAAGCGTCGTAATTGTCAAATAAATTATCCTTAATCTCAAATAAAATAGATAAATAATGTAGTTATAGAGAAGAAGGGTCGATCTGCAGGGACTAAGGAGCTTCTGATATTGTAAGGTTCCGATTCTGACTTTGTTGCTAAAGTAAGGAAAAAAAGGGTTTGATTAAGAGAATTAAGTAGATAATATAAATAGAGTGGTTTGGAAAATGAATTTGGAAAAATAAAGAAAGTAAATTTTAAAGAGAAATTTGATTAAATTAATTAGCCTCAAGCTTTGGTTATCATCAATTCAAACTGATCATTGAAAAAGAATTTTCACTCTGGATACATGTCGGTTACAGTTTACAAAGCCCAACATTTGTAACTTTCTTTTTTTTCTAGTAAACTGATAATTCAAAATCAATTTTTGAATTCTAGTTTTCTGGCTAGACTAACCACGACTGTCGTCGTTAGAATAAAACAGTTTTAAGTTTTACAAAAACCCGACTCAGACTATGTTGTCTCGATGAGAATCGAATCCGATCTCAATTTCCCTTAAGGAATCCGTCGCTAAGTGTGTTCACAAGAAGTCGGACATACAACAAGCCGATTCTTCCTCCCAACTGTAAGTCTAAACAACATTCAAGTCAACGCTAGCTTTTTGAAATGAAAGCATAAAGATTTTAATAGAAAGGCCGATTGCCTATCTAAGTTTCCAGAAAATCGATAATGTAAAACGAAGATGTTGAGTGCTTTTTAATCTCACAAGATGAATTGAAGCTTCGCTCTAAGCCTTTGGCTAATAGGAAAATTTAGCTAAGCATGATTATGGTAAAAATCATACTTAGCATGGTAAAAGAAAAATAAATAAAAACTTAAAGTAAGAACTAAATAAAAGAAAGAATTTTATAAAACTTCAAAAGTAAAAACAAAACTAAGATTGAGAGATTAGCTTAACCCAAAAGGGGTATTTATAGTATTCTAAAACCTTAAAAATAACTTAAAAATAATAAAAGATAAATCTTAAAAAATATTCAAATAAAATCGTAAAAGATAATTTCCAAGTTTTAAACTTCAAATCGCAGTTGATCTGCTACCCGCTGTTGCTGACGTCATCTTCTGAAAGCCGCTGACGTCGCCTTCTAGAAGCTACTGACTGAATGCCACGTCAGACTTCATGCCCAGATTCATGCCCACTAGCCCAGCCTTGACTCCAGAAAATAAAACTACATAACTTTGCCCCTTTTGGGTGTAATTTCCATAATTAAAGTCATGTACATAAAACACATAAAAACATCCAAATCAGTAATATCAAGGAATCAACAAGGAGTAATTAACGAATAAAATAATAACAAAATAAAGCACTCATCAATATTTAATTAATTGTATAATTTGAAACGAAATTATAGAAACTCGTTATAAAAATAATTTTTTCGTTACGATTATTTCATTTAAAGCATCATAATTAAACTTCTAACATTATTTAAAAAACTTATTGTCACGGTTCATAAAATAACATTTATCAGTCCAATCAAGCATAGTCTTTACTTTTGGATCAATCTAGCCTTTTTTTTAATTAATTTAATAAGTTTAATTTTTTTTGAAAAAATATTATGATTACGGTCGACGATGCAGTTACTTATTTTTTAAATAGCCTAACAATGATTACAAAGTGATATATGTTTATGTATATTTTTAACTCTTTGACAATGCACACACCTTGTAGACAAAACAATTGAACTTGAGTCTCTTAAGATGAACATCATCCGCTTTTTTACTAGGACCATTTGTTGGATTCACAATCACTTCTTTTGAGTTATTCTGATTATAATTTATAGATTCATTCATTTACTTATATATAAATTATAATGAAATAAGAATTACAATAATTAGTCATAATTTTATGAAAATTGAGATTAAAAATATTAAAAGAATTAAACTTATTTTTAAAAGAATTCTATATAAGAATAATTTAGTAAAAACATGTTTATAGATAAATTTATATTTCATCAACCAAAACCCGATTGTTATAGTACAACCAAATAAACTAAAAAAAATGGTTACGTGAGTATCAATAGAAAGAAAAACTTAATTATTACATAAGTATTAAACATTTTTATCGCACCATAAAGAATAATTAGTACAAATTTAAAATGGAATGAAAATTTAAGCAAATATAATATCTTTTCAAAATAAGCAAAACATTTTCATTCATTTTGTTCAAATTAAATTATATCAATAGCTAAAATAATGTGTCATGAAATTAATTTATTACTAACTCGCACACCAAGACAAATTGAAAATACAATACTTCTATACTAAAATAAAAGTTGACCATGTGAAAATTAAAATAAATTTAACTCTTTTACTGGTATAAAAAATAATTTAATTTATTAAATAATAAACAAACTAATTTCAATAAATTACAAATACTTTCATCCGATTCCTAACTCATTCCAAAAAAAAACAACTCATTCCAATTTTTATACGCCAATCAAGGGCGCATGTTAAGATTTTCGATCCAAGCCGTCTGATCTATTTTTTTAGTCCATAGATTTGAGAGAATCTAGTGGAGCAAAAGAGATTTGGCATCCGAGGTTCATTTTCTTATCCTATTTTTGCTTTCCCCCCCTGTGATTTGTAAGGAAAAGTTGGGCTGGGAACTATGAGAGAAATTATTAGATGTAACATGTTTATCACATCATTTTAGGTTTAACTAATCAGGTTCGTTTATTTTAAAATAATTAATTAATAATTACTCACTCTCTAATTACATATAAGAAAGAAGTGGTGATTCACTTAAAAAAATGAGATGAACGAACTTAATTTGTTAGGACCACAGATGATGTGGTGAACATGGTTCATCTAATAATTTTTCCAAGAGGAATTTTATATATGTCGATAGCAACTTCTTTTTTGCTAAATTTCAATATGTGTATTAATTGTATATTTATTTTTCCATTTAAATTGTTATTACTAGGCCTTTAAAATACATATTGATACATAAAAACAATATAAGATTTAAATTCAAATTTTAAAAATGTTATTTTCTTTTAACCACTACTAAGATAATAAGAATATCGGCTCTCTTTATATATGTGGGCAACTTTAGTAAAATATGATATCTAATTTTTTTCTCCAAAAATATGATACTTCTTAAATTATTTTTAAAAGTATTGTACTTTCTACAATAAAAGTGAAGTTGGATTAAAACCGTTTCGATTTTGAACACTATTTTACATTGAAGTCGGATTGTATTCTCACCGTCTTCAACATTTTTCAATTAAAAATAGCATGAACAGTAAAGTCAGATTATATTCCCGCCTTTATCTTTACTATAGCAAATGCTATAAATTTGAAAATAAAAATAAAGGTATTATATTTTTAAAAAAATCCAGCTGGCATATTGGCATTTTCCCGTATATGTGTGTGACATAAAAGGTTCGTCTATGTCTCCTTTTTCCTTTTTTTCTTTTTTAAGTTGACTTCTAAATTCCTCTTTAAAGCAGCAATATATGATGAGTAACTTTTGACTTCAATGTAGATCAATATTATAGACGTATTTGATTACATTATTAGAATTTAGTGAAAATATATGATGCGTACATATAGATGAAGGGGGTAAAATTATTAAATTTTAAAAATATAAAGATTTATTAAGTATTTAAACTCAAAAGTGAAGAATAAGACTAAATTTATAGAAATATAAATTATCATTAGACCAAAAAATTAAAGGGGTCAAATTAAAATTTTAAAAATTTTAATAACAGTATTAAAAATATATAACTTTTAATATAAATTGCTAAATATTCAAAAGGATCAACTTAAAATTTAAAAAAATAAAAGATTTATTATATAAATTTTAAATTATTAGGGGCTCAAAGTCCCTTTGGACGTGGCTTATGCTCACTTCGTACATATTATTAATAATAATAATAGTTGTAGTAAATATAATAATAAATAATACGTTAAATAAAATTACGATAAAACTTGTAAACATAAAATAAATATAAGTTTTTTTTTTTTTGTGCAAAGATTGAAGAAATTGTTTGACAATACAATTTACCCTTATATTTCATTATTTTTTTATGTTTAACCTTTAAAGAGGAATAAATCTTTCATAAGCCACACTGCCGGCATTTCTAAATTCTACTCCACTGTTGCATTGATTTGTATTCAAGCATAAAACTTTAAAAATTTATTCAAACATAGCTACTTAAACTTTTATTTTATTATATATGAGTTTTGCCTGAATATATTTTGTTTTTTTATCGTGAGTTGTAATATTTTATTTAAGGGTTATTTTTTGATACACAAGCGGTGAATTTTTTTTATACAATCCTTCATATTTAAGTTATAAAATCTAAATTCCTAACTCTGACACCCTAAAACTTAAACTTTAAAATTTAAACCTTAAACTCTAAATTTTAACCATAAATCTTAAATTTTACACCTTACACACTAAACTCCTAAACTCTAAATCCAAACTTAAACATCTAAACTCTAAAATAAAAATATTTGTCCTTTATTTAAATTATGTAATTTTATGTATTAATTTGCGATAGTATTGGTAAGTGCAAGAAAAAACATAAACAACTCATTAACCAGTAAAGAAAATATTAGTTGTTGGTTAGGCTTGGTTTATGGGCTGGGGCAGAAGGCATAAAGGGAAAAGGGATAAGGGGTCATGTACTTTAAAATTTTAGAAAATTAGAATTTGATGTTTAAAATATTTAAAAAAATTATTTGACCTCTCAAGATTTTTAAAATTTTGAATATTTTGAATCAAAACTCCACTTATAATTTCTAAAAGTTCTGGTTAAATATCTCAAAAAAAATTTAAAATTTTAATTTAAACCTCCAAAATTTATAAAAATTTAAGTTTACCCCTTCAAAAAGTTTATTTATTTTATTGAAAAATATATTTATCTTTTATATTAATGAGTAAGCATAGAAAGCATGATTTTGGAAAATGAAAAAGAGAGAGCATCTGAGAATGATGAGAAATGGTATTGCAAGCAAAGAGATCCCCATGCTTTCATTTAATAATTGTGGGAGATATGATTGGATAGTGATGTTGGGCTTCTTTTGCACCTACAAAAATGGCTAGTGGGTGCTAAATGCTAATGTTGGCCAAAGTGGAGTCCCCATCCTACTACTGTTTATTGTTCTTTTCCTTGGTGGGAATTTTCAACTCTGTATATGTGGGTATATTATTGTAAGATTGAAAATAATATTATATGAGTTTAGAATTTAATTTAATTTAATCTAATTAATTAATGTATTTATTTTTTTAAAAAATGTTCAATATTTTACAGTTAGTCCCTCTCCTAAGATTGGAGCTTCCTTGGGGGAAAAGAAAATACAAAGTGCAATGCATGGCATATTGGAATTGCATATTTTGACAAACTCTAGCCAAAATCTTCACCATACCTTTGGATTCGATTTTCCCTTTGGAATTGATTTCTCTAAGTCAGCACCAGCACTTTCCTTTTCGTGTGTTATTATCCTCTGTTGGCTATACATGATGATGAATCATCATCATCAACACCATGCTTGTTTTCTTCCTCTGAGCTGGTATTGATTGGAATTCTTTCAAAGATTTAATACTTTGGAACAATTATCATTTTGGCCATTTTATTATTATTATTTTCAATTTTTATTTTGTCAATATGGCTAGCCCCTGGAGTTTTTCATTTAAAAATATCGTGTGGCCAAACAGATTTTGCCACCTCGCATTTTTGTTATAAGAACCCGAAATAATTAAAATTTTAAATAAAATCATAAAAATGTGAAAAATATATAAAAAAATCAAGATTTATGTTTTTTAATTTATATTTTTTAAGAAATTGCAATCATACTCAATTTATTTTAGAAAAATTTAAAAAATCATACAAAGCATTAAAAATCACTAAAATTTTGAGATTCATTAATTGACTGAGCGGTAAAGGATGTTTACCTTGTCTCATTTTGTATAGGTTTGAATCTCGACATTTGAATGTAAAATCTCTGCTTAATAAAAAAATCACTAAAATTTTAAAAATATATATAAAGTTCTTTTTATTAAATGGACACTTTTTGGCTTTTTATGATTTTGTAATTTTCTATTTCCTTTTATAATTTCTCAATTTTTAATATTTAATAAAAATCATGAAAAAGTAATAAAAAAATCTAGAAAAATTACCCAAAACCAGAATTTATGTTTTTATTATTATATATATATATATATAAATATCTTAACAATGCTTAGTTTAATTTTAAAAAAATCACAAAAACATTCAAAATATACAAAAACTCTAAAAAATAATATTTAAAATTATAAATTTATAGTTGTTTTTGTCAAAAAAAATTTGGGGTTGTATTTTTATAATTTCATTATTTTTCATTTTTTACACGTGACAGTCATATTGGGCCAGGTTATTTTTTAGTAGTCTAAAGGTGATTACAATTTACAAGGTAGTATCTATTTATAGATATTTTTAACCCTTTGACAATACGCATACACTATGTAGAAAAAACAATTTAAACTCGTGTCTCTTAAGATGAATATATCCGCTTTTCCACTAATACATTTGTTGGGTTCGGGTCACGTCATTCTTTTAACAGAAAATGTCAAAGAGGCTAACAATGTTGAAGGACTAAAGTGGCTGAAAAAATAATAAAAGGGCGATGTAATAAGCGCCCAAAAGTAGAGGGGCCATTTAGGTATTAAACCTATCTCAAAATATGAAAATCATAATAAAAGCATGCAAATCATAATTTTATCACCTTCTTTTACTTTGGGCATAAAGTGTTAAATTAAAATATCATAATCAAAATCATAACGAATAATCATCACAAAAGATATATATATATATATATATATAATTTTAAAAGACTTATTTAAGGATTAATGAAACTAATCATTAAGGAAAGGAAAGGACAAATCAAAGATCTCAAGCAAGGTACCAAATGTTGAAGAAAAAAGAACATAATACTATTAGACATTTCCATACTTTTAGAGATTTAGTTGTTGAGGGACCAAATATTACAACCAGATTAGAAACATTTTAATTCTTCAGGATAATCAGTAACGTAACAAACAAGACAATAATTGTATCATCTTGCGATTGCCATAATTCCTTTAAACTTTATTCTTGATTTTGTCTTGTATTAAATATCAGTGTCAATATTATTAACAACCAATTGATCTAACCAGATGAAATATTGGGTCTCTTAAGTAAAGTTAATGGTTCAACTTTTGATGTTGTGAATGGAAAAAAATTGAGTTGGGAGAGTCGCCCCATATTGAGCCTCTATATAACCCGATCCGAATTAGTCGATCAATAACTCAGATACAAATAGTTAAGAAAATATTACACTCATCAATAATCTCTAGAGCATGTGGCTAAAAGCTCTCAGTTGCCACCCTCACCTCTCCCCTAAGTTGTGAATTCATTACCCATTATGAGCAAATTTCCATTTCCCTCTCATAAATATAAATTGTTTCGAAAAAATATTAAACTCAATACACTCCACTTCAACACCATCTTCGACCCAATACTATTCCAGTTTAAGACGAGACATTTTTTTAACATTTAATTAATCAAGTTTTTTTTTCTTGTTTTTTTCTCGATTCTCTAAGATTTTGTCCTTATTAGTCCGGACTGACTCGCATCACACACGTGTCTTTAGTGTGTGAGTCTACCAGCGGAGGTTTTCTGCATACACAAAGCCTCAAACTCAAGATATGTTTAAGTGATACCAAGCTGCTTATCATTTAAATCAATCCGCTAATAATTAATCAAACCTTTGAATTTCAATGTTTATCATCTTTTCTTTTATCTCTAAGTTATGGCATTCTTTTGGGCCATGCTTTTGCCATCACCCAATATGCAAATGTCACATTATCTTCCATTGGAATGAAATGTGTTTTGAGGACTTGCACCAACAAGATTAATTGGTCAGTATATTGGGGGAAAACACAATTATAATAATAAGAGAAGAGAATAAGTTGCATTGAATAGGGCCGCATGGAGCAAAGAGTGGTCCAGTTTTTACATGCTGTTATATTTTCGAAAGTGTAGATAGCAGGGCAGAACCCAAGGTCGTCCAATTCGGCTCGAAAGGGAAATGGCAAAACATCATAAACCACTGCAACCAACCATTTGGTTTGTTGTTGTTGTTTTGTACACGTTACAGGGTTCTCGTCATGCAAACCTCAGCCTCTGCAAACTCCCGTTAGGGTTGGCTCACCATTCACGTGCTTCCTTTGAATTTGTCTCCATTCATCACGACAGTGCACAAACATGCAAACTTAGCTTGCTCATAGTGTTTGGTTTTGTACCACCTAGCTTTCCAATAATTTATTAGGAGGTAAGCCGTCTAATTTATATTAGAATGATTTGAGTTGAATTATTGACTTTGGAATACTAAAAATAATTTTACCGTTTTGTACAAGGCCAAAGCTTTGGATTCAGTAGGTTTAGAATGTTGGAGCTTTAAGTCTTGTAGAAGAGCTGGTTTTTGGTTTCGTCATGTTTGGGCCTCACTGCATAGTAGGCTTAGATGATTCTGATATTTGCAGTTTGACTATTGGTTGACTTTTTTTATGTTGGGCTTTCTTACGGACTTAAATCCAATGGATTTCAACTCAAAACACCTTTCCTTGAACATCAGACCAGACCCATCAACTAAACCAATCAACATTATAAAAAGAGAGGAGAGATAAATTTTGAAGGAACTCTTATATTCTTTCATTTTTTATTAAGTAGAGATAATTATATTTTTAAGGATAATATCATAATTCAACTCAAGACAAAGAAACTAAGTTTACTGGTAACGATAATACTTGTGAGAAGGCTGGCATGGTGGTCGGAGTTATTCATGGTGAAGGGGATGGATAAAAGAAGAGTGACGGTTACCTTTGATAACCAAATAGACAGAGAAAGAAATGAAATATTAATTTGTATTTAGTAAAAATGGTGAATTGATTGAATACAGCCCTTTATAATAACATGAGTTTTTATAACCCAATCCACTAAGCTAACAAATCCTTACTGACCCAACTAACTAATTGCGCCTCATTAGCAAAAACATAGACCCTGTTTAGTAATTAGTGAATAGCGGATTACATTAGCGGATAGCTGATAGCATTAGCTGATTTGACTAGCGCATTATATTAGCTGATTGCATAAAAGTGTTTGGTAAAATTAACTGATAGCTGATAGTTATTTGATTATTTGAACAAACAAAATGATATATAAATAAATACATGATTATATTCGATACTTGTTTGCATAATTTATTATTTATTAACATTGTATTTATTAATATTAATTAGATTATAAAAATTAATTTTTTAATATTATTACTGAGCATATATGAAGGACGTACATATCAAATTTTTATTTGTGAAATTATATTTTTAATATAATTTTATTACTTATTAAATTTAGATGTATATGTTAATTTTTTATTTATGAAATTATATTTCGAATATAATTTTATTAATTATTAAATTTAAATTTATATATTAATTTATTATTTATGAAATTATATTTTAAAAATAATTTTATATATTTTTAATTAATTTTTTATTTATAAAATTATTTTATAATTTTTTTTAGTTATTTATATTTTTTTATTTAGACACTTCTTTTTTATAATTATCAAAGATAAAATAGTCTTTACAAGTCTTTTATTCAACTTTCTAACTCAAAAAGCTCATTTTAGGAGCTCTTTCAAAACGAAAGATTTTATCTCAATTCGTTCTTACAATTCTCTATTTACCAAATATCTTAATTAGCCGATTTGACTGGTCAAATCTCTAAAAATACTTCAAACCTCTAATTTTAGCTCAAAAAACTATTTATCATAATTAATTACCGTTAATCTTCTAACAATGCTCCACTATGTTTGGTTCCTGTACAATGCCTCCTTGGTTTCCTATTCCTATACGGTTCCTTCAGACCACCCCTTTCCAATTATTTGGACATTGATTAGGACACCCATTTGCTCGGAGCAGCTTTGACAGCACAACTCAACATTCTTCACTTCTTTTTTTCCCTTAATTTGTTATCTAAGCTTGTCTTTTTCAACAAAGTTTGTTGTTTAGGCGGTGGGTCGATATGAAACAAAGATTTTAAGCAACGGGTGCTCAGGCACTAGAGCCTTTACATCACCGGCCAAATCCTGCAAACCATTAATATGTAGGTAAGATTCTGTCAATGAATCAACATCAATATCCTGAGTGCGTTTTTTCTTTCTTTCTCTCATCTGTTTCTAGAAAAAAAATCGAGATAAGAACATTCTAAATTGAAATTTTTGGAGTCTAATCTTATAATTATTTTTATAAATTTTAGTTCTAATCTTAATATTATCTGAAAGAAAAGATATATTTATTTTTAGTGGGTTTAGAACTTATAATCTAAAAGAAATGAGAAAATAAAAATGAACAAGTTAACTAACCGACCAAATATGCTTGTTCAATTTTATAATATTTTTATATGTTTTACTTAGAATTTTAACATATTAAATTATTTGTTTAGCCTAAGTCAAATTTAGGGAGGATAAATAAACCTGGACTCAATTTTATTTAAATTAATATTTATTTAATTATTTTTTATTCATTGTAACCTAAATATTAGTACATTTCTAAAATATTATATAGTGGTTTATATATTCTTTGTACCTGGTCAATGAGTGGCTTTACTTGGGAGTGGAGCCAATCATGGAAGATGGCAAGGGTTGAGAGCAGTTGATCTATTCTTCATATGTCCAACTTTAAACAAGCAATAGCGGTTTGTAGCAGCCTGAGCCACTGATTTTCAATTTGTTACATTAAACAATCATAACGCTGACTCTTTCCCAGTAAGATTGCATTATTTTTCTTCTCGACTCTATACATCTTGGGGTTGGGAAAAAAAATTTAATGTTCTTCAAAAAAATTTCAAAAGCTCTAGCTTCCAACATCCCTAAATCTCCGATCTTCAAATGTTCTACCACCGTGATCACTATTCATCCACTCAGTGGCGTATTTATATATAAGGTTGGATGGGTGTATGTCCACCTTAAATTTTTAAAGTTCACACATTTAGCGTTAATTCTTAAAATTTTAAAATATTTATGACTTTTGCACATCCTGAAAATTTAGATTCTTATGATTTATTTCCAACCTCAAAAATATTTTAACTTGTGCGTCCCTCAAAAATATTTCTGGATTTGCCATTGCATCAACTCATCCTCCTCGTCGTTGAACCTGTTGGCCGACCACCCCTTATCACCGTCGAACATTATCCATCCACTCAGTGGCGTATCTATATATAAATGTTTTATTTATTATTTATATATTAATATATGCATACTAATATTATTTTTAATATATTTATATTATTTATATTAAGTAATATTATTTATATAATAAAATAAATTGAATTAATCTCAATTACTATTTGTAATATATATTATTCGTGTTAGAAATAAAACAAAGGTGTTAAGTTGGCTTAGTGGTTAAGAGTTTGTCTTTGATTCTAAATGTTCAAAGTTCTAATCCCATTAAGTAGTGCATGTTTTTCTAGATTTTTTCCAGCAAAACGATATCGCTTTGGTGCGGTGGCATAAACGAATCGAAAAATAAAATTTAGTGATAAAATTAGACCAATTAAAAAATTGGTACCAAAAATGAGTCAACGCCTTTAGCGCAGTACATGGGGTAGTTTACCCAAAAATAAAGCAGAAGAAAATAAAAATGTGATTTCGGATTCACTATAAACGATCATTTGACACTAAAAAGATGCTGGGTTTAACACACTAATGAAAAAATATTGATAGTTTAAGATGGTGAACTGATGAAAAAAGATTAAGGTTTTATTTCACAATATATTTTAAAAGTAATTTTAGGGTTAAAAATGTTTTTCAACTCAAAAGTAATACATAATATATAATTTTCAGGCGTAAAGTGTTTTTTAACTTTGTTTGAAAAATATTTGTTAAAAGTTAAAATTTGTAGTTTTTAATTTTTATTAAAAATACTTTTAAATAAAACTATTCATTTATCCTAATTTATACGATCAATTCGTTTACCGAATACTCTCCTCTTAAACCATAATCTAAGAATACTTTTCATCAACGCTTTCTTATTGCACTTATCAAAAATATTGTCAGAGTGACTTTAAAACATTTGAGGAAAATAAACACGATTTTTGTTTAAAAAATATTGTTTTATCATCAAAATAAATATGTTTAAAAAATATGTTATTAAAAGAGATTATCGGGAAGAGATTTTTTTTTCGTAAAAGAAATTTTTTTAAGAAACATTATTAGAAAAAAAAGTGTGTATGTAAAATAAACAAGAGTAACCGAAATTATCTACTAATTTTGATGATCAAAGGAATTAGCAAAAGAGCTGGAGTTGAAGGAAGCAACTGCCAACCAGGTGAAAAGTAGGCAATGTTCATTTCACGTGGGTTTATTAGTTATTACCCCACCATTATTCAAAATACTATACTATGTAAGAGTAATTATTTACTACAACATTAGTGATTGGGACACCCTATAATGTTATGGATAGAGATAGTCATAAATTTCAAATCTCAAACTGTAAGTAAATTTTAAAGATAAAAAATATTTATACTTTAAAAATAAAGATATCAATTGTCAGTAATTTTTAGAGTGAGTGATTAAGGCTCTCAGTTGACATCTATCCTCTTCCTCTTAAATTATATGTTCAAAACTCATTAGAGTAAATTCTTTTTTCCCTTTTCTAAATAAAAATTGTTAAAAAAATAACGACATCAATTAACTGAATTATATCATTCCAACATTCTCAAAAATATTTCATTCTCAATATATCACAGAATTTACAGCCATGCCGTGAGTGATTTATAAATGAAGTTGGGATGAGATGACTGGGGGAACAATTCATCCACCTTCTCTGCCATCTCCATCAGCTCAGCATTATACATTGGCTCACCAAATTTAACCAAATAAAAATTATTTTTAGAAAAGACGGCACAAAAAGTTGTAACCCCGCCAGCTCACCTTTCTCACGAAAGCAAGTGAAAACTTGTAACTCATGATTTTTAGTAACCAGCTCCGCAACACGGCCCAACTCTCAATTGTTCGTTTGAGGTAACTCGGAACTGAGTCTAAAGCCTCCCGAGTAAGAATAAAAAACTTTCCTTTCTTTTTCGAATGGTTGTATTATTATCAGACTGTTTTCTCGTAAAACCCATGAAGTAACGGTCGAGATTCCATCCACAAATCAAGTTTACTTTTGACTCCCGAGTGGCACTTCTCTTTAAAGTCTTCCGCGGGTGTACCGGAGTGACCCGACTCCGAGCGGGAAATGAACCGGATAACTTCTTCGAAAACGGACTCGTCGCAGGGGATCGTCAACAGGCCGTGGCTGCTAAACCCGTACTCTTCCTCGGCTTGGACAAGGAAATTCTTAAAGACGGGATGGTTGAGGTACGTCACGCGCACCACGAATCTCCTGCAACTCCTCCCAACGCAGACGGCCACGTGTCCCGCCGGTACGTCCGATGGGATGCGGCTGGCGGACATCCGAGCCTTGTTCCTCCACCGCAGCAGCATTTGCCGGAGCCTCACAATGCAGCGGATTTTGCTACATTTTACAAGTGCGGCCGACATTTTCGAGGGAAACTAACAAGTCAAAGAGAAAAAAAAATGAAGTCTTTGGTTTCAGAGTTGAGAGCTTGGTTATGAGAAAAATAGAAGCTTTGGAGGAGGGGGATTTGATGGCTTGGGGAAGACGAGGATTTTATAAAAGGGGAAAGTAGGCTCTATGTCTGCTGTTGATGAAGCAATTAAGTGTCACAAAATGTCTTTTTGCATACCATATGGATTTTACATTGGATATTAGATTAATTGTCTTATTATTTTTTTTAAAAAAATAAACCCCAAATTTTGTAGCGTAATATCAAAATAATTAAAAGAAAAGACAAAATTAGTGATGCAAATCAAAATTTTGTACGAGAGAAGCTCCAAATTCGTATTTGAGAGTGAGACGACGTAATCTTTAAAGAAAGATTTGTTTGATTTTGATACATTGAACAGGGTAAATTATATCATGTGATAATTGTAACCAGCAATTAGAAAACAAAGGGTGAGCAGGAAACTTTTTATTTTTATTTTTAAATCAACGTGACTTGAAAGAGATTGATATCTAAGGAGAGGATGTATTTTAATGCTTTTCATTTCCCATGATAAAAAGATATTTCATTTTGTTTTTTTTTATAACAATCAATATTCTATTCATTGGTTGATTGATTCATATAAGATATTATAGAGACACGTCGTGAATATGGTTGTTTCAATTCAATTTACTTTATTCACAATATCATGAATCAAACCTTTGATATTGTTTGAAGGATCTAAGACCTCATTTTATTTTTTGGCTTAAAGGTGTAATAAGCCCCTAAACTTTTAGAAAAAAAATCAATTAAGCTCATAAACTTTTTTGCACTCAATTAAGCTCTTGAACCAAGAAATTTAATCAATTAAGCCTTTTGACAAATTTTGACCATTAAATCTTAATATTTTTTCTTTAGATATTGCTTATACGTGATGCACAACAGTTTTGTCATGTTGTATTTACAAAAAAAAATATTTTTTATAAATTTTATAAGTCTTTTAGAACTTTTAAAGAATTCTTTAAATAAAATAAAAAATTTCAAAATGTCAAGTGGGAACACTGCGACATGATACACTACACCAATAGATCTAAAAAATTGTCAATATTTAATGGTCAAAATTGGTCAAATAACTTAGTTGATTAAATTTTTTAGTTTAAAGAATTAATTGGGTATAAAAAAAAAAGTCCAGTAGTTTAATTGATTTGTTTCAAAAGTTGAAGGGCTTTTTCACCTTTAAGCCTTTATATTTCCTTATAAAGGAGTCGAAAAAATAATTAAGACTTAAGGTATCTCTTGACTAAAATAATTAAATTAATTAATTATTAAAATTAATAAATTAAACCAATTAAATCATGAATCAATTAAACATTATTAAATAAATTTGTTGCATCCATCAATGGACATTTGGAAAACTCATGCAAATGAAAATCGATTTTTAAGATCTACAAAGATAAAATGGAGGTAAAAAGTACATATGAATTTTCACCATCCCAATGCTAATAATTTTGGTGGGGTTGGAAACAACATTATAACCTTTTTGAATTTAATGCTTAATATTAAAATAAATGTTTAAATTATTTCATTTCTTTTTTTAGGTATTTAAATTATTTATTGTCTTTTTTAAGTGTCTAAATAATTTTGTTTTTTTTAAGTGCCTAAATTATTTTTTTTACCTTTTTTAAGGTCAAACTGAGATACCTACTTTGACTAAAAAATGACAATTTGAACACTTATTTTTATTTTTTGCCCTTTTAAATGTCAAACTGAGACACATACTTTGACTAAAAAAATAATAGTTAAGTACTTAAAAGAAGTACAAATATTTTATGCACTTATTTTGACATTAAACCTTTAACTAATGATATATATTGAAATGCGGAGAACCTTTTGAGGTGCCATGCTTGCTTAATCTGACCTAAACTTTACCTTTTTCCATACTTATGAAATGCATTAAAGCATAAAGGTTTTATATTTGCTGTATCGATAAAAGCAGATAATATCATAATTGAAGATAAGTGGATTTGATTTTTAATTTTTAATAATGTTTTATCGTTTCGATTAACTAGCAAAGTATAGAATTATGTATTGATAATTCATCAAATCTGAAATATATTATTAATTTGTAATAACAAAAATGTATGATAATGTTATTGTAGAATTGAGTGCGATGTATATCTCATAAAAGAGAAAAATAGAATTAATAAATGGTCTTAGTGATAAAAAAATAATATTTTTCTTTATAGATGACTCAAATTTGAGTAATTTAATTTTTAAATATACGATAATTTATTTAAATTTAAAATCGAACTAAAATATTACATGAAATAAGTGAACTAAAATGAGGGTAGTTTTAGGGTGAGACACCTTTAAGGTGCAACTAAAATGAGGCGGATCTACACAAATTCTTACTCAGTTGGTAAGAATCGTGTAATTATACAAATTATTACCATTTAGGTAAGAATTTAGGTTATAATATAATAATTTGTGTAGTTATACAAATTATTACTTAAGATAAAATCTAAATTTTTTTACTCAAATAATAAAAATTTATACAATTACACAAAATTTTACCCAATTAATAATAATTTAAGTTTTACCTAAATTATTATTCAATTTTATATAAAATTTTAACATTTTAATAAAAAAATTATGTATGATCATATTTTACCCTCACCCTAAAACGTCTCACATCAGCATTTCCCCCCGAAATAAATATGCTTTTGTTTCCTTTAAGAGCCACGATTTCAGCATTATATCTGACCAATTTCCGTGCCCCATGTGCAGGTATGCCCCATCTCCCCTTTTTATTTAATTTCCCAAACAAACTGCCAAAACAGTCTCTCCTCACTGCCCCCCAACCTAATCAAACCCAACTTCTCCCCTAATTATCAACACAAAATGCTTTTAAATTGATTATCAAAGATGAATTTAGATCTATATTTTAGTCACTATCATCCATGGGTATATTATAATAAAAATAAAATATTTAATTTTATTTTTAATGATAGAATATCTTTTAATTCGTGGATATTGCATATAATTTGATATATGATTAGTCGTTACATATAATTGAAATTAAGAACCGTAAGTTAAAGGATCAAAATAAAAGGAATGAAATCATAAATTTTAGTGGTGAAATGAACTTTAATACATACATGGATAAATTTAGGATTAAACATTGTAAAGAGTTAATTTGGTTTATATCAAAATCAAATACTAAAAAAATTATACCAAAAAAATTGAAGGATGCCACAAACCCTTCCAACACTTGGTTGACTCCGTTCTTGTATACATGTATATTTTTTTAAAGGCATAATGTCAAAAAAGTCCCCAATGTTTGTCTGAATAATCATTTTAGCCTTTATTTTTTTGAATCAATTTAGCCCCCAATGTTTTATTTCGGGTCAAAATGGCCCCTCTACGAATGAAAACTATTAGTCAACTGACGATAACAACTTAAAAATGACGTGACAAACCTACATGGCAGTGCACGCCGCGATGGCAGTGTCATAGAGACAAATATGTTGACTTTATATAATGGCACGTCGGTCAATTTTTTTTTATAAAATTGTATAAAATATAAAATATTTTTATTCTTCTTCTAACACGTCATTCTATCAAGTTATTTCAAGTTGTTTATTGTTAGTTGAATAACAGTTATCATCTGCAAAAGGGCAAAATAAAACATTAAAGGTAAAATTGGTTCAAAAAAAGAATATATGCCAAAATGACTATTCAACCAAACGTTATGACATTTTTTGGCTTTATTCTTTTTCTAATATAGTAATGCATTAAAAATCAAACTTGATACGTAAAACTACATGTGTAAACTATTGAGGGAAGAAGATGGAAAACATATGTCCAAAGATTCGAATCCAAATAGTAATTGAGGAAAATGAAAGAAATGTAAGCTTAGCTCCATTTGAATCGTGAAGATGGAACATGCTATATATGACTCATAGCATTGCATGCAAACTTAAACGGCAAAGAACTCTTCGTATAATTTCTTTTATATTTTTGCAAATGTTTTAGAAACTTTAACTCCATAAAACATTGAAGAGTCATTATTAAGAAATAATAATAATAATAATAATAATATGACACAATATATTAACTATTTCATTTTACTTGTTTCTTTCTTTGATTCAATTTAGACAAAATTTATTGGGAGATTTAGGGAATATTTATTAGTTTAGATTCCTTTTTTCTTTGTTAATAATGATGTATATGTTTGCGCAAAATAAATATCTTTTTACCGGTACTCACCAAGGACAACCAGCTGCAGGAGCAGGACTAACCTTGCCTTTGTTATCTGTATTAGTATAAAATTTTTTTTTTACTTATTATTATATGTGTAGCTTTTCCAAATCAAAACTACATTTTTAACTTAGGTTCAAAAGTTGAAATTTTCAACTTACAAAAATATTTTTATATAAAATTTTATTTATGATTATTTATATCACTATTTTTTTAGATTTTTAAAAATAATATCTAAAATAAAAATTTTATTTATTTAAAAATATTTCTTAAGAACAATATCAAATATTTTAAAATTTAAAATAAATGAATTAAATTACTTTTGAAAAAAAATATTTTTCTCCCATGAAAATACAGTGACAAACAGGCTTGGTTGTAAGTGACACATAACAATCGAGGAACACCGTTGTACCACGTCAGTGTCAAATGCTGACATGGCACTTCAGTCAATCCTGGAAAGAAAGAGGGACCCACACCCTTCCCCAAATGGGGCAATAGGAGATTATTATATTTTGTGTGGCTAAAAAGTTGGAGGGTACTGTTTTTGGTAAAAAGTTGGTGTCTAGGTTCGTAGCCGCTTAGTTGTACTGATACGTGTCACGGGCATCACGGACCCCACGGCTATTTCGAGATTAACGAGCATAGAGAAACTGCATACACATACTTTTCTTATAATAACACACATAATTGTTTATAAATTTTAAATCTATTCACTGTTTGTATTAGATTTGGGTTTTATTTTTAAAAACATAAAATAAAAAATTTAAATTACCCAAACACTCTACCTCCTAAACATTACAACAACAACGATATTAACTAAAAATATTATCGATCGACTACATTTGTGTATTGTTATATGAATTTAAATAAAATGATATTATTTATTTGTCATCAACCTTATCTAAGTTTTTGACAGTCAATGTGATCTATATTTGATATGGAATTACACGAAGGAAACGATATAATAACATACCACATGCAACTTGCTTGTCTCATCTTTGCCAACCTGTATATGTTGACGCCTTTTTCTTTGTATGAATGTTTACCTTTGAGTAGAATCTATAGCACCGTATAAAATAATTAGAATGAGCTGAGCTGAGCTGAGCTTAGATAGAAGGCAAACATATTCTTTGCTTTGTGTGGCGATGGATAACACAAGCAAATAAAATATTAAAAACCAAAATCAGACATGGAAGTTCAGGTGATGTTAGCTAGGGTGGAATGAATGGAGACGTGTGTTTGTTCCTTTTGTTTTTTGTTATCGAAATAATTATTTTATCCATATATTTGAGTTTTTAAACATGTTTTGTTTTTGTTTAAAGGGTGAATTAAGCCCGACAAATTTCGGTGTTAGGAGATGATTATAAGTGTTTCAATCCAACTTAGTAGCTGGCAAGGAATTCCGGACAATGTTTTAAATTTCATGGTGTTTCTGAGTTTTTGTTTTTATTATGGACACGATTGAGAAATTAATTGAGAAGAAGGCGAACGTGAGGGTGTCAAATTATGGGACAAATTTTGGTGACCGTTGATCATGATTAAGGGACACAATGATGTTTACATGACTGACAAATTCCTGGTGGGTTGAAGGTTTAGCCTTCTTGGGGTCAAATTACTTGATATACTTAATCATGATAAATGGATAAATCAGTTATAACTTAATCATGGCGCATTGAATGATTGGGCATGCCCTTCTCAAGCTCCTAATTACACCAGGGTTGCAATAATTAAGATACGCATAGATTTAGCTAACGCTTTCTCTCCCCCAAATATTATTTTAGTTTATATTATTCGGATTATTCATTTTGTTAATCAACTTTTATTCGATTTCATATTTAACATATATTTGAATATATAAAAGTATGATCCTCAAAGATTTCATTAAATTTACTTTTCTTTATCTAAAAAAGTGTAATAATAAACTTGATCTTCTATGCTTGTATATTTTTATCAATTTGTCCCTTATTACTTTTTGAACTAAATTTAACTTTCAATCTTTTTATTTTTAAACAAATTTCTCTAATTTTAACGGAAGTTGAATTTTCGCAGGTTTATATAAAAATTCATGTAACAATTATCTTGTACTTCGTTATTGACGTGACATTATTTTATTTACATGATAACCTACATCACATTACATTATCTTGCAACGATTTTTTTTTTAAATATATTCTTTAAAATTTTAAAATTATTTATTAATGTAAGATTGTACCACGTTAGTAGTAAGGTACACATGAACTTTCACGTAAACAATTTAACTAAAATAAAAAGGTTTAAGGCTAAATCTAGTTAAAACAGAATAAAGGTCAAACTATTAAGGACTAACTTTTCTATTATATCTAATAAAAATAAACATATTGGTGTAAGACATGCAGATTCATATTTGACAGTTACGAGTTGCGTCCAGATTCAAGTAATATAGTTCGAAATTATTGTGGGTGAGTTCTTGCAGAAACGGGTGGCAGTTGAGTGTTTAACATGAAGCTGTATAAAATCAACCTCGCATCTATAAAAGATCTTCCAAATCCAACCACAACATGGGGAGACAGTGAATGATGTCAGGTTTGCAGTAAACTAAAGAATACTTTCTAAATCACAAACAAATCTCTCTCTCTCGTATTCAGGCGCAGAGACACATGATTGGAGCTAGGAGTTTGACTGTTCCATCTCCAAAGAAAACGAGAGAGAATGAAGCTACAAATTACCTGGATCAAGACCTTGCCTGCCTCAAACCATGTTACAGGCCCCCGGACTAAAAGGGGGAAGTTTGTTGTTACTTTGGTATAATCTTTTTCTCTCTACCTTTCTGCTTAAAATAATCATATGTAACATGGGTTCTTATTACTTTTTATTCAACTACTAGAGAGGTATATATACATGAAAAATATCTCACGTACGGGCAGTAAAAAACGAAAAGTTTTCACAAGTGTCTCGGTTTTTAGATTTATATATTTAATTTAGGGTTTAAGGTTCATGATTATAATTTATGGTTTAGGATTAGAATTTATAGTTTAAACGTCAGAGTTTAAGTTTTAGGGTAATATGGTTAGTGATTTAGGTTTTAACCTATACACCCTAAATACAAAACTCCATTTAAACCCATAAACATCAAACTCTAAAGTAGTTCCCTAAACCCTAAAACTAAAGTGCTTATGAAAACTTTTTGTTTCCACCGTCAATGCATGAAATAATATCGATATATATATATATATATATATATATATATATATATATATATATATATATATATATATATATATATATATAGGGTTAAGATCCACTTACATAGGGTAAAACTTTTAAGTTTTTATACGCTTTTTGAATCGTTGGATGAAAAAAATAGATGACCGAGATTAACTCTTTTAACTTTTTTTCCCAAGTGATAATCTTCACATATTTTACTATTAATCTCAATCATCCGTTTCACATATCCAACGATCTAAAAACGTATAAAACTTTAAAAGTTTTAAACTGTGTAACTAAATCATATCCTATAAATATATATATATATATATATATATAGAGAGAGAGAGAGAGGGCAGGTTGTTTGGTGAAAGAAACCCCATACCTGATGATGGGGTAAACGATTAAGATTTGAGCTGAGATGACTATAATATTCTCGATTTTCAACTGCAAGAACAAGAATCTGAGCATATTTGTTATCTAGAAGCCGCCCAGAGCATGAATCCAGGTCCAGTGGCTGGTTCAACCAAGAAAATCTCAAGCCACTATAAAAATGATTGACCAACCTACACCAGTGTCCAATTTTTTTCCTCAACCAACAACATTTAGATTTACACTAATCTGAGTTGCATAGAGCCCATTGACACGTGTCCAAGCCCATGCAAGGATGGTGCGTTTATCAATTATATAAAAGAAAAACATGCAATTTTCCTGCCAACAAAAAGGGTGCAAATTACCTGTTAAGAAAAGAAGAATTTCTCACTGATAAATGTCGATTCAGGGCAATCCTTCACCAGGGGTTCTAATGGAATGATAAGTAATTCCAGTTAAAATTGCAAATACAATGACAAATGTTTTTCTTCTTTTTTCTTAAAAAAGTATACTTCTCTACAATGAGAGACAAAATTTCCCGGGGGCTGGGAATATACAACCACTTAGGCCTTCCGCGGCCGTCCCCTCTGACCCTTTTTTCCTTGAGAGGGCTGCGAACTTTTGCTTGCAGCAAGGCGACCTTGTTCGCGCCCTTTACCTTTTCCGCCTGAGATGGACTTCTTCGTACCTTTACGTCGGCCTTTGCCAGAAACCTTGCCAATGATGTGTTCCTCACTGCTGTCACTCTCCACATCACTATTCTCTTCTTCCTCCTCTGTGTCAGATGCATCATTTGCCTTCTTCCTCTTCTTTGAGGAAGTCTGAGTTTTACTAGCACCCTTTTTGTTTCGCGTAGGAGCTGTAGTTTCGGTATCTGGTGCCTTGGTCGCTGCAGTCAGGATGATTTGTAAATTAGGGTCTATGCCAAACTCTCGTAACTTAAATATTCAATAGTTGTCAACTTGACAATCTAGTTAGTAATGTTGTTACCGAAATCCTTTATTAAGTTCAAATTAATTGAAAGCTGCGGAGACATGGAGACAGAGACACATACCTTCGCCAGAAGCTTTGCCATCATGAACGTCCAGCTGTAGAGAACAGAAAACATTTAGACATAAAGCTTTGTATTTCAATATTTCAACATTAACAAAAGGCATTGGCTAGTACGACACCAAAACTAAGAATAAGACGATGCGCTTACATCCTCCATGGAATTAATGACAATAGTTGCTTGTAGCAATGCATGCCAAAAGTTCATAGGCATAAATATTTAAACTAAGCCCTTTCAAACTTTTAAAAAATATTAATAGTCAACAATAAAAAAAGTATTTTAGCACAAATATGTTGCAAGTGTCTTGGGAATAGGAATAAAAACAAGGTAAACCATATCAAATCACTAAATATTAGGGGGTGGGGGTTTACAAATTTACCTGGTCAAGCCTGTCGCCAACATTTGTTCTATCAACAACAACCATTGAATGCCCCATACCACAGGCAACACTACACAGATATACGAAAGAATTCATCAGTACAATCCTGCCCAGAGAAAATCTGAGCATATAGTATTATAGATGCATAAAGTTATTTTTAATTTATCCACCTGATAACATGCATGCCCTCCAGAATGTCTACCTTTTTTGGAACAGCAGAAGACCTAAATAGAAGACACAAGATTAAGTAAATAGCATATAGGGAGAGAGACTACGAATAAAAAGCTATAAAGACAAGTAACAGCAAGTACTTTTGTCCCGCGGGACCATATCCCAACTCTCCATACTGCGCGTGGCCCCAGCTTATGCAGGAGGAGTCCGCACCAACAAAATTGTGCATATTGCCTGAATCCATGCATCGTATATTCCAGCCACTGGGAAGGAAAGGGATAAACAGATGTGTCTCAGATATGTTTACAGACTAAAACTAGTGGGGTGAAGTTTAATCGACTTCAACCCCTAAAGACTTCTAATAAAGCAAAGAATCAAAATGGACAAAATAAAATAACCAGAACAGTTGAAAAGATGTCAATACTATCAAATCAATGACTTATTTCATTCTTTTGGAGGGAACAGATATGGCACTTTAGCATGCTTTAAAAGCATGGAATAGAATGCAATAAAATAACAGAATCTAAGTTAAGCTATGATAAACAGTAGATTACAATAAAGTTTCATACAAGCTCGACAACCATTGATACACAATAAGGTGGAATGATTCATTTGAAGGGAGGAAAAAGAACAGTAACCAAGAACTGTGAAAACAGCCAATCATGATGATGGTCGTAGAGAAATTAGTATTAAGAATAACACAGCCATGGTGCAAAGCAAGACCTTAAATCCATGAGAGGTTTGGGATACATCCAGTCATCACCAGTATTCTTTATTTTGCCCCACATATACAATTGCCCACCACCTGGAAAACAAGCAAAAGACATAATCAAACAGAACATAATGACCTTGAAATTTATAAACAGAAAGCCTATCATGGCATCACTTTTCCCTTTAACCCTCACTTGACCCTTCATAAAATATTTAAAAGCTTTAATCATTCCCATTAATAGAGAGTTTTAGCAACCAGACTATTACCCTCCTTAACAAAGTACAGAATAAACAATACCTGCAGTACATGCCGAATTTACAGAACCCGCTGAAACAATTGCATTGGGGGGAAGAACATTGTGCTTTTGGAATACTTCAACACGACGAGGAACCCACTCATCCTTCTGCTCTCTGTGCCCAAGCCTGCGCATGCAAAGAAGGAATTACATGCAGTACAAAAAGGAAAAATAAACAAGTAGAATAAAGGATTTAAGCGATAAAAACTCATCAAATACTGGGACGATGCAGAAGTAAACAGTGGTGCGTATGTCACTAACCTTCCATATCCACCAAAGCCCCACCTAGACATTCATGTAACAAAAGTCAATTGTTTACAAATGAGGAAAATAAAAGGGAAATCTAAAACATTTCCACAATAATCAACAGTGAACTTACGTGTAAACATAGCCATTTGCATCCACAGCGACTGGATGCACAAAAAGTAAAAATATAAACAATGAGATGAATGTTGAAGTAGTAGTAGTAGAAGATGAAGAAGAAGCGGGGTGGGGGTGGGGGAGAGGGAGGAGGACCAAAATATGAAAGAAAACAGGTATATCAAGAACCTGTATGGTTTGTCCCACATGCAACTTTGACAATAGTTTCCCTGGAAAGAATAGCTATAGCTCTAGGGCGTGGTTGGGCTTCATAAACAAGCCTCACTGAGCTATCCTTAGCATTATACTGCAACCATATAGGTATCATGCAAACATCCATGGAGAAAAGTAAGTCAATCTATTGATACATTTATCGCAACTAGCAACTAGGCTTATATTGATTAGATACATCAGGCATAACTTTGTGAATGATACTCTGGAGCAGAAATATGAACAAGATTCATCAAAGCTAACTCATCTTCTCCACATACCTCATTGTCTGTTCCATGACCAAGCTGGCCATACTGGGGAAGCCCGGCAGTTCTACAAACCAAAAAACAAGTTTAGATTCAGTGAGAAGTACACTCTAAAAAAGGAATGATAGGCAGTGAAAGTAAGTCAAGATACAGAACTAAAAGGACCACAAAACCATACAGTATAGAAGCTCCTTCAGCAGATGATAACCATACAGTGAATTCAGCTCCACATGCAACATTTGTAACTTGAGACACAAGGCAGCTAATAGGAGATGACTCAACTTCTACAAAAACAATAAATTGATAAACATATGAAACAAAAAGCTTAAAACAAAATGTCATCATCCATTGAAGAACTTAACAACTAAGAAAACAAAACACCTAGAGTGACATAGTACTAGTACTAATAAAAATCAACAGAACCAACCATTTTTTGTGGAACCTGAACCAAGCTGCCCATGCTTATTCCAGCCAAATGCCAGGGAATTACCATCTTCAGTAACTACCACCGTGTGGCTCTTTCCCCCTCCAGCTTTGGTTATTTTATACCTTCAACACAGATGCAACATAGTTCAAATTAACTATCAATTTCAGAAAATTAATAAACAGGCATGACTAAGTTTAACAACAGAACAAAGGAACATACTTTAAGAGTTCAGATACAACAGTTGGTCTATCGCGCTGGATTCTATCTCCATGACCCAGTTGCCCTTTCTATACATAAAACCTAAAGCTCAATCAGCTACTATTACCAACATTAAAATAACATCAACAACACGCATTTAACAACATTAAAAAAGGTGAGTTTTTTCATGCCTCATTACGACCCCACGTGTAACATCGCCCCTCAACATCCAATGCAACGCAATGACATGACGCTGCAACGAAAAGAAATATTGTTTCAAAGAAGTATATCTATATTTATCAAATGTGTAACCTAACAATGGGAGTAAAACAAAAACTCACCGCAACCGGAGGCAACAAACCGGATATCGACACCGATGAGAGGACGGAGGCGAGTGGGAGAGACCAAGTTGCCTTCAAGTGTACCTTTGCGGCGACCAACGATGTCCCAACTGGTGGAGCCACAGAACAAGAGCTCTCCTCCTTTCTTCTTCTCTTCCTCGTTATCCTCCACCTTCTTCTCCGCTTCGTTCGTCGACATTTTCAGGCTAAACAAAGTTCAAAGCTTTGACACACACAAGAGGAGCCAATGAAGGCCGATCTAACGGTTCCTATTTGAAAAGGAGGGAAGGGCCCAGATAAAGGGGGAAATGGCGGGAAAGAGAACAACGGCTAGTAAGAAGGGGATCGGAGAGGGTAGGGTTTAAGGCAGAGGTGAAAACAAATAAGGGGAGAAGAACCGAAACCCTAATTCAAAAATGGGGAAAATGTTTCAAGTGAAAGAAGAGGATAAAAAGGGATTGCCTTTACTCCTTTTTATTAGCATTAATTGTGAAGAGAGAGAGAATTGCAATTTGCAAGTAAAAAGAAGTTTATTTTAGATATTTGTTGGTCTTTTCAAATTTCAAAAAACTTCCCTTTTAAATGTACGAATACCGAATTACGATTGTTCTAAAGGATTCCGGCTTATATTCAACGTTTCTTTTTCTTTTTAAAATGATTCAACGTTTCTTTGGATTTGCAATTGTTTTCCTTCGAAATATGAAATTTGTTAATTTATTTAAACTATTGTTGCATTTGTTCTATTTGTTAATTTCTTTGGACTTTGGTATGCCATCACTTGGACTGTTGCTGCTTATGCAACTGATTGTACCAAATTTGATGTTGTTTTTGGTGTTGGTGTTGTTGTGTCTGGGGATGTGATTGATACCTCCAATGGTTAATGGAAAGCTGCCGAGCTATGGAATTCGAAAGATGAGCCTTTCCACTGAACTCTGCAGCTGCAAGCTCTAGTTGCCGGACTTCTGCAGCTAGCGCTTCATCTAGTTTAGATCATAAACGTAAACTAAACATATAATTTGGATATTTTCAATAGCCAATAACATAAGAAATTAGTCACTTTAGATCATACAAGAACTATACAACAAAAATGTTAAAAATCCAATCAAAAGACTCAAACAATAAATATATACAAACATATATGATTGAATCGATAATCGAACCACATAAAGAGACCATTGTATTACTTCAATAATATTGTTTTATTAGTTATGGGTAAATTACATAAATCATCACTGAATTTTACTTGTAAACCTATTTTGGTCATTGAAGTTTTAAAACATTCAATTTACTCATGGAAGTTTAGATATTGAATATTTTTTGCCAATAAAATTTAGACATTGACCGTTTTTTGTCACTCTTAAATATCAAAAGATCGTAAATGGTGGTTATTCGGTCCCAAATTTTACCAGTCACTTCGTCTCGGCCCCTGAGTCTAAATTCGACATTCATTTTGTCAGAAAGTGCTCCGAAGTTCATGAATCGACTAAAAATCTTATGGTTTCTTTCTCGTCAATCTTCCTCATCTGTTGTCGGATAGAGCATGTTTCTTAGTATGTTACTTCTCTCGTACAAATAAAGTTTTCCAACATTCGGATATTGGAGAAGTTCCTTTGTTCGTCGGTAAATGAATATCGTCAAAAAGTTAACGAGTGAGTGACAAAAAACGCTCATTGTCTAAACTTTAGTGAATAAAGTTAACGTTTTGCAACTCCAGTGACCAAAATAAGTTTAAGAGTGAAGTTTAGTGATGATTTACGTAATTTACCTATTATTATTGTTGGGAGGCTCGAATAATCAACCGAGATAGCCAAGAAGGGGTGAATTGGTTTTTTGAGTGTTTGTGGTGGAAGCTATGGAAATTAAAAATAGACACAAAGATTTATAGTGGTTCGAGCTTCTAACCAAGTTCTACATCTACTACCTTAGCTTCCCACTAAGGATTTTCTCAAATTCACTAAAAATTTCTTCCTTTTTATAGGCTCAAGAGGAAACCTTTACAACACTCAAAGCTTCTACCCCAAAGCTTTGAGCGAACCCTCTTTTACAAGAGAAAAGATTTAAGCAAACAAGAAAACCCTCTAAGGTATAATGTTTGCACAATTAAGCTCACTCACCAAAAACCTAACACTTGAGCATGTATAATAATTAAGCTCACAAGTGTGTTCTAATGAAAAATAGACTTTACAAGCACAAGACACTTTTTCTATTCATTGAATGTTGGCAAGTTGTTTCTTGTTATTCCATGGATGCTTGGAGGTGTCTTTTAAACTCCCTAACAACTTCATGGTCATTACTAGTCGTTGGGGTTGTTAAAAGCCGTGTGGGACTTCAATTCTAGCCATAAATGCAGTTTTGGAGTAGGGCGTATCGGTACACAAGTGCTGGTATCGGTACGCTACCTAAATAAGAAAGAGCCGTTGGGCATTTAATACAAATGGTATCGGTACAAATACATGCGTATCAGTATGAATCCATTCGTATTGGTACGCTTGAAACCATACCGGTATAGAATTTGACTACTAGAATTTTGAAAATCTTGGGGATGAAAAATCGTATGGGTACATACAAGACCGTATTGATACGGGCACAATGGGTATCGGTACGGGTCAAATTGTATCAGTACTCAATGCCTGTTTTTTTGACACTTTGGCTATTTAAAATCATTTAAAAACATGTCAAAAGCCCTTTGAAAGTATTTCAAACATATTTTTAAAATTTGTGGACTTTGAAATATTTTTACAAATAAGTTTAAGTCTAAAAATATTTTTCTTTAAGTTATATTAAAATCAAATAGGTTTATCAGTTATTTAACAAAATTAAATAATATATATATATATATTCTCCGTGTTAATTATTGTAAATATGGGTATGGCAAATGCATTTTTTGAAAAGTGTATTACATCACACTTTTTAAAATCGCATATGGCAGGATGTGTTTTGTCTTACGTGACATTTTGAAGTGTACACAAAATGATGAAAAAAAAGAAAAAAAAGGTGATGGCTAAGGGAGAAATTATACGAACTTTGTCTAAAAAAACCACGCACGATATGTGTTTAACATTTACAAGAACATTTAGAGTGACGACGGTGACGCCCTTATATTGACATTGTATTTAAATTTTTATTTTTTTATTGAAAAGAAAAGAATGTAATTATGTGCTTCATTAAAAAACCTCCTTACACTTAAATGGAAGAAAAAGAGTGCACAAGTAACATTTATAGAAAGAAGCAAGACAAGCTCGACAAATTACCCGAAGAGAAACAAGACTACAACATTACATAACAATATGTTCCATATCATGCTGGACAAAATCAGAAAGAAAATCCGGTGGATCACTATAATGTCGTTCACCCAAAGGAGTCCCGCGGAGTAAAGCAGCCAACCGGTCTGTAACTAAATTAGCCTTTCGATTTACCTTTTGAACTCGTACCTCCTAATTACGCTCAAGCATCTCCCTAATGTTTGCAACCATAGCACTCCCACTCAGGGTCGTTGACCAACTATTACAAATATCCACCATAGTTGCGTTTTTGGTTTCAACCACAACCTTATGCCAACCCAATCTCCTGCAATGTATAAGACCATCATGCACAACCCACATTTCCGCCATAAGAACAGAACACACCCCAATGCTTCAAGAAAAACCAAATAACCAATCCCTATTATGATTCCGAATCACACCCTCAACGGGCGCGATGTTATAATTACCTCCTACCACGCCGTCGACATTAACCTTAACACAATCATAGGGTGACACTTCCCACTCTAATCCTACAATCTCATTCATTGGAGACATATGTATGATACTTGGTGCATTCATAATTGGATCACGGAAATGCAAGCAATTCAGCAGCAAATCATCATTATCCACATTATCGGGCTCAAATATGCACTTACATCGCTTCTTCTATAGGCACCAGCAAACAACAGCAAATAAGGCAGTCCAGTCTGTATTATTGATCGGCCAACCCCCTTAGTTCTACAAATTCAAAACTAACCACTGGTCAAACGACACTTGAAAAAATTCATGAAGCTTGTGGGGGTGGACGAGGGACCTCCATACTCAAATTGCTTCATGGCATCCTCTAAAAACGTGATCCAAAGATTCATCGCATTATGATAGACCGAACACCGTTTTGTTGTGGCCAAATGACGACGGTATCGCTCTTCGTTTGTCAAAAGATGATTATACATTACAAGCCAAAAGAAAACTCGAATGTGTTGAGAGACCTTAAGACTCCAAATAAGCTTCCAATCACCAGTATTCATATTTGAGTTGGAAGGATACAAGGCAAAATACGCTGATTTGGTCGAGAAGTTTCTATCAACTTCCCAACGCCAGCCAGGCTGATCACTCCCCAAAGCTGCTCGAGGAGGGTGTGCTGTAGCAATTATGTTTTAAAACCGTATCTGGTACTAATCCCGAGAGTTTATCCCAATCACAATGTCGCTGCTGTGAGATCATGGTCGCAACAAGAATAGGCATTGGCCTCTTAGAAAATGTACAACTGTCGATAATAGGCTCACCATTATCCAACCAATTGTCCGACCAAAACTCTATCTTCCAGCCATCCCAGATGTTCCAACATAAGCTTTGTCGAAGCTCTTCCCATATCTGTGATAGTCCTTGCCAAAGGCGAGAAGCCGATGGTCGTTTAATACAATTTGTAATTTCCACACTCCACCCATATTTTGCTTTTAGCACCCGAACCCATAACTTGTCATCGTTGTTAATCAATGCAGAACCAACCTTTATGAGTAAGGCTTTATTGTGACATTCTAGATCTCTGAAACCCAATCCCACGGTCTCTATAGGCTGCTTCATGATATCCCAACGCATAAGAGGTATCATTGTAGCATTAGAAAAAGACCCCTACACAAAACGCCTGATCATTTTTTCCAATTCTTCGCAAATGCCCTTAGGTAACCAAGTTGATTGCATGACATAATTTGGTATGGCTTGGAGAACTGATTTGGCTAGAGTAATACGGCCCGCCAGTGACAACGAGCTCGCCACCAAGCTAGATAAATTCTTCTCTATTCTTTCTAACAAAAACCCATACGTATCCTTTGTAATCCGGCTATGAAGCAAAAGAACTTCCAAATATTTTCCCAGATTCTCAACCTCTTCAAACCCAAAGCCTTGAGCAATCAGACCTTTTACATTACTCAGACAATTTTTGGAACAAAAGATTTGAGTTTTGGCAATACTTACCCGATGTCCAGAGCATTAACAGAATTTCAATAAAACATCCTGAATCACCATCAGTTGATCTTTCGGCGCTTCCGCTAATCAGACAAGGTCATCTGTAAAAAACAAATAGGATATCCCTGGACCATACCGAGATAACTAGATCGATTTCTAATCACTTGCATCAGCCTTTCTAGTAATGGCATGAGATAACCGCTCCACACAGAGAATGAACAAATAAGGGGATAACATATCTCTTTGTCGGATATCCCTAGATAGCCGAAAACCCTCAATAGTTTCACCATTCCATATAATCTGAGTAGAAACTGATCTAACACACATCATAATCCATCTCACAAACTGATCTGGCAATCCCACATCCACAAGAGTTTCTTCTATAAATCTCATTTTAGTATGTCATAGGCTTTCTCCAAATCCACCTTTATCGCCATCCACGCCTTACGCCTAGTTTTTCGAGACATCAAATGAATAATCTCTTGAGCAAGGATAACATTATCCGTTATGTGTCTCACAGGGACAAAACTAGATTGATTTTGAGAAATCCAATCACTCAAGAACAGTTGAAGTCTTTTAACCATCACTTTAGTAAGGACCTTAAAAAAATCATGTTCCTCCCTTCCGATCTTGTGTTAAGAGGGTTGAAATGCTCATTTGATGAATTGACTGAAACTGATAAAAGTAGTGGACAAACTGCACGATGATTTTAGAGTGGTCCGGCTTCTAAACTAAGCATACATCCACTACCTTAGCACACCACTAAGGATTTCCCAATTCACTATGAATTCGTCCCTTTTTCAAGGCTTAGGAGGAAACCTTTACAATCATATCTTTTAACGGCTAAGATAAAACCACTCTAGTTTTTGTCTTAGGCTAAACTAGAAGCTCTCATTTTATAAGAGATTTGTGTAAACTCTAAAACCTCGCTTAGGTGTGTGTTTACAGTAATTTAAGCTCACAAGAGTACAAAGGATTTAAAATTAAGCACTCTCTCAAACACTATATACAAGAGAAATGAAAGAATAAGACTTAAAACTAATTTCTCTTGATCATGTTGCTTGGATGTGTTCTCTAACTATCTTCAAGTTTTCAAGTCTTGTATTTATGTTTGGAATGAGTTATTAGCCGTTGGTGATCGTTGGGGATGAATTAGAGCCGTTGGAGCTTTTATTTCTAGTAATAAATACAGTTATGGAGCTGTCCGTATCGGTACGCGGGTAGGCATATCGGTACGGGTTCTTTAAAAACTAGTCGTTGGACTCTTCATAGCTTGTGCGTATAGATACACCTTGGAGCGTATCGGTACGACCTACAATTTAAATAGTCATTGAAAAATAGTCGTTGGGGCGGTTGAAAACAGGATCGGTACACGCCCAAGCGTATCGGTATGATCATCTCCGTATCGGTATGCCCAAGCTATACCGGTACGAATTGTGGCTACTAGAAAATTTTTGTAGTACAAACCCTAAATTGTATCGATACGGGGTATACCATATTGGTACGGTTAGGCTGAAAACTTGGTTTTGGCTACTTTAAAAGCGTTTTAAATCTTTCCAAAGCCTTATAAAAACCATCAAACATACTTTCAAGCTGTTTGGACTTAAAATTATTTTTGAATTTTTTTCAGTTTAGTCCAAAACTATTTTTCAATTATTATATCAAAACAAAAATCCTTACAATCTCCCCCTTTTTGATATAATAAAACTAACTTGAAAAATTATTTGTGAAAAATCAAAAAAATTGTTTTTGATTCTCCCCTTTATGAAATAATTTTTGAATAAGAGAATATATATTCAAAATAGATAAAAGCACCCCTTATTTATTTGAAAAATCAATATTTCAAACCATTTCTCTCTCTTTTTGTTATATCAAAAAGAATATTATAACTTTAAGTTCAAAATAACAATGGAGGTCTAAGGCTAAACTAGATCCTCTACTTTTACAAAGGATTTGCATAAACTCTAAAACCTCATTTAGGTGGGTGTTTACAAGAATTTAAGCTCACAAGAGTACAAAAGATTTACAATTAAGCATTCTCTCAAACATTATATACAAGAGAAATGAAAGAATAAGGCTTAAAACTAATTTCTCTTGATCATGTTGCTTGGATGTGTTCTCTAGCCATCTTCAAGTGTTCCAAGGCTTGTATTTTTGTTTGGAATGAGTTCCTAGCTGTTGGTGATCGTTGGGGATGAATTGGAGCCGTTGGAGCCTTTATTTCTCGCAATAAATGCAGTTTTAGAGCTGTACGTATCAGTACGCGAGTAGCCGTATCGGTACGGGTTTTTCAGGAACTAGCCATTGGGCTCTTCATAGCCTGTGCGTATAAATACGCCTTTGAGCGTATAGGTACGACCTACAATTTAAATAGCCATTAGGGCGATTGAAAACATGATCGATAAGCGTCCAAGCATATCAGTACGATCCTCTCTGTATCAGTACGCCCAAGCTATACCAGTACGGGTTTTGGCTACTAGAAAATTTCTGTAGCACAAACCCTAAAGTGTATCGATACGGGGTATACCGTATCGGTACGGTTAGGCTGAAAACTTAGTTTTGGCTACTTTAAAAGCGTTTTAAATCTTTCCAAAGCCTTATAAAAACCATCAAACATATTTTCAAGTTGTTTGGACTTAAAATCATTTTTGAAATCTTTTCAATTTAGTCCAAAACTATTTTTCAATTATTATATCAAAACAAAATCCTAACAATCTCCCCTATTTTTTATATAACAAAACTAACTTGAAAAATTGTTTGTGAAAAATCAAAAAATTTGTTTTTGATTTCCCCATTTATGAAATCATTTTTGAATAAGAGATTATAATTCAAAATAGATAAAAGCTCCCCCTTATTCATTTGAAAAATCATTTTTTCAAATCATTTCTCCCATTTTTTGGTTATATCAAAAAGAATATTATAACTTTAAGTTCAAAATAATAATGGAGGTTTAAAGAACAAATTTAACAAAAAATAAGTTTTGTTTTAAAATGGCTCCCACTTACTCAAAGCATTCCAAAAAATGACACTTAGAAGATATTGAATTTCAATGTTAGATCAAATAAAATAAGTTTAAGAAATTCAATTATCCAAGACTTTAAAGTAAAAGAATAGATAACCAAATAAACAATGAATTAGAATAGAGGTTACCCATCTTCTTCACTTGTGTGACTTGAGCATTCTTTGATTTTTGCTATCATCACCATTGCTCACACACACCTACAAAAGACATTTACTTGATTTTTAGTATCCAAATTGCTTTGGATCCATTTACATTAGTCACAATGTCTTTAGTTCCCTTAGGAACTCATACTTGTCTAATCATATAATATTATCTCTTATTTATAGGACAAGCATGTATAGAATGACCATGATAATGACAATTTGAGCATTTTGCCATTATGTGACAAGATAAATTATTGAAAATAATTTCTTTTTCTTTTGTTAAGTTTTCAAGCTTAACTTTCAAATCAAGATTTTCTTTTTCTAAAACATCTTTGCTTGTTTTTGAAAACTCTAAATCATTTTTCAAAATTTCATTTTGGTTTACAAAATCCACTTTTGTTTTCAAAAGAAAATCATTTTCAATTTTGAGTTTGGAAATCATTTTCTAAAATTTGGATTTCATGGTCTCAAATTCTAAAAATAATTCATCGAAAGCTTCTTGTAACTCATCAAATGAATATACATTTGGATCATTAGATTTAGAAGATACCTTGGGCTCATCGAGAGCCAAAACACCATCCACCTTTGGTGATTGAAGAAGGTTAGCACAAGATGGAACACCATTTTTCTTCTCTTCTTTGCCATATAGTTTCTCAAGCTTCTCCCACATTTCTTTGGCTCTTTAGCATGTGGAAACCTTTTTGGAAACTTCTTCATTGAGGCCACAAAGAAGGATGTACATCGCTTTTGCGTTTAGCTTTGCCTTCATGTCGTTTTCACTCATTTGCTTCTTCTTCTTCTTAGGAGCTTCCAAGTAGCCATCTTCAATAATGTCCCAAACCTCATAATCATCAGATTTGATATAGTACTTCATGGAATTGCTCCATTGGAAGTATGCTTCTCCTTGGAAGAGCGGGGGACAAGAGATAGAGCGACCTTCTTAAAATCTTGACATTTCTTGATCGGAGAACTTCGAGCAAATGATTTTTACTTCTGAATATTAGTCATTTGATGAAGACCAAGCTCTAATACCAATTGAAAAAATCTTGTTTCTCCCTTCCGATCTTGTGTTTAGAGGGTTGAAATGCTCATTTGATGAATTGGCTAAAATCGATAAAAATAGTGGACAAATTGCATGATGATTTTAGAGTGGTTCAGCTTCTAAACTAAGCCTACATCCACTACCTTAGCACACCACTAAGGATTTTTAAATTTACTATGAATTGGTTCCCTTTTCAAGGCTTAGGAGGAAACCTTTACAACTTTATCTTTTAACGGCTAAGATAGAACCACTCTAGTTTTTGTCTAAGGCTAAACTAGATCCTCTGTTGGGAAACATCGGTACACCCCATGGCGCAGCGAAAAAATTATCCAGCGTAATCCACCAGTGATCCATGTACAAAAGACGAATTCAGAGTGATAAAGGATGAAACTTTACCTTAATAAATCTGGAATCTGAAAACCCGTAGGAAATTCGGAATAACCAAATTGAATCCCAGTCGTCACAATAGCATTTCGACCTCTACACAGTCCACCCAAATGAAACGAACAATATTTTCTCTTCTCTAACTATTATAGAGGTTTTTCAAAAACAAGGATAAATGGTTGTTAGACCTTATGCCTTTATATAGAATTTAAAAACCTAATTCTAATTAAATTCGGATTCTTAAATATACAATATATTTAACCAAATATAATTAAATATGTAGAATCTGATTCTTCTTTAATTAGGTTTCTTTTAGAGATATATATACTTTAATAATATTTGATAATTATAATAACTTATCGAATATTAATATATATATATAAACGAAATTATCCATAATTACAATAATTATAACAATTTTGGTTTCTCACTAATTACGTGTACAACAAGTTTGTACACATGCTATTTGTTCGTTTCAATCATAGGGTGTGACCCTTGTAGGTTCATGTAACGTTAGCAGCAATATCCAGAACAATTCTAATGTTACAAGCAATGAGTGGCATCTAGCAATACATCATTGCTACCTAAGTTACATGAAATCGTGGTTCGATTTAACCTTTTTTCATGTATTTCATCATTTTGTCCTCATATCTAGATCGGACACAAGTCATGGATTAGTCACACTTGTATAGTCCATCTAATGTTTCTTGATATATTAAGTAGACTATTGTAAATGAATAATTATGATATCCCATATTAATTTATTCGAGCATGGCCATGCATTTTTTAGTCTCACTCAATCAAGTGGCCTATGATATTACTCATATTATGTAGAAGGGACAAATCCTATCTTGATCAACCATATTTCGCTACATGGATTATGACATATCTAATATCAGTCTTTATAGTGTAGTCAGTTACGATACACGTTTGACCTTATCAAAATATGTCACTCACGATATTGAAATAATGATGATCTCAAGTCTGAGGATCATACATGTAGTTATCACCATAAGCAATGTTGTGACTGCCACATAATAATCCAAGAAACATGCTCATAGCGGGTCAGTCCAGTATGTTGTTCCCTAACACATACTTATGTATTGATTTTGACCTCTTCATGTCAATGACAACACTTTGTCATCAATCAACTACATATTAGTCTTAATACATTATTGTTGTCCAAGCCCACAATAATTATTGACTAAGGACATTCAAGAATAACTATATTATTCTAAGGACTTTATTATATTTAGTTTATTTATAGATACACAGAATAAGACTGAAATAATAATAATGGCTTTATATTAATAAACAAGATAAAATAAGTATGTCTTCTACAACCATCTCATGATTGGTGTTTGGGCATACTCCAACATCCACTCCTTTTATAAGGGATTTGTGTAAACTCTAAAACCTCACTTAGGTGGGTGTTTACAAGAATTTAAGCTCACAAAAGTACAAAGGAATTACAATTAAGCACCCTCTCAAACACTATATACAAGAGAAATCAAAGAATAAGACTTAAAACTAATTTCTCTTGATCATGTTGCTTGGATGTGTTCTCTAACCATCTTCAAGTGTTCCAAGGTTTGTGTTTTTGTTTGGAATGAGTTCCTAGCCGTTGATGACCATTGGAGATGAATTAGAGCCATTACAGTCTTTATTTCCCGCAATAAATGCAGTTTTAGAGCTGTTCGTATCGGTACACGAGTAGCCGTATCGGTACGGGTTCTTCAGAAACTAGACGTTGGGCTTTTCATAGTCTGTGTGTATCAATACGCCTTGGAGTGTATCGGTACGGCCTACAATTCAAATAACTGTTAGGGCGGTTAAAAACAGGATCGAAATGATCCTCTCCGTATTGGTAAGCTATACCGGTACGAGTTTTAGCTACTAGAAAATTTTTGTAGCACAAACCCTAAAGTGTATCGATACGGGGCATACCGTATCGGTTTGGTTAGGATGAAAACTTGGTTTTGGCTAATTTAAAAGCGATTTAAATCTTTCCATAAAAACCATCAAACGTACTTTTAAGTTGTTTGGACTTAAAATCATTTTTGAAATCTTTTCAATTTAGTCTAAAACTAATTTTCAATTATTATATCAAAACAAAAAATCCTAACAGACCTTGTACATGACCGTGCACAAGCTTATTGGACGAAATTGACTGAAAAATTCAAGTTCAGGGACCTTTAGAATAAGAACAAGCAAGGTATTATTCGCCCAATCATCCAAAATCCCATGGTGAAAAAACTCACTTACAAAGCGATAAACTGAGTGCTGAACCACTTCCCAATTTTTTCTAAAAGAACCCGCGCGGAAACCATCAACACTCGGAGCCTTCCAAGGATCCATACTAAACACAACTTGACGAACTTCCTCAAGAGAAACCACCTTAGTAAGTCGCTCGAGCCTAGCAACATCGCCCTATTGAAACCCACCCACCCACAAACTCCGGATTGGTAACGCCTCTCCCTTGCAAATAACTTCTGAAAAAATTGAACAACAGTACCTTTAAGGGTCTCGTGATCCTCACACCAAGAACCATCCTCTATACGGAGCATATTAACCTTGTTACGTTGTCTCCGTATAAGTGTGGCCATATGAAAGTACTCCGTGTTCCTATCCCCATTTACAATCCAATTGCACCGCAATTTTTGTCGCCACAAGCTTTCCTCTTGGGCGAGCACAACGTCAACATCCCTCTTAAGAGACATCTCCAATTCCGTGATAAAAGGCGATGTGGATCGTTCCAATGCTATTTCAATACCTCTAATCCTTGCCATAAGATACTTTTTTCGTCTTTTAATGTGGCCAAAAACCTCAATGTTCCAGGTACTGCTAACCTCTTTAAATTCCTATAGGTTGTGAACATGGTAGTATTATTCTCCCAAGCTTGCTCAAGAACTCTACCGAAGTCAGGATGATCATTCCAAGCTGCAAGAAAGCGAAAAGGCCTATTACCATTGGTCATAGCCCTCGCCTCAGTTGAAAGAAGGATGGGTTGATGATCTGAGCCAATTCTTTGTAGATGGAATATCTCGGACATTGCAAAAAATTCATACCACTTCGGATTGCAAAGACATCGGTCTAAACGTTGCTGAAGCGAACTCTATTCCCAAGTAAATTGCAGCCCATTAAACCCCATATCAATAAGTTTTGAATTAAAAAGAAATTTACCAAATTTTGAGCAAATGCTTGTTTTTCTTGACGAACCCCCTTGTCCTTCATCTGAACTACAGATCGCATTAAAATGACCACCCAACATCCACGACCAACCATATGTCGAATCAAGAGCACATAACTGATCCCAAAGCAAACTTCGCTTTCTACGATCTGGGATAGCATAAACAAATGTGAAAAACCAACTGCGCTTGCTATTAATCTCAAAACAATGGCCATGAATGAATTGATTGGAAACAACTAAAATTTCAAGCTTAACCGAATCCTTCTAGAGAATCCATATACCTTAGAAAAGTTTGTCGCCTCTACCCTATATGAAAAAGTAAAGTCGAACCGCCTCACAAACTTATCAACATTGCTACACTCACCCGAGGTTCCATGATAGCTATAATATTAGGATTCTGTGACTTCATCAATAGCTTAAAATGACGGTTAAAAACAAGGACAAGAACGCCTTGAGTATTCCAAAAAATAACCTTAACCATGGATAAAACAAAAGGAGAAAGAAGAGAACCTTAGACTTGAGTCTTGGCCTGCGACACTCCCTCAAAAATGGAGTTCGCCCTCCATTGCACTTCAGTAGCACTCATTTGCCCTGCCGAGGACCCAGGAATCTCCTTTTCTTGATTCGACATTGCCTTCGAAAGCTCACTATCCATACGTTGCATCCACTCCGTTAAATTCGGTTTGGGAGATCCCATATCATCTTTTTCCTTGTTGTAAGACCCTTTCGTGTCAGCCTCTTCCCACTGCTAAGTTAAGAGAAACTGATTGGGATGCGGAATTATGAATAGGTCCATACATCGATCTTCCATTTGTTTCCTTCAAGACATGTGACACCCCTTTATCAACCACGCGGACCGCCTTATGACTTTTTTCGGTAACGTAGACTTTGCTTGGATCACTTGGTCCTTCGCTGCTACAATCGGATTCTGCCCATTATCCTGCTAGTCACTAATGACCAAAACCTCCTGCACATTTTCTTTCAATACCAGGCCTTCACCTAGTTGTCGAGGCTTCTCAACTCTCCCTATCACATTACCACCCTTCTGGCTCTTCGATTGACCATCGGTGCTCACTATAGACTGTTTCTTTCCCAAAGCAACGCTCGGCCGAGTCTCTCGTATTACCTCATGCGCTTCCTTTCTTGCAGGTTGTATTTCTTCTGTACCAAAAGCCGAGGACCTTTCCTCAACCTCCTCATCAGCTAAAACATTAAACCGCAAACCCCCCACAGCATTCACCTTACCTACCATAGCACTGGATGTTTTTAACTTTTTCATAGCAGTAGTTCGCTTGCGCCTGTTAACTACTTACATCCATGGCCCATAAAGCTCTTCCACCTTCCCTAGACACGGCAGACTTGAATGTTTCTCAGCTTGTTGCGCTGCTTCTTTGTCACACAATTCTTTTGTATGCCAATATTTTCCACATCTGTAACAAATATTTGGGAGCCCTTCATACTCAATCTGATGTCTATGCCCGTCAATGACAATGGCCGACACCAGCGGATCTTTCAGATTAACCATGATTGCTAGCCTTGCGAATTTACCACACTTGGCTTCTGTGGTGTTATAATCGATTCGCACATGCCCAATTCGTTCCGCAATACAGCGAAATAGGCTCTTGGAGTATATCGATACAAAAGTCCCGTTAAACGAATCCAGACCAGAATTTTCTTTGGGTAGTCTACTTCCGTGGAAAAATTACGCGACCACGACTAGACTGTCAAGTAGCTACCGTACACCATCCATAGTCCTCCACTAAGAACGTTCAGGTAATCTTCCTCAGCGCTGAAATGCACTAGAAAATAGTCGTTATCAAGGCCCACTAGACTCAATTCACCCTTCGGATTCCACAGCACTTGAATGTGATTCAATAATGCCTGATAGCCGATTGACTTACCCAACAGGCGAACGACTAACGACTTAGATAGTTTATCATCAGTCGCTTTGTGCACTCATTCAGGAAATTGAATCGCTGGTAAGGTTCCATCTTGTCCACATTGAACGTCATTAGTCCTAAGTTCAATATCAAGATCAGTAATCAAATGAGTCTGGGAATTGACATTAGCACTAGTTATACCCTTTACAATGTCCTTAAAGGATGGTTCAACCATCACCCCAGCCGGGCTTGTCTTGACCGGTACTCCATCCACTGCTTGTTCTGCACTCACACTCTCCATTGTTGTATTATCTACCGCCATCTGCACCGCGCTTTTCCCATCAGAGCCATTCGAATCGCGAACTGTACTTACATTATGCGACTCTCCCAAGGTATCCCCATCTCAATATCCATAGAAAACAGGATCATCGCGTCACCCCCATCCCTTCCTATCTTCAAATCCTCCTAAACTGAGATTTCCTTATCGGCTAACGGGTCCGGTAGTCTGCTGGCCAGCGTCAACAGAGAAGCTTCATTAGGGTTTCCGCAATCTTCGTAGCGAGATTCCATCTTCTTCAAGTCTTTCATATTCAAATTCTCATTGAGTGCATGCTTAAAAGGTTATGTTTTTTTTTTTAAATTGCTTAAAATGTTATATTTAAATAGTTAAAAAATAAAGACCTAACCAACATCGAATTAATTCAAATTTCACAAATTAGCATTAATCTTACATTGGTTATATATTTGTTTTTTAAGTGTTTTAAATATATATTTTTAAGACATATCGTATAGTCTATTTAAATAGTGATTGAAGATAATATATTTAAATAGTGATTGAAGATAATATTTTTTAAAGCATTGATCTTACATTGATTGCATTAATTATATATTTAAATAGCGATTGAAGATAATATATACGTATGCTTTATTGTTGTTGCTTAGCTTGTGTTTGTGCTAACCTGTGTTATTGACATGTATTGTATGTAATTATTTTTTTGGGTAAACTATATAGATAACCACATAATTATGGGGTGGTGTCGATATGACCACTAAACTATTTAATTGGTTCATTTAGGCCACCAACTATTAAAAAATAACGGAAAGACTGACGTGACTGTTAAATAAACTAAAATAATTACACATTTAATCCCTGTTATTCATACAATCTATCAATTTAATCTTAATTTAATTTAATAAAATAAATTAATTATTCAATTAAGTGGTAACTAGTTACTTGATTGAAGAAAAAAAATGAAAAGAAGGAAATTGGGCACAAGGGGATTTGAACTTAAGTGCCTATGATCAGAGTATAATGCATTTGTCACTAAGCCAAGCACACTTTAGTGACATAAAATACAAAATCTAATATATGTGTTATCTTACTATGAAAGTTTAGTTCTTATTTTTTTTGGGACAAAAAATATATATTCTATTGACCATCATTATTTTTTTCATTTTATGTCATTCGGTGCATACTTCAAGCGAAGTAATGTGTAAGGCAGACACGTCAGATGCACTTTTAGAAGATGTTAGTAACGTGATACGCTTTATATAGGACGCGAGTACTAAGACGTGTATTTGTCATATATGTCAGTAAAAAGGTGGTATTTTATAAATAAATTTCTATGTATCATTTCGTTAAATAATTAATAAAAATATATTAATTGGACAAAAGAATCTTATTTTTAGGTTGTTTTCATTTATTTTTTAGATAATATATTTTTAATTAATTTATTCTATTAAATAAATCATAATTTTTTTCTTTCATATTCACATTGTAGATGAACAAAAATGTTTTCTGTCAAAAGATATTTATGAGAATTGTTTCACAAATAAATATAAATAAGGGGACTAAAAATTTAAACAGAAATTGATTGTACTTGAGTCTTAAGTTGTATTCTTTATTATTTTATTTTTAATATTATATAAGAAAATAAAAGCTTTTTTATAAAAAATTATTATTATTATTTAAAAATACATAATTTAATACTCAATTACCAGTGACGTCAATTTTAAAACTTTAAAGAATAAAAATATTGAATAATAATAATAATAATGCAAATTTGCTGTTTGAGTATTTAACAAAATATACTATTTTTTTTTCCTTTTGAAATCAAATTTGAATGGAGACGTTTGGGCCTATGGGCTATGGCTAAGAATAGTCCCCTAGTCTCCTCACAGCCTGGCTCAGTCCTCCCCAAAACGCACCGAATATTGGTTATAAAACGAGGTCGGGATTTGAGAGCATTATTGCAAAACCCTAAGTCTCAAGTTACGGTGTCGGCTCGGCCGTCACCTTCTTTCTTCAACGTTTAGATTATTCTCTAGGTTTCCATCTTCAAGCTGCTTCTTTTAGTTCTAGTTTTTTTTGTTAGAGAAATCATTCGTTTGGTTTCCATTTGCTACACTACTTTTTCTAGATCAAAATGGAGGCCAATGATGAATATTCGAATCAATGAATGCTCGAAAATTAATTTAAAATCGAGTATCTTGATTTCGTCTATTCGAATAGGAAGATCTGATGCCTCTTTATCTTTTTATACATGTATTCTGATTTTAATCTTTTATTTGCAATTTGTGAAAGAAGCCAATGATGAATCTATAGAGACATTTCTGAAATGCAGTTCTATTCTGCTTAGATTTGTTGAAATTCATGAACTAGGACGGTCTGAGGCTTTCCCTTTCTTATTATGCAAATAAAACTCTCGTTTTCAGCTTTTGAATTTTGGTGGGGATGTTTCATTACAGTTTTTTTCCCGTCTGTGTATGATGAGAAAAATTTTCAAATCAGTTATCCCTGTCTGATTTCCTTTCTGGATGAGATACTGAATCTGACACAGACCACTGGGCTATGGTGTTCCCGCACAAAGATTGAAGTTTCTATTTTTAATTATGAACTGGTTGCATTTGGATCAGGATTTGCCTGGATATTTGTGTAAAAGGGGTTATGACATGAACAAATCATTCTTGTCTTTTTTCAAATCTAATTTGTGATCGGATTAAACATAAACATATGAAAAATGTTATTTAGTATAACAAGTTAGCAGCTCTCATGGTTGAATTCAGACAAAATGGATTAGACATACCCTTCACCTACTAACGAAGAATGAAGACGAGCATGGAAAGAGCAAACATATTTGCTTAAACACAAAATTATTAAAAATTAAAATTTTCAGACAAAACAATAGTAATTGTTTTTTTTGTACCGGATAATTTCAATGTCTAAACAGTTCTTATTTTCGTTTGTCTTGTATAAAAATAAAAATGTTCAAATGCAAACTTAGTGTTAAGATTGTCGAAATTGAAGGGGTGGAAAGCAGGCACAGCTTAGGTTCCGCAGCCAACTTATAGTTCTATGGGCCTATATAAATCAACTGCCAAGTTCGGTTTATCGATCCATTAAATCCAGCTTCTTTAAGATTGGATTTAAATGTCTCCCATCCTACAACGATTAAAAGTTAAAACCTTCAATGATGGCCAGGTTTGATGGTCCTTCGAATACGACACCAAAAAATGAACTAAATGTCAAATTGGGATGTAGCATGATATACAACTAATACATAAAACTGTCAAATTTATTACAAAATGATCATTAATATTATTCATTTATTACAAAATGATTATTATATTATTAGCTCTCTAAAGTTTATGGCAATCCATTAATATCAAGGCTCTTGTTCACTGCAAACCATCTCATCAACGTCTTTCCATAACTAAAATAGAAATATGCTAAGAGTCGGTGATCATCAGATAATTTATCTAAAATTTTAATGTTGACTATCATAGATGCACAAATCTTGAGTCTAATACGTCATCGCCAACATAAAATTTCCCGCCCTTTTGAATTAAATTATCTTACTTTCACTTATACTCATAAAATTGCAACTTTAATTTGAATTATATTAGGTTTTTGGTATATCAATTTTATTTTATTTTATTTATTTTGGTGGGAAGTTGGACAGGAATTCGATAACTATGGTTGATTTAGAGAAAAATTCAAGACTCCATAGTCCATTTGTGCAAGAACAAGTGAATACAGGTATGAACGCCTGGTCCTAAAGTTAGGTGGTTTCGTAAATTGAACGTTTTAAAAATTTAATGACCAAAATAGGTCAGAGAGCAAAGTTGAGTTATGATTTAGGTATTTTACACTTTTAGTTATGATATCAAAAAAGAACGAAACAACTTAACTCTGGAACTATATTTGCAAGAAGTTATGAATACATGTATGTATGCCTGAAAATCATAATACGTATGTGCAAGAACCTTTTGTCCTCTTTTTTCGATTTGATTTTGTATTTATTTTCATTCATTTGCTTGTCATGGGCTCAAATAGTTTTGTTAATGGCTTTGTATTTTCTGGATGATTCTTTGTGCAGAGGTTTAGGTCCTTAGGGCCCAAATCTTGTACGCAAGTATAAAACTGCCAGGTTTAGGCATAGATATTCAGCTGAGATTGTACTGACAGAGGAGCAGAATTGTTGGAAAATAATCACACCACGTTTCCATTTTGCTTTAGGTTAAGTGTCATGTCCAGTTTGTTGACTCCTATTTTTTAGCAAGTCAGTTGGTCAAATAAGTTTGTTTAGTCTTTGTGGGATTCTTCTGTTTTCATTAGTCTGTTAGTGGAGGATCTTATTTCCACGATTTATTTTCTTTGTAAGCCTAAATCAAGGCATAATTGTTGAAGTTAATAACAGTGAATTGATTTTGCTTATCTTCCTCTCTTGTGTTAAGTATTCCTTCTAGTTTGTTTCAAGAATAAATTTCTAACAGGTATGGTAAGATCGCTAGAAGTTTAAACCTAGGCCTAAACTTCGAACAAGTATACGACTATCGGGTTTAGGCCTAGGTTCGTTGCATATTTATATAGTTTCACTCTGGTTTGATGGGCCAACAAGCAGAGGATTACGGGAACTTAAAAGATTCTAACTTGACTGATATCTAAGAGCCATATGAACCACTAGGTAGAGTGTACAGAAGTAATGCAATCTTCTAACCACATAATGATTTCTGGTTCTCGGAAGACGAGATTGAGTGTATTTATTTATTCATATACGGGGCTGGAAATTGAAGGAGGCCCCATGTGAAATTATCAGGGTTCCTATTTCCTAAGGTTTGTTCACTTCTTCCATATACAAGAAGTTAACTTGGGCATAAGTAGCAGCCAGAGTCAGACATTTTATTGTTCCATGAAAGCTATTGTTTTAGAACCCCGAATGCTACTTCTTCCTGTGACGAACTCCTTATCTTGTTAGCAACTTAGCATGTCTCTTATATGCAGGCCGGCAATTTTGTGTTCCTTGAAAATACAGATTGATTCCATTCAGCTATGCTGTATGCTTAAAAATTTAAAATTCCTATATGATTTCTTTACACGTTTTCTATCGACATTTTGTAAAATTCTTTTGGTCAATATACACACAATAACGAACCAAGAATGGCTCTCTATGTAGATGTTGTTTGACTTCCTTACATTCTTAAATCAGTGCCCATCCTCTATCTCATAGCAGCAGGTTCAGTGTCATGATGGGATTGAATATGGGGTTTTGGAGTTATGAAACCCTGTCCCTAACCTGAATGCTGAAGTCACGGGACACACTGTCGTCTACACTCTACACTTACTGTACTCGCCACTTTCTTCATTGCTTTATGTTATGGATCTCTTATTATTACATATGCTGCTCAGTGCTCTCATCTCAGCCTGATAACGTGGGACCCTGAAACTCGAAACCATGCAACCTTCGTGCCACATCCATTACTTGGCAGTTGTAGTACAAAGTGTTTATTTATTTCATTCACAAACAGAAAGTGACATTGAGAGGGCTCCACGTGCCTCTCAACATTCATGTACGAAATTCCGACGTGGCCGACAAACCTTTTCAATCTAAAGATTAACGGATTTAGTCCAAGGCTATTTGTCCAATAAAAAACAGTTTCAAGTATCCTTACGCCAACTTGGTTTTCTTTAATCTTTCTTTTTTATTTCATTTTACACAAACGACATACTTAACGGCTACTTCTCCCCATCCCTTGGTTATCTCCACGTGACTTTTCCAGGTTAGACGTTATACTTTTGGCGGGAAACACATTCTTCACTTGGTGGAAGCTAGCTCCTAAAACAGTGCAGTTTTCCCATTTTCTTTTGGCTTAATAGGCATATAGGTGTTCAAATTATGTCTTTTTTCAGTTAGGTGTTCAAATTATTTTTCGGGCTAAATTGAAACCTAAAATTTTATTCTGTGACCCATTTAAGGTTCGCCGTTAATTTGTTCGTTAAAGGACACATGCCATCACCAAAAAAATCCAAAATTATATTAAAAATAAATAAAATTAATTAATATTAAAAAAATCTCTAGATTTTACAAAATAGCCCCCAAATTCCAAAATCCCTAAACCCCTCGATTTGGGCAAATTTTGCCGCCAATTGCCACGTTGTCGCCCACCACATCAGTCTCCGAACCATCACAACCATTTCCACCACCACCCCGTCACAGAAAATCAAACGACGGCGTGAGAATCAACGAAATTGTCGAATGGTTATTTCGACCGATTCGCGTCGAACGGCGTCAGGAGGGGCGACGAACGGCGTGTGGGTTGTTCGGCGAGGGGAGGGCGTTTCATTCCGCCCCTGGCAACGCAGCTGCCGTCGGCGAGAGTGGTCGGATTTGAGGTTTAGAGATTTGGGAACTATTTTGGAAATATTTGAAAATTTCAGGATATATTTTTATTTTATTTATTTTTAATATAATTTAAGGTTCACTGTTAATTTTTTCCGTTGCCCTTTAACGGAAAAAATTAACGGTGAACCTTAAATGGGTCACGGAATGAAACTTTAGGTCCTAATGTAGCCCAAAAAATAGTTTAAACACCTAACTGAAAAAAAGAACATAATTTATGCACTTATTTGACAGTTAAACCTTTTCTTTTAACATATTCGTGTACCAAATGCATATTTATATTTAAAACTCTCCGAATTCAAATAAAGTAAAGGCGGACTAGTTTCGCTAAAATGTGAGTGATATACGATCATAGCAAGAAAAAATGTAACAGACACATTATGCAATTGGAAAAACAACATACAGATCAAGAATGACAATTTTGAACTATGGGTGCGAAATAAAATTTTAAAAAGAAAAGAAAAAAAGGAAAAAAACTCAAATGGGGGAAGGTAGAGAGGTTGGATCAGCTGAAGATGGAACTTCAGGTCCAACTCTGCAACCTTCCAACATAAAAACAATATCTGCCATTGATGGTCTTTCAATTGGATCTGTTGCTGTGCAAAGGAGTCCCACTTTAACCCCTAACAAGAATTCTTCCCACTCATATGATTCCGGGTCTAACTCAACCGGCCCCGGCTCCAACAACTCTGAAATTTGACCCTTCTGTAATTGCTTCTTCGCCCATTTCACAATGTCTTCATCTTGTGTGAACATCACCGGTTTCCTTCCGGTCAGAATTTCTAATACCACGATCCCAAAACTGTACACGTCGGCTTCTTTTGATGGTTGGCCTGTTAATGAAGATTCTGGTGCACTGTAGCCTAGTGAACCAACTGGGGTTGAAGATGAGGAAGCTTCTGCTGGGGTGGCGATGGTCAACCGCTCAAGTCCGAATTCGGATAAATGGGCTTCGAAATCAGCATCGAAGAGTACATTTTGTGGTTTGATATCACCGTGAACCATTAATAACGAGTGCAAAAATGCTAGGCCACGGGCAATACCAAGTGCAATGAGATGACGCATTGGCCAATTGAGAATATGGCCATCTTGGTGATTAGCTTCTTGGAGGAGGGTGGCTAGGTTTCCATTAGGCATGTAGTCATAAACAAGGAGTCTCAAGTCCGGTGATCCCGCATAATAGCCGCGTAGAACTGTTATGTTTCGATGCTTTACCTTGCCTAGCGATTCGGCTTCTTTCTGAAAGGTATCTTCATCCATGGATTCATCAACAAGTCGACGGATTGATAGGACCGTTCCGTCTTGATACATAGCTTTGAACACAAGTCCATATCTTCCCCTGCTCATGACATTTTCCTCGTCAAATTGCCTTGTCGCTTCTAGTGTCTCCGCCAGCGTTATCTTGTTATTGAACATGACTAATTTCGGACATCCATTTTCACGACTTCTACAACCCTTGTCTGCTCCCAAACTCGCACTGGCAGGACTCCTTTTCTTCTCACCCGATGCCCATTCTCCGAGCCTCTTACGCCAACGTAGAAGCCCGTAAATATATCCACAACAGAAGAATGCAAAAAGGCAAGCTCCACCGGCAGCTACAACAATTAATAGAATCAGCTTCCTTCGTTTTCTATTTCTCACATTAGCGCATTCCCTATTCAGTGGCTTTCCGCATAGTCTTCTATTCATTGAAAACACAGAAGGATCGTTGAACCTAGAACCGAGTGCATTCGGAATCTCACCTTCAAGATTGTTTCTTGACAAATTCAAGTACCTCAAGCTAAGCATGTTTGAAAGACTTGATGGAATGGATCCACTCAAGTTATTTGATGAAAAATTCAAAGATGTTAGATTGGAAAGTTTTGACAATGAATCCGGTATGTTACCCGATAGGTGATTTCCATCTAACAAAAGAGTAGACATGGATGAAAATCTGGAGATTTCCTCTGGGATTTTACCATCGAAATGGTTCAAACCCAAATCAAACTCTTTCAACCGAGATAATTGAGAGATCTTACCTGGGACATTACCCCTCAAATAATTCGAACGAAGCTGAATCACTTCAAGATTAGAGCAGTTTCCAAGCTCTAATGGAAGCCTGCCCGAAACTCGATTAAAGCTGACTGAAAGCACAACTAATGACCGCAATAAACCATAGGTACTGGGAATCCGACCGGTGAAAACATTAAAACTGAGATTCAAGTACCGCAAATCAACCAAGTTGCTGAAACCTTCAGGAACATTGCCAGACAACCTGTTTTCTTCTAAAGCAACAACCTGCAAATTTGGCACCCCAAAAAGCTCAATTGGCAACTCTCCAGTAATATCCTGCTTACTCAAATCAAGAGAAGTTAATTTCATCAAATTCCCGATACTCCTTGGAATTCCTCCTGTAAATCCGCATGAACTTATATTTAAAACCTCCAAACTCAACAAATCCCCTAAACCATCAGGAATTTCTCCACGAAATTTGTTGTTACTGAGGTCTAAAGTGGTTAAATTATTCAACCGCATTATATCTTCCGGGACCTTTCCGGTCAAATTGTTGCCACTCAAATTCAACGTTTCAAGCCCAGAAATGTTCCCGATTCCGTACGGGATTAACCCAGAAAATAGATTTCTTCCCAGCGAAATACTTTTCAAGGTCTTTATTTGACTGAAAAAGCCCGAAATTTGCCCGGATAACCGGTTTCCTTCAAAATCGACGACCTTTAACGAACCACATTGTAGGAGCTGACTCGGAACTGAACCGGTTAACGAATTGTTCGCCACTCTAAGATCTTCTAAGTTAAACAGATTGCCTATTTCAACTGGTAATGAACCTGTAAAGAAGTTTCCAGAAATATCCAAAATTCTCAGCGTGGTCAAACTGGTCAACCAAGAAGGGAAAACGCCATGGATTTGATTCACGTGAAGGTCCAAAACCTCCAAAGCCGCCACGCAACTTCCATTATTTTGCGGCTTTACAACTTCCGTGAACTCATTAAATCCTAACTGGAGGATCCTCAACGACGTCGTAATATTCCCCGATGATTTACAAAAAATGCTTTCGGGTACAGTACCGGAAAGTCTATTGCGCGATAAAGCCAGCACTTGAAGATTCGGAACCGCACCGATACTTCCCGGAAGCAGCCCCTTAAGCATGTTATCTTCTGCGCTTAAATGGACCAGCGAAGAACAGTTCGCTATTGCCGACGGTAACGTTCCATACAACTGGTTTGAGTCGAGCCATAGGTACTGTAGCTGCTGCAGCTTTCCTATACTCGCCGGAATCACGCCGGAAAACCTGTTGTATGAGAAGTTGATAAGCTGGAGCTGAGACTGTGCCGGGAAGTTCGACGGAAGTTCCCCGGAGAAATCGTTTGATGATAAATCGAGGTACCGGAGGGACCAATGGAAGTCGACAGCGATTTTACCGGAGATATAATTATGAGCTACATTGAGGACTTGTAAATTGGTAAGGTTAAAAATGGAAGGCGGGAGACTGCCGGAGAGTGAGTTATAGTGCAAGTAAACGGCGCGTAAGAGGGCGCATTGGGAGAGTGCGTCAGGGATGGAGCCGTTGAAGTTGTTAGAATGGAGGCTTAATTTACGGAGCTCGCGTAAGTTGGAGAGCTGATCACTGAGATGGCCACCGAGTTGGAGGCGAGGCAAGCGGAGTTCGCGGACTCGGTTGTCGTAACAGACAATGCCGCGCCAGTCGCAGGGAGCCGATGGCGAGGACGCATCCCAGCCGTCTAGAGCGCCGAGTGGGTCGTGGAAAACGCTGCGTTTGAAGGACGTAAGTGCCCGGATCTCTGACAGAGTAACGGCATTGTGTTGTTGGGCGGAAGAAGATGGAACGACGCCGTCAAAGGTGAAGAAGAAGGTAAGGAAGAGAGGGAAAATAGTAGCCGTTATTTCCATGGAGAAGAAATGGAAAAAGCGAAAAGGTTATGGAAATGGAGGAGGGGATGGCGGAGGTACAGAGGGAGCGTGTTTAAGCAGAGACTGGCAGAAGGGAACGACGCCGTATATGTTGCGCAAGGAAACGATAAAGAAAATGAAAAGGGTTGATTGGGAAGGGAGCATAATTAACTCGGTTGCTGTGTTTCACGAGGGGGTAGATATGGTCAGCTGGGTCTGATTGGCGTTTCCCCCCCCCCCCCCCCCCATTGTTTTAATACTATGAACTACTAGTATGTAAACCAAATTAATGCACTCAATTGAATTTAATTCGGTTATTGTGTAATTGACTGCGAATTTAAGTAATTTCGAATATTTAACATTTTATTTAAATAAGTTTAATTTACTATTGCAAATATAATCAGAAATTAAAATTAAATTCCTGCTTAATATAAAAATCAATGAAAAGTTAGAAAATTAAGGGATATCAATTACAGGATCACAAACCCAAGTAAATTCAACAATGGTGATAGCAATTCCAGCAATAATTATCGAAATTCTTTCCAGTAAAAGGGCTTTTGAGAACGAGGGAGATATAAGGGCAAGTGGGTACTCATGTTAGCCATCATTTGTTAATAATAAAGAGGCATAAGGGAATATGATTTGTCAACTCCATCTAAGTGCTTAGTTGTAGTAGTAGTAGTAATCATTTGGTGATGGGTCAAAGTCTCTTCCTGGGTTTATCATTACAAACCATCTGCGCTCACCTCTAAACATCATTTCATTGTGTTGAACCGACTAATGTTCTAAGACCATGCCTTATCCATATCCTAATATAAAACTTATCCCTATGCATGATTTAGTGCCAACATACCAATCAATGTCTTTTAAGTTATTCTTGGTGTTTGAGTTCGATGTACGTGATTGTTCGCGTGCATGTTAGCTTTGACGGTTCAAAGATTTAAAGGATTTTATAAAATTTATTAGAATAAGAATTTAATTTTTTAAAATGTAAATGTTTGTTGATTTGTTGTTTACGTGGTAAATTAACTTTTGAATCAAAAACGAGTCTAACAGAATTCAAAATTCATAAAGTACTATATTATTTTATTTTCTCGTGTTTTATCATTAATTCAAAACTAAACATTTGTTATTAATAACAAATATTTTGAGTTCTTTTTTTTATTTTTTGCTTTGAGTGGTCGCTCATATGTCACGTGTCTTGAATCACCCATGATAATGGAATCTTAACCTAAAAAGTGACAAATGTTCATATTTAATACCTCTTAAAAATTAAAAATTTAATTTATGTCATTTATACCCTAATTTAAATAGAAAAATGTAATATTGTCCCTTTTGAAAATAATGATCCAATTAAAACATTTTTAACATAAAATTTTTTTATTTATTTTCAAAATTTTATAATTTTATCTTTATCTCAGCATAAAATTCATAACATCACCTTTGCATGCGTAAGAAGGTTCGTCTTTATTTTTGAGTTAAATGTCAGAGGAATCTTTTGTATACACGTTAATGTTTTTTATTTTAAATTTGATACATTTGTATATTTGTTTAGTTTTTATGTTACTGTATATATCCATAATTTAATTATTTTTTGTGCTTCAAATTATTATAATATTCTATATCTTTATAGTTATTTTATTTAGATTTTTACTGAGAATGATCATGGATCGGGTTTTTGGCCGATCTGCACTTGACCTAAAATTTTAACACTTTCATCCAAATTTAACCCGACCCGACATATTATGATGTTCTATCAACCCGAACCCGAATTTTAAAGTAAAATCTTGACCCAACTCTACATAAATAAAAATTTATCATTTTTCATTATTATTCGATAAAATATAGAGCTAATTGAAAATTACAAATAAAGAGGGAACATTATAATAATTATTCCAATTTTATTTGACAAAATAGAGAGATAATTGAAATATATATATATAAAGAGGGGTATTGTAGTAATTATACCTAAATATTTAGAATAAAATTAAACTATAATTTCGGGTCGGGAATTTTTCACCTTAAACTCAAACCGGCCCGACCCGACCATATCATCAAAAAATCAGACCCGAACTTAAAAATTTCTTTAAAAAATCCGACCCAAGATGAAGTTTGGTTGGAACCCATCGAGTATGGGTCAAATGGCCATTCTTAATTTTCACGCATTCATTTTTTGTAGGGATGGATCGAGAGGGTCTAGAGGGGGCAGTTGCCCCCTTGAAATTTAAAATTCGTATATAATTTATAAATCATTTTAAAAAATTTATATATTTTCTATTAAAAAACTATTTTTACCTCCCTAAAATTTTATATATTTACCTATAACAAAAAAATCACGTGCTCGTCCTTGTTTATACGTTTCATACTCATGTTAGTTTTCTTATATCGCGTTTTATGTAGCTTGTCGTAATTTATAAAATCGCTCATCTATGTAGATTTTAGTATGTTAATATAGAACTGAAGAACAAATATCAAATAACCAAAAATCTATAAAAATCGTAGTACTTATACTTGGACCAATCACCAAATAAACCAATAGGCCCAATTACTGAGTCTCGGCCTAGACCAACAGGCTTTTATCCTTGAAGCAAGATTAAGAGGTCGAGAGACCTCATGGTAGCCCCATGACACGCATCGTTTGTCACTTACCCAATCAATATGGGAATACCATATTCGGCGCATCGACTTGTATGACACACTAACCCTCGATACATGACCTCTTATTATACTGTTTTTTTGTGTGTGTTCACTTGAGCGAGTCTAATAATTAATTTTTTCAGCGTTCTGTTAATATATATAAGAAATAAAGGTTGATTATAAGTTTTAAAGCTGCTCAATGTCCAGGATAAAAAATAAACCTTCAACTTCTGGTTAAGGTAGAAGAGACCTGTATCATCTCATCTAAGTCCCGTGATTACTTCTTATTATACTTTAATTAAGAACTTTTATTTGCAAAACCGGCGGTAGTCAAGAAGATACGAAACTAGGATAAGATGTAAGGGACCAAATAATTTAGTTCCGTCCCTGTAAGAAATGATAACTTGTACCAGGAACTATATCTTATTCAAATCGAATAAATTGTCGGCATCACATTGAGGAGGTAATAAAGAAGCGAATAAATTGCCCTAGTTTTCCTTTGTTTCCTAATACAACTCACTTGTACCAGGAACAATCTCTTATTCAAATCCAGAAGATATGCTATTCGTTTTCATTGGCCAGAAAATGATGCGACCAGGGAGTCCCCACTCGGTCACGCTCCACGATTGTCCTGACCTGGCCCTGCCCATTTGCATCTCCAACGGTTGTGTCTACAGATTTAACATCGCTGAGTGCATCAGGGCAAATCTAACCAGATAATCACACTGCAACTATCACAACATATCTTCATCCAATCTAAGCCATTTTTACCGAACTCGGACAAGCGTTGAATTGGAATATATTTGATAATTCATAGCTTTATACACATATCTGAATATATATTTAGCACTGAATTGCATGACATGTTCTTGAAAAACGAAGAACCCGAAAGCATTCCATAAATAGATAATCATCCAATATCAAGCAAGAAACAGATAGGAAACTCCAAAGGTACATAATAAAAGTGGGCAGAATTTTAGTTTAAGTATAATGGTACACACCAATTCTGTTTTCATTGCAATATTATATGATTAATATTGCATGAACTTAGCTTATAGATGGAAATATAGATATGGAAATAGATATATTAATCGAGCAAGGCATATGTCGTGAGACTGGATCCTCCACCACCTCCATTTTGATAGCCGATTAGGGTATCATAATCCCCTCCATTATCAACTAATCCATATGGGTCTTCTTTCAGAGCATCCTTAAATCAACATAATTTATTTAACGTAAGAAAAAACATATAAAATAATAGTTTCGAACCGGTCCTTAATTAACCAAGAGGTGTTTACCAGTTCATGTAGGAGATTTTTGTGTATCTCTTCCACATTCCTCACCTGCAGGCAACAAGATATATTTAATGATTTATAAATATTCAAATGTTTATTACCATGTGAGCATATATATATATATATATATACATTATAATACAATTACCTTTTTCCTGGAAGTGTCGATCTGATTGGTAAGAACACGATACTGTGATAAATTATAAACAAAAATAAAATTAGATTCCAATAAAAAAAGGAATTCTATTAGAACCCTTCTTTTTCATATAAGCATTTCTTTCTCGATACAAGTAAAGAATAGGGAGAAATATATATGTACTAATCCTAAGTAAATGCATTATCTATAGTAAAACCTACAATGATTTTATGCTTTGTACTAATATTAGAATAAGGGAATAAAAATTAGTCAGACATGACACAACATGGATTTGCTTAAATAATCCGAGGAACATTTCTTATAAATGTATACAAATGGATAAAGAATTTTATTTGATACAGTGGTGGTGAAGATTTTTTAGGAGTGCTTTTAATCGACCGCTATATGCAGTTAATATTCAAATAGAGTAAAAAAATATGTATCACCAATGTATCAAATAATAATTATATGAATAATTATTTAGTACATTGTCGGTGTTTCTTTAAGTAATCATTAAAATATGATAAATGTCTTTAAAATATATTTAAAATTTAAAAAGAAAATAAACAATACACTTATCATAATTTTAAAGATGCCTGTGAAATTTTTTTTTCACTGATAACGTATCAAATAATAGTTTATATTTTATATACCGACAATGAAATTAAAAAATTCACAAGCTTTTTAGAGAGGAACTATATATTATGCAAAATATTCAATGTTGTAGTATTTTTTATATGTTGTGGTGAAATTTTGAATATATATAGGAATATTATATGAAATTTTTAGAGAGGAAATGGGGAAAAATCAAAGCTGTCAACAGTTCATTTTTTTTTTGAGGGGAGGAAAAAGAAAGTGTCAAATCTAACTTATTTTTTTTTTTGGATAATTGAGTAAAATCTAACTTATTAAATGCCGAAATAAGGAAGATTAAAGAAAGAAAGAAAGAACCCTAGTTGAAAAGTTGCTTAATTTGGTTATAAAATAGCCAACCTTTCTATCACGAATAAGATTGACAGAGCTATCCATCTCTCGCTCCAAACCTTGAAGATCTTCGATGCCCAGGTCATTCAAACAGTCACCCATCCTCTTCCTAACCGTTGATTCCATCACATATAAATAATTAAATAAAATACAGAATTTCATAAATATATATAATATTAATTACCTAATCTCCTTGCGTAGGTTCCTGTTAACCTCTTTCAGCTGCTTCAGCTGCTCTTGCATTTTCTATACATAAACATCCAAAAAAGAAAACCACTGTAAAGGAGAGATATTCCATGGTGTTTTTAATCAAAATTCAACCCAGAAAAGGAAGGGAAAAAACCTCGTAGTGGGTGCTCCATATATCGATCCCCAAGGTATTCTGGTACGAATCGATTATTTGCTTCGTTCTAGAATAAAAAAAACTCTTTGTTTATATGGAATCTAGTTGAAGTTTGGAAAAAAATAAATCTAGGGTTTTAGAAGAAAAAAAAAAGGAGATTACGTGGCGGAAGGGCTGATAAACTCATGGAGTTTTCCGGTAGTGGAGAACATGATGATAGAAACTCTGGCATCGCAAAGAACCGTGAGTTCATTAGCTTTCTTGAAAAGACCGTTTCTTCGCTTCGAATACGTGACTTGCCTGTTGGTCGAGTTCTCTATCAGCTTGATCTGGATCTTCCCTCGAGCCATGCCTGATGATTTTTTCTTCTTCTTTCTGGGAAAGTATGGTGAGAACGAAGGGAAGGGGAAAACAAAGAAGCAAACAAGCGAAGTTAAATGAAATGAAGGGGATGGTGGAATCCATTTGCTAAAAATGGGAAGGCAAAGCCTAATCAATGGAAAGGCTTCTCATGGTTTGTTAAACGCGGTAAATTGTAGAGTTTTCCTTTGATTTGAACCGAATATCGATGTTTTCTGACTCGGGAGAGTGGGGACCATCACTTTCCGTCTTTCTCCGTCATTCTCCTTTTTATAGTTTGACATCCTTTTAGTTTTCACCTAACCCTATCCTTAACGGCGCTTAACGGTGCTTCCTTTGAGTGTGCCTTAAAAAATACTACTAGTAATTTTTTTTTTGGTAACAATACTAGTAGTGATTCTTAACATTGTTAAAAGGCTTAACTACAAAATAAGTGTCTTAATTATGCTTTTTTGTAATAAATATATAAAGTATTTTTTGGCTAAAATAGGTGTTTAAAATTTTATTTTGGTTAAAATATGTGTCCAAAGTATTATTTGGATGAAATAGGTGCGTAAACTTTCATTTTTGGTTAAAATAGGTGCCCAAGTAGGTTCCAAAATTGGCTTTAAAACAAGCCAAAAATAAAAGTTTAAGCACCTATTTCGGCCAAAAAATATTTTAAGCACTTATTTCAGCCAAAATGAAAGTTTAGACACATATTTCAACCAAAAAAATACTTTAAGCACCTATTACAAAAAAACATACATAGTTTGGGCACTTATTTTATAATTTAGCCTTGTTAAAATTGAAAATAAAATTAGTACCACTTAAAACTGAAATTAAAATTTGCTTATTTTACCGATAATTGTTCGGTACAATGATAAAGCATATTGCTCTTTTAGAAAGAGAATTTGAATTCAAACTTAGAAAAGACATTATTATGAGAGAGAACCACAGTTGTGAACATAGACAATAAAATAGATGTATACTTTACCAAAAAATGACTTATTTTGATAATTTTAAATAGCTAATATTTGTGAACGTCGATGGTGTTTTAATTGTGTGCTCAATAAATTGTTTTGATTGTGTTTTAATTCAGTTAATATAAACATTTAGGAGTTCAAGATTTTAAGTATACTAAAACATAGATATTTCAGAGGAGATTTAAGGAGAAAATTTTTATACACTCACTGGGTCATCTACTCAACTGATATGACAGTTTAGGTAAAAAAACTATTTAAATTGTGTGCTTAATAAATTGTTGACATCACTCTTAATAAAATTTTGGTATTGGCCTTAATAAATTATGGTACAAAAATAGTATTAAGATTCCTATTTTTATATGATGAGATAATATAGTATTATGATTAAAGTTTTGTTCAATTTTTTTGACAAAATTTAATTTTACTTGGGGGAAGGGAGACTCTAGAGTAAAGAAAGGAGTGTTTCTAGTGGATATAGAACCTTTGACCTAAGAAAATACGAGGGAGCAAAGATAAGCAGCTTGACCAACTAGCTAAACGTGCTTGCTTGTTTTGTTCAAATTTTTTATGCATTCAACTTAAATAATTTTTTAATAGTTTGTTTACTGAAAAATATTATGATATTGATAATAATGTAATAGTTTCACTTTTGCTGCACCTGAATACTTTGTTAAAGAGAAACTTGTCAATTTGCTTCAGCTATATAAAGACACTCCTTCTGAATGTTGTAAATTTTTAGAGACTCCTGTTGGGATTTTGGAGGACTTGTATCATGATAGTACGAGAATTTAAATATTTCTTTGAGTTAGCTTAGTTTATCTTCTTATTATATTAAAAATAAAAATATTAATTATATTACCTTTATAGTTTTCAAAAATTTTATTGGACAAAGATGTTAGGGAGAGCACTCGATCGAGTCGAATAAATTTTTTTTCGAGTTAATCAGATTTACGAGTCTTTACATTCAAATTTTATTTGAAATTTTTTGATTCAAGTCGAGTTTATAAAATTTGAGTTGAGTCGAATTTCCAAAGTTTTGCACAAATTTAGCAACAATTATTTATATTCTTTATAGTACAAATTGTTTACAATTTAAACAAATTTCTACATCTATATACGATATTCTTCATATTTTCACATGTGATATACATATATTAGACAGAGTTGAGAGACTTGACTGAACTTAAAAACCGGTCCACTAACTATGAAAAAATTGAGTTATTCAAATTTTTATTTTACAACTCAAACTTTATTTGATTTTTTTTCAAGTCAAGTTTATGAAATTCTAAGTCGTGTTAAAACAAGTCGATTTTATTTTGCATTGACACAAGTCGAATATTTAATTTTTAGAGTCAAGTTTTGCTCGCTCCTAAAAGATGTATTAATTGTATTGCATTTATAGTCTTGAAATTTATTTATTGATAAAAGATGTATTAATTGTATTGCATTTATTATTTATTAAAAAATATATTGTAATGCATTTATTAGTAGCCATGTCATGTGCCACCTCAGCTGGATGGATGATCCAGTGAGTAGATATAGCAGTGTCCGAGATTTAAGTATTTGAATGATTATCGAAAATAAAAAAAAGTTACATTTTACTTGGCATTTGAGCGTTCATAGTTTGAATGGTAAAGCACTATCGTCGTTTTAAAAATATTCATTGGTCATTCATTCTCAGTAAGTGGTGGGTTGCATAGGTAATGGATCGTTTATTATCAGTTCTACTTCGGATCCAAATATAAATTACAAATCTTCCAACACTGCTGACATTTGCAGTCTTGTAAATAAAGTATTCTCAAAAGGATATTGAATTTGAAATTTAAACCGAAACATTTTCAATATGATATGTACTATGATGAAAGACTTGCAGAATTTGTTTTTCTTTTCTTTTTCTGTTCCCTGAATTTGCAGAATTTGTTAATTGACCCAAAACTCTATAAATGAATATAACACAATTGATATGTATATCTAATTTGAGGTATTTAATTGGGATTACGGTGGGTGTGCTTTTACAAACTTAAATATATTTTTTCTTACATGGATCCCTACTTTACATTTAAGAAGATAACTCCAAATTTATAATATTTTTTGTTCGATGAGATGAGATATTACGTCCTTTGAATCATAATAGATTCTGACCCTGTAAATCGAACAAACTGAATTAGCATAGTCGATTCTATAATAAACTTCCACAACAACTATATGAATCAATCAATAGGTTAGATACAAGACGTTATTTTAAAAAATATTGGCCATGTTTGATAAACAACTTTTTGAGTCAAAATTAGACGTTTAAAGTATTTTTAAAGGTTTGACCAGTCAAATTTGCTAATTTAAATGTTTGATAAACATATGATTGTGATAACAGATAAACTTCTTATTTTGAAAAGGCTCACTTTAAGAGTTTTTCAAGTTAAAGGTTTAGATAAAAAACTTGTAAATTTTTTTTGTCCTTAATAATTATATATTTTTTAAATAACATAAATTTAAATAAATAATAAAACTATATTCAAATTATAATTTTATAAATAAGAAGTTAATATATATATATATATTTAAATTTAATAATTATTAAAATTATATTAAAAAATAATTTCACAAATAAAAAAATAATATATACATCCTTCATATATTTGTAGTAATGATATTAAAAATTAATTTCATACTATAATTAATATTAATCGATACAAAATAATAATAATTAATAAATTATTCAAATAAATATTGAATATAATTGTATTTTTATATGTCATTTTGTTTGTTCAAATAATCAAATAACTATCAGCTGTTAGTTAATTTACTATTTAATTTTATATAATCAACTAATAGAATTAAATCAACTAAAATTATTAGCTATTTACTGCCAACTAATACGATCTATTAACTATCCGCTTGTTAAATAGAAACGTTATAATATTTAGTCCATGACACTTTGACAAGATTCCTAAATTACTACGAAGTACGAACAGATATTAGAGTGGTCATGTTAAAGCAGCGGAAATATCCGAGGGATTTTTCTCATAGTTTGGGCCTATATGAGCTAAGCTAGTTTTGTAGGTTGGGCGTGAGGGACAGACCAACTGGGCAGCGTCGGGCTAGCTAGCTTATTTTTGAAGAAATTAATGTTGTTGAGGTCTCGAGGTTACGTCATTTCAAAGCCTTCCTCACACGTCTAATCTAAACCTTTTTTTATTTCCTTTCGCTTAAGGGTCAAATAGGACATTTTAAATAAAAATCCCTTTTAAATATTTAATTAAAAAAATAGCCCAGTATTATTTGAAAAATGACTCTCAAATCGTTCATGTAAGGTAAATTCGCTTTTTACATGATATAAATTTAAAACTCATTTTTTTATAAAATGCAAGTTTTGTATTGAGTAAGTTGATAAAAAAAGAAAAAATAATTTACTGCATTTTTTAACATTGAACTTGCTTTTTATAGGACGCGAATTTAAAACTCGCTTTTGCTTTTTGTAGAATGTAAGTTCGTCTTACGTAAGCTGAAAATATGAGTGTTCAAAATTACCCGACCCGACTGACCCGACCCGATTACCCGAGACTCGGTACAAAATAGGCGGGTATTTTAAAGATTTTTACTTTTGATCAGGCCGGATAATCGACCCGATAATTTTCCCGTGTCCGCGGGCCGGCTTGGGCTGAAATTTTTCTCTTACCAGGTACCTAACCCGACCCGACACTTTTAATATATATTTTTATATTTTAAATTATATGTTTATTTTAGGGGGTTTTTAATATTTTTACTCCAAAACTAAATTCAAATCCCTAAATTCTTTTTATGTTTGTATTATATACTTTTAAGTTTTAAGTTTATTTTTTAAATATTTGTATTAATTTGTCATTATAATATTTGAAGGAAAAAAATCACGATTGAGATTAATCTTTTTAATATCTTCTTTTGGTGATAAACTTTAATATATATCTAAATATTTCACAATTCAAAGTTAAAACTAACTTCAAATCACTATTTTTTTTGTTTGGATTATGTATCATAAACTTTTAAATTTTATGTGTTTAATATGTGACTTTTTTAAAAATTTTAAAATTAAAAAAAATTATGAACCAAGTACCCATTACTCGATTACTCGGTACCCGAATATAACGGGTCGGGACACGGGCCGACAAAGGGGGTACTCGGATGAACTGGGTACTCGACAATAAACACCCATAGCTGAAAGAGTGTTATTTTTCTAAATAATGCTGTCAAGGATCATTTTTTAATTAAATATTTAAAAAAGTTTTTGATTTAAAAATGACTGTCAAATAAGTATCTAAACTATATTTTTTTCAATAGTTGTCCACACGCTTAATCCCTATATTTATTAAAATTCATAAAATAACCTTAAAATATCTAGATCCCTAAATCTAGCTATTTCATCACGTTACCGACAACAGAATGGAGCTTTTTTCTCTTATCGCAAGACTCGAATGTCGTTCGTCAATTGATCAGTCGCCATTTACGTCGATCGTTTTCTTTTTCTTCAAAATTTCGATTTTATTTTGACGATAACCACGCCAACCATTGACTATCATCAATGACGGAAGAATGAGAGAAATGATCGTGAGGTCTGATGACGAAAGTGATGAGCACGCCGTCGACGATTGACGGCAGCAACGACTAGAATCGAGGTTTAAGACTTAAGAATTTAGAGTTTTGAACACTATTTTGAGGATTTTTGAAAATTTTATGATATTTTTAAAAATAAACCATGTTACTTGTCATGTTTTTATTAGTTAACAGAATTTTTTTAACAACTGTTAACATCAATGCATTTAAATAAAAACTTTAGAAACATTAAACACTTATTTAGCCCAAAAAATATTTTAAATACTTATCTAAAAAAATAATTTAGTCACTTATTTGACATATAAGCCTTTCCTTTTTGCTGGTAATCTAACATTTTGGGAATCGAAACTTATATAACCAAATCAGGATTTTATACCGAGCTAGAGTCTTCGAGGGACCAATGTGCTGGGTTTTCAAATGGCCCGTTTTTGGCGAATATATATATTTGAAATTGAAGTCTTCATTTAAAATAAAAAAATAATTTCCATAATAATTGAAGTCTTCATTTACACATTAATCAGGATTTAACTATACATGCATTTTGGATGCGCTTCGAGCCTTTCAGTTTTTGAGATAGCTAGTTTTAATTGGTTTGTCTTTTATTTATAGGAATGAATCTTGTTTAATTTGTCTTTTACTGTCAATCTGTATGGATGTATTTTGGTTCTTATTTCTTTATATATAATCTAGCTGATCCAAAATTATTTTAAAGTATTATTACATATTATTCAAATGATTATTATCATTAGTAATTAAAATATTAATTGCTTGAATAGAATGGAATAAAATATTATCATTATATTTAAACCTTAAATAAAAAAATGATTAACTAAATTTTGATGAATTATTAAATTGTACTCTGTATCCATCTTGAATTATACTTGATTATAAATTCAAACTACCATTTTCCTTATAAGGAAAAAGCCTTGAACAGACTCAAGGAATCAACTAGTTATTGTAATCACTATAAAGCCTCGACAGAACAGCAGCCGGTGGATCATGGAAGAATTGGCACTCAGTCGAGTCCATCCTGACGAACTTAGCCAAAATATCAGCTACATGGTTGCGTCCCTACGTACATGAGTCACTATGACTGTCCAACTACGTCTCAAAAGAGCCAATATACGTCTTACTGTTAAGGGGTGAGCCTCCAATTGATTCCTAGTTTTCAATAAACAGAACTTCCAAGCTGTCGAGTTCCAGCAGCAACTGTCTCTCCCCAGTATTCTATGCATATAGCAACGTTAGAATATGCCCAAAGACCAATTATAAGATGATTGTAAATGACATTTGTTTTACTTTGTTTATTCATAAAGAGGTATTGTCATTATTATTTTCAGTTACAATTCTGCGTTCATAAATAAACTGAATTATAATAAAGTCCTTAGAATAATATGGTTATTCTAAAATGTCATTAGTCGAGTATTATTATGAGCATGGACAACAATAATGCATTAAGACTAATATGTAGTTGATTGATGATAAAGTGTTGTCATTGACATTGAGATGTCAAAATCAATACATAAGTATGTGTTAGAGAACGACATACTGGATTGACCCGCTATGAGCATGTTTCTTGGATTATTATGTAACAGTCATAACATTGCTCATAGTGATAACTACATGTATGATCCTCAGACTTGAGATCATCATTATTTCAACATCGTGAGTGAAATATTTTGATACGGTCAAACGTGTCGAATCGACTACACTATAAAGACTGATATTGGATATGTCACAATCTATGTAGTGGAATATGGTTGATCAAGATAGGATTTGTCCTTCCTACATAATAGGAGTAATATCGTAGGCCACTTGATTGAGTGAGGCTAGAAATGCATGGCCATGCTCGAATAAGTTGATATGAGATATCATAGTTATTCGTTTATAATAGTCTACTCAAGATATCAAGAAATATTAGATGGACTATACAAGTGTGACTGTTCCATAACTTGTGTATAATCTAGATATAAAGGACAAAATGATGTAATACATAAATAGAGTTAATCACGAAAAGGTTATGTTGAATCATGATTTCTTGTAACTTAGGTGACAATGACATATTGCTAGATGTCACTCATTGTTTGTAATATTAGAAATGTTATAATATTTACTACTAACGTTACATGAACCTACTGGTGGTCACACCCATGATTGAAATGAGCATATATTAAACGAATTATATATGTACAAAATATGTTGTACACGGATTTAGTTAAATTAATATATATTTGATATATATAATTTAACTATTGGGTAAATATTAAAAGAAAAATAATTATTATAATTATGACTCTTTTAATATATAAATAATATAATTCGATTTAAATCAATATATATATATTGAAATTCTAGTTAAGTTGAATTGGGATTATATATATATTTAATATATATATATATATATATATTAAAATCCTAATTAAAATTGAATTGAGATTATATATATTTAATATATATATTGAAATCCTAATTAAGTTGAATTGAGATTATATATATTTAATATATATATATATTAAAATCCTAACTAAAGTTAAATTGGGATTATATATATTTAATATATATATATTGAAATCATAATCTGAGTTGAATTAGGATTACACAGGCTATATAAAGGCATGAGAGATCTAGCAGTCATTAATGCTTTTTCGGAAAAACCCACTAAATAGTTTAGAGAGTTTTTATATGCTCGTTCTCTTCTAAATGGTTCAGAGAGTTTTTATATACTCGTTTCAACTGGGTGAACTACGTAGAGGTTAGAGCGTTATTGTTGCGGCTTAAGAATCGACATCGTGGAATCGTGATTGAATATCTATCTCCTCCAAACTCAGAATTCCAGATTTTAAATAGGTAATTCTTCACCCTTATTCACCCCGATTTGTTCCTCGTACATGGATCTCTGGTGGTAATCGCCGGATAATTTTTCCGCTGCGCCATGGGGTGTACCAGCGTGACCCAACAATGGTATCAGAGCCACTTGTACGATACGAATTCGGGTTTTAATTACTTGGGTGATGTAATTGTATAAGATACATACTATTTTTTGATTTATTTAGCGAATATATGATATTTGTGAGCAAATCTATCCAATCACGGTTAATCTGTTAATCCAATTAAAAGATGTTCCTAAGATTGATGATTAAGAGTTAATCACCAAGATCTTTATCGATAGAGTTTGAAATATTATATGTTAATTGTTAACATATTCAATATGGAGTTTTAAGGTTTTAGATGTTAAGTGTTAACATATGCGGGTTATAGTTATATATTAGACTAATGTTAGTTTTATAGATTTCGTGCGGGGAAGTAACAAGAGTTGTTCCAGTAAAAACCTTGTAGATTTTAAAATCTTGAAAAAAAGCGATAATGTTGATAAAAGTTATCAAATCGCGAGGTTTTTACACATCAATTAAGATGTTGATCTTAAAAAAAGCGATAATTTTGTGTTATGCCTTAATGGAGGCACTATGAGCTGGAAAGGTTTAAAGCAAGATATAGTAACTGATTCTACAACAGAAGCCGGGTATATTATAGCATGAGATGCTGCAAAAGACGGTGTTAGGATCAAGAAGTTCATATCTGAACTAGGGGTTGTACCAAGCATTCTGAATGCTATAGATCTACGTTGTGATAACAACGGAGCCATCGCACAAGCAAAGAAACCCATATCACACCAACGATCCAAACACATACTTAGGCGTTACCATCTCATTCGAGAAATCATAGATCGAGGAGATGTGGAAATATGTAGGGTACCAACAAATGACAACATTGTCGATCCACTGACAAAGCCTCTGACGCAGCAGAAGCATGATTGTCACACTAAGTCACTTGGTATTAGATACATGAGTGATTGGTCTTAGTGCTAGTGGGAGATTGTTAGAGTATGCCCAAAGACCAATCGCAAGATGATTGTAAATGACATTTGTTTTACCTTGTTTATTCATAAAGAGGCATTACCATTATTATTTTCAGTTACAATTCTACATGCATAAATAAACTGAATTATAATAAAGTCCTTAGAATAATATGGTTATTCTAAAATGTCCTTAGTCGAGTATTATTGTGAGCATAGACAACAATAATGCATTAAGACTAATATGTAGTTGATTGATGACAAAGTGTTGTCATTGACATGGAGATGTCAAAATTAATACATAAGTATGTGTTAGAGAACAACATACTAGATTGACCCGCTATGAGCATGTTTCTTGGATTATTATGTGACAGCCATAACATTGCTCATAGTGATAACTACATGTATGATCCTCAGACTTGAGATCATCATTATTTCAACATCGTGAGTGAAACATTTTGATACGGTCAAACGTGTGTCGTAACTGACTATATTATAAAGACTAATATTGGATATGTCACGATCTATGTAGTGGAATATGGTTGATCAATATAGGATTTGTCCCTCCTACATAATAGGAGTAATATCGTAGGCCACTTGACTGAGTGAGACTAGAAATACATGGCCATGCTCGAATAAGTTGATATGAGATATCATAGTGATTCGTTTACAATAGTCTACTCAAGATATCAAGAAACATTAGATGGACTATACAAGTGTGACTATTCCATGACTTGTGTTTAATCTAGATATAAAGGACAAAAAAGATGTAATACATAAATAGAGTTAATCACGAAAAATTATGTTGAATCATGATTTCTTGTAACTTAGGTGACAATGACCTATTGCTATATGTCACTCATTGTTTGTAATATTAGAAATGTTCTAATATTTACTATTAACGTTACATGAACCTACAAGGTCACACCCACAGTTGAAATGAACATATATTAAATGAATTAGATATGTACAAATATGTTGTACACGGATTTAGTTAAATTAATATATATTTGATATATATATATATAATTTAACTATTGGGTAAATATTAAAAGAAAAATAATTAATGTAATTATGACTCTTTTAATATATAAATAATAATATTCGATTTAAATCAATATATATATATATATATATTGAAATCCTAGTTAAGTTGAATTAAGATTATATATATTTAATATATATATTGAAATCCTAATTAAAGTTGAATTGGGATTATATATATTTAATATATATATTGAAATCCTAATTAAGTTGAATTGAGATTATATATTTAATATATATATTGAAATCCTAATTAAGTTGAATTGAGATTATATATATATATATATATTTAATATATATTTAAAAATCCTAATTAAAATTAAATTGGGATTATATATATTTAATATATATATTAAAATCATAATCTGAGTTGAATTAGGATTACAAAGGCTATATAAAGGTACGAGAAATCTAGCAGTCATTAATGTTTTTTGGGAAAAACCCTCTAAATAGTTTAGAGAGTTTTTATATACTCGTTCCCTTCTAAATGGTTTAGAGAGTTTTTATATACTCGTTTCAACTGGGTGAACTACGTAGAGGTCGGAGCATTATTGTTGCGGCTTAAGAATCGGCATCGTGGAATCTTGATTGAATATCTATCTCCTCCAAACTCAGAATTCCAGATTTTAAACAGGTAATTCTTTACCCTTATTCACCCCGATTCATTCCTCGTACATGGATCTCTTGTGGTAATCGCCGGATAATTTTTTCATTACGCCATAGGGTGTACCGGCGTGACCCAACAAGCAGCCATATGAAAACTCCCCATAATTCTACTTCGAGAGCGAGCAGACTCCAATGAATTTGGAGAATTCAAAAATCCCTTTACCATTCCTTTCACGAAGCACGCCACCACACGGAGCAATTCCATCTGATGCTCCTCGTGCCCCATCATTATTCAACTTCACCACTCAATTGGGGTGACATCCATGTTTCAGCAGATAGTTGTGAACCTGACTCCTCATGTGCCCTTGAGCCAACAAATTGTAAAGCCCTAATCCATCTGCCTGATCCCTACGACCCTGCTCAAGAATGTCAAAGTGGCTCAGCTTCTTAGGATCAAAAACACGTTAAAAATATATCTGCAAAATAAAACTGTTATTACTGATTGGAGAAAATAAAGCAAATTGAAAGAGATCGAACAATTTGTTGTGTCGTGATATGATCACTGTCTTAGAAATAAATTTGCCCCGATTAGTGTAACTTCTGTAGTAGACGATGCCCCCGAGATTAATACAGCACCTTCAAAATTCGTACACTCGAATTTTAAAGTTGAACAAAGTGGTATTGCCCATATTTTCTTGATAGCATGAAACACATGAGAATGTTTTTGAGATACACTAAAAGTGAATCTAAAGCATTCTGTTTATAGGTTGAAAGCTAGGGTAAAATTGATAAATCATTCACGATAATAATGACAAACAAATTAATTTATTTGTAATGTCATATTGAGTATGATTGTCATATTTATATGCATTAAATAAATAATTAAACCATATAACAACCATCTTAAATCTGTAATAAATGAATACAAAATCTTTCAAATTTTCTCCACCAGCATTTCTAACAACAAAACACATGTATAACGATGTTTCTATAAACACCATAGAATGCCACTAAAGAGTAAATCCCAGTTATCATCTATGATAACAAATCGTCTCGTATTGGTCAAGTTAAATAAAATGTTACAACGAAATATAAATTTTAAATAAATAAAATGTTTATTTTCTAAACCATAAAATTGATCTGAATCTAACCTTAAACAAAGAGAAAGCTGCTTCAACATTTATTTTTTATTCATATCTCAAATTAAAACTTTATTTAGAACAGTCACTTGAGTATAGTTTAATTATTATTATTATTTGTATAATATATATGAGAACATGATATTAAGCATATATAAATGTTTAATATCCTCTAAATTCATTAATATCCTCTCTTAGGTTAAAACTTCTAGAGCAAGGGGTTAAAAGTTTTTAGTTGACATCTTTTCCTCTCCCTAGGTTGTGAGTTTAGACTCATTATGAGCAAATTTTTTCTTTATCTCGAGTAAGAATTTTTCAAAAAAATGTTTAATATCCTCTAATTAATGTGTAAGAAAAGTCTAAATAATATAAACACTATTCATTTAACGACAAAAAGAAGTTTTTTTGAATATTAGTTATTGGATTTCATTAATAAAAACAATGGAAGAACTAAAATTACACGCACCCAAGTAAAGAGAGAAAAAATAGGGACAATAGTCACAAAAAAAAAACTCATATATAAAATAAAATTATTAAACACATAGATACAAAAAAATGAAACATTCCTTTAACAATGACGTTTAACATCAAAAGAACCCAGTAATCTTCATAAAAACTCATTGTCTTTGTCGAATGAGTCACTTTACGAAATGATAAAAGAGTGGTGAGCGAGCTAAACTATTTGGTAAATTTTTTCTTTACAAATTTTAATTATATCGATAAATAATCTTTTATCAAAATAAGATTTGACTATACGTAACCACTGATAAAAAAAAGTTTTACTTGGAAGGCGCAAGCAGCAGCAGCTTCTTCTTCTTCTGATTCTCAGCCTGTCGCCAAGGTCGTCTTCTCTCTCGACCCTGTCAAACCCGATGAGCCACAGGTAACACCAAGTAGTTGAGAACAACAGAATAGATAATTTTGAATTTTATATATGCCAATTTCTTTAATTGTCATGAATTGGCCCTGTAATATAGTTTTTCGAGTAAAAGGTTTCTTTTTTATTTGTTGTTTAACCTAACAAGGCAAACATTTGATGACTTATAGCAGTAATCCTGTTGTTGTCTCGTTTCTTACGAGTTTGTGATTTGGCATTTATCAGTTTACCATGGAGATGGTTGGGTCCGAGACAGAAAGAATACCGAAAAGCTACACTTTGAACATGTTCAAAGACTTTGTTCCTATGTGTGTCTTCTCTGAAACAAGTCAAGGTCAGAGTTATGGTTCTTTGCTTCCATTGCTTCTCAACCATTCAAATTTTAAGTTTGTGTGTTTTATCTTATTCAATTATTATTTTTCTGTAAAATTAGTACTATAGAGTTTGTTCCTTATTTCTGACATAGCATGTATGTGTATCATGTTTCAGTTTAATACCATTATTTTTGTGTTTATTAGTCGTGTAGTTGTATTATGTTCAACATTATCTTATGCTTGCAGTGATGTAGTGGCAATTGTCTCCGCGGTCTTCTTTTCTTATAAGAACCCTTTTGATGTTTCTCTTAAGTTATTTCCCTTAGTTTGTGACTTGAGCTCTGTTTTTGTTATAGGTGCGGTTGCAATGGAAGGAAAGGTTGAGCATAAATTTGACATGAAACCTCATGAGAAAAACATAGAGAAATACGGGAAACTGTGTCGAGAAAGGACAAATAAGTCCATGATCAAGAACAGGCAAATACAGGTAGGCAAATGAGTGTGCATTGGCTTGGGGAAGACATACATTTTCCCCTTTCAATGTTACTACGACGCCAATCTTCTTACTTATGTGTTTTTGATGCATTTTGAAGGTTATTGACAATGATCGTGGAGTGCACATGAGGCCAATGCCTGGATTGGTTGGCCTGATTTCATCCAACCCCAAGGTATACGTGGTCTCTACTCTCTAGATAGTGAAATTTACTATTTTTTCGCAATTGAACATACACTGCTTGGAGTTTGAGTTATAGATTCGCGCTTCCTATTGTCCATTGTCTATGAGCAGGATAAGAAGAGAACAATGCCAGTTAAACAAACAGATGTGAAGAGAACCAGAAGGGATCGTGGGGAACTGGAAGATATAATGTTCAAGCTGTTTGATAGACAACCAAATTGAACTTTAAAGCAACTTGTCCAAGAGACTGATCAGCCTGCTGTAAGCCTCTTGCATTTCTTTGTACGGCTGGATATGTCTTATCGTTTATAACAGTGATTTGAGTGTTCTCTTTGCTGTAATATGCGACTCTACCCATATCGTGGAAATCGCAATTTGTTTTTTAAATGAAAAAAAGCTTTCACGGCAAGAATTTCAAATCAGCTATATATTTCATCTCGATAAAAGTATTATGTAGTTTGTTGTTTTTGTGCTTTTCTAGCAGTTAGCATGCATTTTATGTGTTTGAAAGATTTTGCTTTACTTTCTTTGCAGCAATTCCTGAAAGAGATATTGAACGAGCTCTGCGTGTACAATAAGAGAGGTGCCAATCAAGGAACTTACGAGCTTAAGCCGGAGTATAAGAAATCTGCAGAGGACACTGCAGATGAATAGGTCAGATATAGCTGTACTGTAACTTACATTTTCTTTTTCTTGCGGCATTTGCTTGAGTTAAAGGGAACTTGTCTGAAACAACCCTTATACAGACAATATATAAAACAGCTTTAGGAAGAAGGAAACTTAGCCGCACCTTTTAACTGTGATGTCCACTTATTATATACTTATATTTAGTATATTTGACGAAAAACGTAAATTTTCAGGCAAAAACTGATCGTTTCCTAAGCTGTTAGATTCTATAATTGAAATTATCTACAAGTTCATTCACACCAAAAGTAAGTAGTTTTCTGTTCACGAGAAGCTAAAACATTTGAGAATTAGGAAAACATTGAATTAATTGTTTTGCAAAAGTAAATTGCATAACTTAAATTAAAAATCTGAAGACGAGTTTAAATTATCATACCAAATAAAAAGAAAGTGACTAAGATTAGGTTTCACGATGCCATGCTTTTAAGCTTCCCTTGTTCCTTATTTGCCTTCTTCACTTCATCAATATCCATCTCAACCGGGTCCTCCGCTCTGCTTCCCACGTTATTCTTTCCCTTATATCGTTGAGCCACCCACAAATACACCATGAAATTAGCAACATTGATTATTGTCAATATCCAGTACAGAGTTTCAAGCTTGCTTTTGTTGAGATTATTCCTCAGCCACCCTTTTTCCTCCCCACCGGTTGCACTCTCGATGATTTTAACGATGGTGGTGCTTAACCAACTCCCTATTCCTACCTCACTAAGAAACAATGCACTGCTTATACTTCTCGTCCCATCCGTCACTTCGTCGTAAAAGAACTCCAACTGTCCCACGTAAGTGAAAACCTCGGCGCTGCCGATTAAGAAGAACTGTGGGAGCAGCCAAAACACGGACAGAGACGAGGGGTTAGGGTGGTCTCGACGTTTCTTCTCAACTAAAGCGGCCGAGAGCATTGAGAAGATGGATACAAATAGGCCGATACCCATTCTTTGTAACGAGGTAATGCCACGGGGGTGACCGGTTTGTTTACGTAAGATCGGGACAATCCATACTTCGTAGATGGGGACGAGTAGGACGGCATTGAGGGCACTGAAAAGAGTGGTTGAACCTGCTGGAATGGTGAAGAGTGGACCGAGACTTCGGTCCATGATGCTGGCTTGGCTGACGAAGAAGGTTGAGAGTTGAGCGTATGAGATGGAAAGCGCTATCGTAGATGCCCATATAGGGAGGATTCTAATGAAGGACTTGAATTCTTCTACTTGAGTCGCTGTGCAAAGTCTCCATCGGTTCTTAGTGCTAGCTTCAGGATCCGTCACAATTGCTGCCTTGTCCAAGAACCTGTAATAAGAACCGGTTTATACACAAAATTAAGTAAAAACGAGTGTGTTTTAGACTATAACTACCTGTACTGTTTTGTATGAGCAAGTTTTCGAGCACCAGTAATATCAGAGTCAATTGAATCAACCTCATATAAATCAGCTCCAGGTTTTAATTCAATTCCATTAAAATGGTTCCTGGTAGCAGCCACAAGAACCTGAAGAAACCTTGTGAAAGGACTTCCCATTGGTTTTTGGTAACGATAAAATGGTAGTCCAACAGCTAGGATTAAAATAGAAAAAACAGTAGACCCGGTAGGGACTCCGAAACCCCAACCGTAACCTTTCTTCTCTGTTATATATACCATAACTGTGATCCCCAAGATGGCGCCCATGTTTATGGCGAAGAAGAACCAGTTAAAGAATGCATATTTCTGTCGTGCTTCTTTTTCATCGGCTTCGTCGAACTGGTCTGCTCCAAAGGATGAAACGCAGGGCTTGATACCGCCGGTTCCGAGGGCTATAAGAGCTAGTGCAGCAAAGAGGAAACCTTCTTGCTTCTCAGTTGCTTTTATGCATGGCATGGCCAGGCACTTTGGCGGTCGCAGGCTGTCTATGGAGGCTGATAGCGTCAGCAAAAGCATTCCCTGAGGAAAAACAAGTAACATGGGCCTTTGTGTTACATGGTCCTATCTAAATATTTCACTGCATTTCTACAATGGAAACCCAAACAACTGCATATATGCAAGAAAAGATGACGATGTTCAAGAATCGACCCAAATAAGCATCGGCTAGAAACGCTCCTAGTATTGTTAGACCATAAGAAGCTCCAATCCAGTCAGTCACATGAGTTGCAGCAGTTGGAAGCGATTGGTGCATTTCTAAAACCAAATAAGCCACCATGTTCACCGCTATTGCGAAGAAAGCCAATCTCTCGGCCACCTCATTAACTAGAGTACAAAGAAAGGGGGGGGGGGACAGTAACAAACCCATGAATCAGCGACCAATACATTGTTAGTACACCAAAAACTGCACTGCGAACTAGTTTTAGTGAATACCTATGAGATATGGATCTGCCTTCCATCCTCCGGTGGTTTGCTTATCTGCAATTTTCCCTCTAAAATCAACGCACCCATTGGTAACCAATGCGGTCGATGATTCAGTTTTCTCCTTGTTATGATCTTGCTTTATATCCTCGATAAAATTCCCCATAGATGGCTAATGGACTTCTCAAATGGGTTGCCACCAGGTTCCACTGTTGAAACTCTTGGGGGTCGGTTCTGCTTTCAGGAACAATGCTCTAACATTTATTCTGGTAGGGATATCATAATTCGAGTTCACATATAAATAAGAGATCGATTTACCTAGCAAAGAGAAACCTTAAAATACAGTGTATTTGTCTTGAGTTTGTGCTTGAAGTTATGGGGTTGTACTGAAGTGTAATAAGTTGGATCAATGCATAGATACTGACGATGATCTGCTATTTATCAGATCTGCCGTGAATTCTGGTAATGAATCATTCAAAACGGTTGGCTTTCTTTTCTGTTGGGATCCTTATTGTCTGATCAGGACAAAAAACTCGGTCCTTCCGAAATAGGGAGAGGACACTGCAGATTAATCGGTCAGATATATAAAATATTTATGAGTTGATTTAAATTTTTGTTTCCTCATGTTAATCGGAACATGCCTCAAACAAGCCTCGTGAATTTTTCATTTGGGTGTTTCTTGCATATCAAGTATTATTATTTAACTCATATCAACATACTCACATTTGTATGTGTTGAAAAATATCGACTGATTTGCTTTGAAAGTAAACTATCATTTTCCGAAAACAAATCATTTTCACTTTAAATGTATAATCATTTTCAAAAAACTATCATTTAACTCGAATTAACACGCTCACAATTGTATGTGTGGAAAAACAAATAAGATCACTTTAAATATAGATTATTCAAAGTTTTATTTTTGGGGTGAATATGTCTGTATTCATTCTCAAACAATACGAAAAAGCTACAAGTAAACTATAATCCATGTACAACTAAAATAGCAGCACCAAAAAATAAAAATAAGAAAAGACGGCAAAAACCACGTGTATCCAAGTTAGGAATAAAAATCATTTGTTTTTTTTTTGTCACTTTTTGTATTCAATACTAAAAAATCAAATCATAAATTCCAACCTTGAATCTAAATCTAATATCTTAAAAATACATTCTACATCTAATACTTTAAACTCTAATCTTAAACCCTAAACCAACATAATTTGCTTATCCGCATTCTCCCCCTAATATCCACGCATCCATTTGCTAACTAACGTGGTCCATGATTCAATTTCCTCCTGCAAAACATTGGCCAAGATGAATATATCTGTGTGGCATTCACACTCAATTATGTGTAACAATACATTGCTATTACCTTCCCATTATTCTGCTTTACGTTCTCAACAAATTTGTCCATAGATGCCTGAATGAAGGACTTCTCAAACGGGGTGCCACCAGGTTCCATTATTTCCAGTGTTGAAATTCTTGGGTCGGTTCTGCTTTCAGGAACAGAGGCTATGTGTAGCCACCTCTCTTAACTTTTAAAATATAGGTGCATAAGTTCGGGTGTTACGGGTTATCCCAAATCATTCTGTGCAATTTCAGTTTAAAGAGATTTTTGTTGAAAAATTATATTTTTTGAAAATAATAAAAATTTGGAGTCGTCACCGGCCACTTGGATAGGGTAGGCCGGACACCACAAAACCAGAGATTCATTTTGAAAGGGTTTGGGAGTTGGTTACGTGTGGGGAAGGATTAGCACCCCCATCACGCCCGGGAATCGGTACCAAAATATTTGTTGCTTTTCATCGAAGGAAATTGTCGAAATTTGAAAGGAGTTTAATTTGCTGACCTTAATTGAAAGTTAACCTTAATTGAACGAGCTTTATCAAATTAGTGGATTCAAATTAATTGGACACTTAATTAATAAGGTTGATGATACATCAGACCATAGACTAAACCGACATCATATAAGCTTGACTGCCGTGTTAGTTTATGGTTCGAATCCCGCACGTCACATTTATGCATGATACAAGCAATTAAGATATGATGTGATGATTTGACTAAGTTTTAATTTTACCTTGAGTCAGTAAGGATTAATTCAAATATTTGGTCAACATTCTTTAAGCTCGGACTGTTACGACACAAATATCATAATTAATGAATACCTCTATTTTTATGATTTAAATTAATTAATTCAAAATTATGGGCCACATGAATGACAATTAATGTGAATGTTTAAAATTAAACACACAAAGATGCCCCCTAAAGCCCTAACCTAAAAGGCTCGGATTATGAAAATTTAATTGGTGATCTAATTTAAAAACTAGGTGAATCTAATATTAACCTTGAATTAGTTAACCCTAAAAGATTGAAAACCCTAACAGATTATGAGTTATCTTGTAACATGGCAATTAATTCGATCGATCTTAAACGAGTATTCTAATAAGCCAAGAATACTATTTAAAGTAAATCAAATTGATTAATCATGGTTTTAAATTAAGTGTCAATCTAATCCCCACATTTATTTCATCTTAGAGGTAATTAAAGAAGTGTTCAATTAATTTAATGAATTAAACATTTATCCCAATAAACCAATGATAAATTTAAATTCACTAAACTCATTCGAGCCCTAACCTAACCAGGGCTCTAAAAGACTAATCCTAAATTAATCTTATTAATTTAAAGATCGTGCCCTTATGAGACAAGCACACGATTTTTAAATTAATCAAATTAATTTTGCCTAATAAACCTAAGATTAATCTACTAAACCCGAAGCCCATTAAACTAAAGCTAACTCTAAGCCCAAGACAAAAACCCAAAACTACAAAATAAAGCCTATAAAAACATATATATATATATATATATTACAAATTATTTAATACTATATTTTATCGACTTCATAAAATTATATATATATATATTATATACTTTAAAAGATTATATTATATGCTTCTAGAAAACTGTATATATGTCATATACTTTTTGTAAAACCATATATATTACATTTTTTTTAGAAAAAAACGTATTATATATTAAAAGAAAACTATATAAATGTTATAAGCTAAAAAAAATTACATATATTTTGAAAACTATAACTTTATAAGATTGTATATTATATACTCCTATAAAAACTATACATTACTTATATCTTATTAAACTATATGTCACAACTTTATGAAGTTGTATTATATATTTTTTCAAAAAAACACATATTATATACAATACTATCTATCGTGAGAAAAACATATATTATATATTTTACAAACAACTTTATATACATAAAAAACTTATGTATTATATATATGTACATATATACCATTTATTATATAGGAAATATATACTAAATAAACATATATTATATAGCATTCATCATATAACCACAACCACATCAAGATAAAACAAATAAACTAATCGTTAAGAAATTAAAGAGTTGAAAATAAATGTGCAAAATTTAAATTTAAATACATGGAAAAGAAAAAAAAAGAAAAAAGGTTTTTAATACTGAAAAGGGGCCAAATTGAATAAAAACTCGAAGTTGGGAGCCAAATTAAAAGTAAAAACTGGGATGAAATTGTAAGTTTTCGCAAAGTTTCAGGGACCAGAGGTGTAATTTACAAAGGCAGAATGGCTCACTATCGTAATTAGCTACCACAGAGGGACTAAGGCTGTGATTTGCCTATGCGGAAGGACCGCGAACGAGACTAGGGCAGAGGGATTTATGAAGGTATTATCTTATTTTTAAAACGGCATGGGTATAAAACATATTTTTTAAAACAACAAAAAAACTTTATAATCAAAAACTCTCTGAAAAATCTCTCCGCCCTTTTTTGAAAAGGGATGAACACCGCCGTAGTGTTCATCGGGACTGCCACAAATTCCAGAAATCGGTCAGCTCTCTCCGCGTTAGCCGCCACTCGCCAGCGGCCAACGAACCCTAAAACCTTAGAAAAAAGCACTTTTCTCAATCCGTGACCAAATCCCCCTTTTTTCTTTCAAAATTTAGCTTTTCTTCTTTTAAAACCTCGAATCCAAAAATGAAGGAACCCTCATTTTTTGAGAAACAGAGCCAAAACTAAGCCCCTCTAGTTAAAGACGAGCTTTCGTCTCTCCGAAATTCGAAAGGCTCACCTTCTTTTCGACTCCCAAACGGAAGCTATGAGGATTATTGCTGGTGAGATTCGAAGCGACGACGGACATAACAGAAGGTAAAGAAAATGAAAAAAAAAACTAATCTTTTTGCCTATGATGCTATTCGAAATGAAAAAGAAAGAAGAGGTATACCTCTGAAAACTTGAGGCTTTTATTTCTATTGATTTGAATCTTTTCTCCTTAGAACTTAGGGTTACAAATGTTTGGATTATGTTTTTATATCACTCAAAATTACATAGATTTATGATATATCGAAAGAAAAAACGAAATCTGTGATTGATTGCCCTTCTCTAAAATCCCTCTTTGTTTGTATTCATGTGCGACTCTGGCAATGTTTCCCCAATCCCCTTGATGTACTGAAATTTAGGTTTGCATGTGTCGATTACTGCAATTTCTAATGCTCATTTTTTTGTTCTCACATATGATGTGGCTGCCGGAGAGGTGGAGTGGACCAGATCGTATGAGCGGCTGGTGATAGCAGACGAGGAGTCAGGCACGTGGGAGCTATAAAGCCGCGTGTGGGAGAGCGTACAGAATCTGGAATGTTCCTTGGCTGCAACTGAACCATTAGATCAAAAGTCAGATCTAACGACCTGAAATTGGCTACTCATAGAAGATGGATTATTAGACTTAAGGTTTTTGGTTAAAGTTTAAGGCCCTAACGAGCTTAATATGTAATGAAACTTAATTTTATTTGATAGGTTTGTAATACATGGACTGTTATATATTTAATAAAGTTGGGCTTTCATTTATATTAATCTTTTTTGATTTTTGGTTTAGTTTAATAATAATAATAATAATAATAATAATATAACCCTAATAATAATAATACCAACACAATAGAATATAATGATAATAATATGATGTGTGGTAATAATAGCAATGAAATAATAAAAGTAATGGTAACAATAATAATAAGGTAGTAAAATGAGAGGACAATGTAATACACTATCTACCTATCTATCTGTTTGTCTATCTATCTATATGTCTGTCTGTCTATCTATCTAGCATAATATTTGACCATTAATGCTTAATAAATAATACTAGTCATTTTCTTTTTTTATATGTTTTGGTTTTAATTAAAAAGTAAGCAAAGCCCATAATTTTAGATAGTAGTGATACACACATATATATATAAGCCTATTATTATAAAAACAAAAAATAAAAATAAAAAGGGTCCACCCCAGACAAAATTAGTAATTATACTATAACACTAATCATGGTAGGGATATTTTAAATGACTTTTTATATAAATAAGAGTCAATTTACCTACAGATAAACTAAAAACTTTAAACAACTGTGTACTTTGACCTGTTGAGTTTGTGCTTTGATGTTTTTCGCCGGCTATAGGGATAATTGATTTTTTTTCCGATAAAAATATTATTATGAGCCTCGTTAAAAAACTTCTAAACCTAAATGGAGTAAAAAAGTAACCATTACAATAATTACAAATAAAACAATCAAGACAAAATGGACAAAAGTTCAAACTTAAAAGCAAAAGCAAAAGCAAAACTAGAAGAAACGAAAAATTAACTCGGAGAATCCACATGCAGAAGATTCGCAATAGAATTAGGTGGCTCAAGAAACTCATAGAATTCAAGCGGGAGTTGCCAGGCCATGTGCGCGAGGGCATTCGCCACCTTATTACCTTCTCGTGAGATAGCCGAAACTTTGACATCCCATTGCTTATCCAGTAAATTCTATATATGCTGAACAAAATAGGGACTTCACTGTAGAGAGGATCGGTCTTGAAGAATATCCACAGCATTACTACAATCAATTCCGATCCAATCTTTTTAATTTTTAGAAATCGTGCAACTTTCAAATGGAGTACTTGTACTGAAGTGCCACAGTGAACCAATGCTTAGATACGTGGCGATATTTTCTACCGTACTTTATTTGATCAAACCGTGAAATCTGGCAATTTTAAGTGAAAAACTCCTTTTAAATAATTATTTAAAGCAATGACCCCCTCAGAGCTTTATTTAAAAAAATGACCCCCAAATCTGCCACGTATGAAGAACTCGCGTTCTGCGTAAAGCGAATTCTGATCTCGCTTTCTGCGAAAACTGAGTTGTTCTTATGTGGCATCACTTTTCAGAATAACGAACTTAACAAGACCTCGCGCTCTACAGAACGCGAGTTCCCCGAGAATTTTAAGAGCCGGCTAAATTTATCGCGGGCTGTTTAATGGAACTCGCTTTCTGCAGAAAGCGAGTTCTTTGTAAATCGAGGTAGCAAAACAAGCGTCCATAGGCATGTTCGAGCGGTATTTCGGGGCTATTAATCATATAATTTCAATAAACGGCGAGTTTAGGTGCGTAGTACTGAAACTTATCTTTCATTCGACACCAATATGGGCAAATTCGGTGCATTATAAACCAAGTAAAATTCGCGTTGAAAACGGTACCATAGCTTGTTTTTGTGAATGACTGAAAAGTTAAAAAGGCGCGATAATCTTTTCCGGTTTATTTATCGAGTTTTTAATATACGTTATTGTTTATCCGACAAAGAACGAAAATAAATATAAAATCTAAAACTATATAAAAAATAAGGAAAAATAAAATATTTAAATTTATAAAATAATAAATAAAGTTGATAAATAAACATCCCCTCGTCCTAATGACGCCTATGTCCACCCATTCCGCAGCTAGGTGCACGGCGATCTCGTGGCAGATTCCTCCGAACGGCATGTGCTCTATCGTCGCCGTCCTCGTCATCGGCGCCATGATCGTCCCCAAAACGCGAACCACCGCTGATACCGGGGCCGGTGTAGAATAAACTCTGCAGTGGCGTCTGCTCGACAATGTTGTAGTCGAACTGTGCTGCTAATGGTGGAACATCCAACACCGGAGGAACATATGCAAAAGACGGTGTCGAGTAATATGGTGGAGGCACCGGCATAAAGGGACGAAACGCGTTCGTCATGAAAAGCTCGGGTGAAGGCCTCATCTGCTGAAACGTATGCGGACCATCCATCTGCAGAAATGATGATGATGTGGAGTGCATGAATGTCGGTCCTGGCGCTGGTGTCGAAAACCCTGCCCCAAACTGATCTGCTGCTCGCACTGTTCTAGAGGACGAGGCCTCTGCAGTGTGTGTTCGACGTCTCTGGCTTTTAGGCCCCATTTTGGTACCGTGCTGCGTCGGCTAGCCCTGGGTGGCATGACGTTGTGTGGGCGGGCGGTTTTGGGAAGGCAGCACAATTTCTCGCTGGCGCTCCTCTGGAGTTAGTATATGCGGCTTCCCATTTTGGTAGTACCACTGCATATAGTCGAATGTGACGTCCTGGTTCATAATGGGTACACATATTGGCGGTCGCCTGCCATACCTTGTCATCTATTGCCCGACCCAGTCAGCGTGATGATGGCCCCAATGGACTTCCGTCTTCCCTTACCGCGTCAATTGATGTAATTCGTCCAAATTGGGTGACGGCTCTGGAACCCCTTAGACGTAGCCAAATTGTCCAGAACCCGATCGGTAGGATGCCACTCGACAATTTCGTAGTTAATGAGTGGCACCAGCAGCAGCCAGACGTGAGAGCCGTCCGTGATGTCCTGCGGAATACAGTATCGAATCGGAGAAGCAGCGTACGGAGTCCACAAGGACTGAATTTTTTTTTGAATGTGAGTTATATAATTTTTGTCCGAATTTTTTTTGAGGAATTAAGAAAAAATATCTGAAATCCTGACCTCATCTTTTATCTTGTCGAGCACCAGTCTGTAGTATCGCTGTGTCTCTGGCAGTCCCTAGTGAGTGAGTGGAAGACACCACCTGTCATTAATGAAAAAGAATTTAAAAAATTATAATAGTTTAAAAATATATTCTTAAAATAAAATAAACTAAATTTAATTAAAGTAAATAATTTTAATAGTACATCCGAATAAGCGGGAATATGTATGTGGTAGGCTGTCTAGGCTGCAGGCTTAAAAAGGGCATCCGAAACCAAGCTCAAGACTGAAGCAGTAAAAGACATCCTCCGATTGCGGCTCTATCTGGGTCGACAGTTCTGCAAAGCTCCCTGAACAAAAAGGCCAGGACCGTTCATCCCCAACATTTCTTGCTAGATTCTGCAAAATTGCGGAGATGGTGCAGCCACATCAAGTGGACTTTGTTGTGAGATTTGTTAGGCATCAAAATCATTCCAATAATTCGTAGGATGTGGGCACGAGCAAACCGCTGCGAAAATAATAAATATCGTTATAAAAATATTTTAATTATTAAAAAATAGAAAACAAAATATATAGTAAAATAAAATAAACATTTTACCCGTTTTGTTTCTTCATCCGCATCCGGGGAGAGGATTGTAAAATTCTACTCCAAAAAATTTAGAAAGACTTTGCCACCTTCGAACTTGTCCGGAACCACTCCCAGCAGCTCATCACACAGGTTCAGCCAGTCACCCTCGGCAACACCAATAATAACCGCGCCGTCAGTAGGCAAGCCAAGATGATATGCAACATCTTCTAGTGTAATTTTAGCCTCGCCACACGGAAGATGGAAGGTGTGGGTATCTGGCCTCCATCGTTCCAATAAGGCATTAATGAAGGGACAATTCAACTTTGTACCGCCAACTATAGTAATGACGTGCCAAAAATCGGCTTCGGCAATAAATGGAACGATATCCTCGTCCGACGCGACCGTGATACGATTTAAATAGCATGTCAATGCTCGTTCATAGTTCTTGAAGAAAAATAGTACAAGATAATAATTAAATATATATATATATGAGGAAATAAATTAAAAAATAAAGAAATTAATTTAAAGTAAGAAAAAAATATTACTTTCTCGTTCGCCCGCCCGTAGTCGAAGTCGTGTCGTTCGTCTGGCCTCAATAAAGCCTCCATTGTATAGAAAATATAGGATATGTATAATAGAATAAGAGAAGAAGAATGCAGAGGTATGGGGTAATTGAGTTTGTAGGGCCCTATTTATAAGAGGTCTCGCACTGCCTGGGAAGCGACGTTAAAGGACCTCGCGTTCTGGAAAAAATGAGATTCCACAGACCTCACATTATGCGGAAAGCGAGTTCCCTTGAAGAGACGCGTCCTTTGACTTTTCAGAGAGCATCTTGAACGGTCAAAAGGAACTCGCGTTACGTAGAACGTGAGGTCCTTTATTTCTCAGAAACCGTCCATTAAATTATTATAAAAAGATGGTAATTTAAATATTTGATTGCAAATATTATTCCTTAAATAAGAATATTTAGTAAAAATATTTGATTTCAAATTCCTATTTTCCTTAAATTGAAATCCTAATTAATGTCGAATCTTTGAAATTAAATAGTCATAAAGTAAAAGATGGTATTTAAATTTTATTATATTTAGGAAAAAGATGATATTTAAATTATATTAATATGTAAGTTGTATTACTAATTAATGCCCCAATCTAAATTGCTTGGTACTAATGTCTGTTCTGCAATGCTTGTATTGTGTAGTTTTACTAAATTGTAATCAGAAAAGTGTTTCAATTGTAAGTTTTGCCACGATTTATGCAATGCTTGTATTGTGTAGTTTTATTAAATTGTTTGGCACTAATGTTTGTTCTTGTTATATGTAGATCTTTTATGTGCTGGGAAAATGTCGAGACGAGGAAGTATTGACGTTCTAGTATACCACGATAGAGAGATAATACGGACGTTCTAGTATACCCTTCGATGATTTCTCATATGGATGATACTCGACGTATGTCCCTAAACGGAGTATGTTCAACCATCTATGGGAAGACATTCTTATGCTGGTGCACCCGATTTTGATCTTTGTAATACGGCTCGTGAGTGGTTTCGCGATCGATGACAAGTCTGCTCGCCTGAAAGGGTAGCAGTCGACGACGCAGAACTATACCTGTTCGAGGGGGATATTTTTGACGAAGAACCGGTTAGGGAAGTCGGACCCGACGGCGACGAGCAAGGGCCCTTCTATAAAGAACCAGCTGACGTGAACATTCCATGATGGTCTTTGAAGATTTAGAAGGCAACGAAGAACACCCCGCAGAAAGCAACGTTCCAGTATCAGCCACACCTATTTCTTATTACCGGTCACAATCCCATTTCACAACGGTTGGTATAGATGCCTTGAACATTCTAGAACTTTCACAACCCCCAACAATTGATGGATACAACCACCGAGCTGATGGTAAACTAGCCATTGGGATGACATTCTTGACAAAAGAACTGGCTATGGCCGCTATTAAGCACTACAACATTCTTCGGGCAGTTACGACGACTGTGAAGAAAACCCAACCAAATTTCTATATTACAGAGTGCACCCACAAGAAAGAGGGATGTGAGTGGAGGGTTCGTGTATCATCTTTGAAGATGTTGAACCAGCTATGAAGAATCACGAAACTGGATGGGTCTCATACATGCACCATGAGCAGCCTAAGCCAATATTACAAGAACTTGGATGTGCACTTCCTATGCGATACCTTCATGCCACTAGCCAAAGCAAATCCTTGTGTGACGGTTGCCACATGTATCGCTGTAGCAAAAGATCAGTACGACTACATTCCTGAATACCCAAAAGTATCGTATGCAAGGTGGTAGGCCGTAAAAAAATTGTTTGGCCAATGTGAGGAATCTTACAACGAGTTGCACCCATGGCTAAAAATGATGCAGAAACACATACCCGAAACGGTTGTGAAACTTGAGACGGCTCTGGCATACGAAAATGATCGTGTCCTACCAGGTGTTTGTCAATTCTACAGGCTATTTTGGACATTTCCTTAGTGCATTAACGGATTCATGCATTACAATCTGATGGTTCAGATCGACGGTACTTGGTTGTACGGGAAATATACACATATCTTACTTCTGGCGGTTGCACAATACGGCAATCAAAAAATCGTTCCTGTAACCTTCGCAATAGTCGAAAAGGAGGATCTCGAGTCTTGACAGTTCTTCCTTAAGAACCTACGGAGACATGTTCTTTCTCATGTAATGCAGGCAAGGGATGATGGGATATGTGTTATTTTTGATAGATCTAATGCGATAAAGGACGCAATACAGGGTCTGGGCCGGTCTTGGCAGCATCCCCATATTTACCACTATTACTGCTTACGACACATTACGGCCAACTACTTGCGGATTTACAAGAACCAAGATGAACGTGCTATGGTGCTTCGAATGGGTACACCTTTTACGTCCTTTGTGTTTTCGATATCTTTGCATGCATTGTTCGCCCCTAACTAGGTGTTTGGCATTCCCTAGGCAACTCGCAATACGTACATGAGGTAGACCAACTGTTCGAAGAATTGAGAGCCAAGAATGACAAAAGCGCATGCTACCTTGCCAAAATCTCGAGGGAAAAAATAGCTTCGATCATATGATAGGGGTAAACGATATGGTCACATGACAATGAACTTGGTTGAGGCGGTCAACTCAGCTCTCAAATGCGGCATTTGCCTATCACTTTCGTTGTCAAAGCGACCTACTATCGTTTGGCTACCCTATTTGTAACCCTAGGAAGACAAGCAACTGATTACATGGCAGGTGGCCACAAAGTCCACCTAGACTTCCTCGAAAAATTGCAAACTTATGTGCGCCATTCAAATGCGATGACTGTAACTCTCTTCTCTCGAGAAGGTCATTTGTTTCATGTTTCAGAATTTTCGAGGCCGTTGGAAGGCATACAACACAACGCGTACGTGGTAGATCCAAGGAAGAGAACCTGCGACTGCGGAGTCTTCCAAACATTCAAATACCCGTGCGCACACGTCATTGCTGCTTGTTCTTCCCAACGGATTCACTACATACAAGTGCTTGATCTGGTATACTTACTGGAAACAGTATTGAAGGTTTACGAAAAAGAGTTTCATCCATCGGAAATGAAATTGATCCGTATGTCGTTGATGATGAACCGACCATACTCTCAAATCCTGCACTACTACGAAATAAGGGACGTCCACGATCGACACAGATTTACTGTACAAAGGACATGGTCGAACATAGAGAAAGAACCGGACAAAAGAAACTTTGCAGTGCATGTAGAAATCTCGGACACTCGGGCCCTCGTATGGACTAAGTGTTTGTTGTATTTCAATTTATTGAATTTGAACTCAATTTTTTATTTGGTTTTTAATTTATTGTATTTGAATATATTGAACTCAATTTTTTATTTTATTTTTTATTTATTGTATTTGAATATATTGAACTCAATATTTTATTTGATTTTTATTTTCTACGTTTTACGTACGATTTACTCATATAAGTTTCTAGGATGTAATATAAGTTTATGTTGAAATAACAAGGTCTCATTGGTTTTACAAGTTGTCTTTCCGCCTTATCGTTCCTGCAGAAAACTACACTTTCGAATCATTTTCAACGCAAATTTTATACCCTTCTTCGTGTATCACACGTTCCAAGGTTGGTCTCAAATGGTAGCCAAGTTCCTCCACAACACCTCAAAGGTCAAAAAATACGATAATAAATGTACATTAAAAACTCGATAAATAAATCGAAAAAGATCACGCCCTTTTAACTTTTCAGTCATTCACAAAAACAAGCTATGGTACCATTTTCAACGCGAATTTTACTCGGTTTATAATGCACCAGACTTGTCCATATCGGTGTCGAATGAAAGACAAGTTACAATACTACGCACCTAAACTCACCGTTTACTGAAATTATACAATTAATATCCCCGAAATATCGCTCGAACATGTCTATGGACGCTTGTTCTGCTACCTCGATTTACAAAAAACTCACTTTCTGCAGAAAGCGAGTTTCATTAAACGGCCCGCGATAAATTCAGCTGGCTCTTTAAATTATCGGGGAACTCACGTTCTGTAGAGCACGAGGTCCCGTTAAATTTATTATTCTAAAAAGTGATGTCACGTAAGAACAACTCACTTTTTGCAGAAAGACAGATCGGAAATCACTTTATGCAAAACGTGAGTTCTTCATACGTGACAGATTTGGGGTCATTTTTTTAAATTAAACTCTGAAGGAGTCATTTTTTAAATAATTATTTAAAAAGGATTTTTCACTTAAATTTGCCTTGAAATCTAGTAATAAGTCATTAAAAACGACCGTCTTTTCTTTTTTGTCGGAATTTTTAGATAAGTTTAACGTGTCATATATTTAGGGTACGATTAAAAGATGATAAATTTTGAAATTTATCCTCAAACTAAAAGTGTTATACTTCTTGATAACTTTTCGATTGATCTTTCAAATTTTTTTGTAAGTATCGATAGTCAGTCCCAAATTAAAAAATTATCAAAAAAATCAAATATCGATACTTATTACCGAAATTTGCAAAAAAACTCAACCGAAAATATTAACAAAAAGTCTAACATTTTCGGTTCGAAAATAAATTTTAAAATTTGTTTTCTTTTAACCGCACCTTAAACATGTTATACCCTAGATCGTCAGATAATGTCAAACTCAGTCCTTCTGAAGTAGGCTAGAATAACGTCAAAATAAGTATTTAAATTATTATATATTTTTGTTTTAAGTGCCTAATTTTTTTAATTGTTTAAAGTATTTGTAATTTTTTTTTCTGCTCAAACTATTATTATTTTTTTAGTTTTACTTTAAAATAAAGTACTTATTTTGACTAAATTGAACATCTAAATTGATAAATAATGGAAGTCTAAGCACCTAAAAGATAAAAAAATTAAGTACCTAAAAAACCGGTAGTACTTAAAAGAAAAAAAATTGAATACTTAAAAGAAGAAAATAAGTGTTAAATGATATAGTTTAGGCGAAGTAAGCCTTTTTTTTTTTGTTCAATGCTCCATCTGTTACCAATATGGGTTTTCTAAAAGGGCATGGCCCATTGTTGAAGCAAGCTCAAGACTATTAGCAGCTATGATTGCGCAGTAGGTTAGCAGCAATAACAGCATGAAGCAATTTCTTACTAGTAAGGTAAGATTCCGTATTTTCCTCGTCCAAGTTGTCTTACAAATTATCTAGGATATACACTTCGACATATAGTAGCTGCCTGCCTAGAACAGCATGTAACTGATACTTGGATGAACATACGTAATTATTAAAAAAAAAAGAGAGTGTGCCATGAGAAAACCAGAAAAAACCAGGTTTCATGGGTATGATTATGAACTATAAGTGTGTATACATTCCAGGTAGCTAAAAGCTAATTTTTAGTTTTACATACACCATGGGGATTGCAAGGCGTCCCAGCCAGTAGCATCCACAATATTGGTACCATGAATGCCTGGAATCATTGCAAAATCTAAGGACATAGCAGCTTCTGCCCAAATGGAGTCATCTAAAGCAGGCAAGTTCACACTCAGATTCTCCCAAAACCCACCGCTTTCGTCTTCACTTTCCCCAAATTTGGCATCGTTCTCCGCCGTGTCCCCTGGAGAATCAATGTTCTCGTTGGGGAAACGCAGGTCGACCGAGTCATTGTTGTTCAAGGAGTTGCATCATTGACCCTGATAAAAATTGGGCTATTTGATGAACTTGTAGCGGTATTTACAGGTTGGTTCCCTATTGGCGCGACCTGAGTATTGGATGGTGCATACCGAGGGTTAACACTCAAGTGTGGCAAGTTGAGCTTGGCATCCGAGCCGTAGAGTTTACGTGCGGCAGCGTCTTAAGTGATTGCAGCTTCAAGAGCGGTGTCAAAAGTTCCAAGCCAAAGACGACCACCACGGTTGGGTTCACGAATTTCAGCCACCCATTTGCCCCACGTTCTTTGTCTTACGCCTTTGTATGTGCAGAGAGCATTCTCCGGACCTCCTTTTCCTCTCATGCACCCTTTTCTCGAGCTCGCTTGTGCAGTTTTCTTCATATGTTTTGTTTCTCCAGAACCAGGGTCCAAGGGTAAGTGATTGATAAGCACATTAATAATCTGAAAGGGCGCAGTCGTATTTATACGATGGAAAGAGCTGAAATGTGGGGTAAGTAAGCTTCTGTAGAACGTGTCTTAAGATGGGTTTGAGGCATGGACACGCGTGGACAGCAAAACTCATTGGCATCTGTAATAGCCACACTTGGCCTAACAGAGGGAGTTTTGAGTTTGGGAATTTTGGGGATGGATAAAGGTGAATTCGGTATTAGGAATGACGTATTAGGTTGGAGATAAGCACACCCGAGGGTGGAGGATTCCAAAGGAGGACAAATGAGAAAAGGGTTTCTTGATACGTGGGAGCTCCGAATCACAAGTTTATTTGTGTCTTGGACACAGCTTCAAGATTGGGCCCCATTCTCCTACTTTTCCCTCTAATCTTCGGAGTCAAACATGAACAAGTAAATAAACGTAAAACAAAAAAACTGCTTCAATTTTATCCGGTCGGTTGAATATGAGTAACTTAAGAGTTAAGATACCCTAGTTCTATCTCAGCGCCAAGTTTCAAGAACACTAAAATACAATCAAGGGAGCACCTGGGTTGATAAATAGTTATATACATATCCAAGACGCTGAAAACTTCTGCACTGAAGTTGCAGCTCTAAAATATGGCAGTGCTGAGTCAATCTTATATCTTTATGAGTGTGGGCCAAAACTGTTGTAAGCTTCACATCGGCAACTCAAGTCCAAATATGTAGGAATTAGTACATTTACATCCGTGGTACTCTCTTCATCTCACACTTAATTCCGGTGTTTCGTTTGAATCTCTACACTTCCTTAGGGCAGCCCTTATCTCCTTCAACATCTTATCTACTTGGATGCCTTTCCTGCACGATATCCAAACAACTTACAGTCAGGCTGCTCATCAATCTTGGACCTCAAAATGCAGTATCAAGATGTAACTTTTAATGAGCCAAGGAATTACAGTTGCAAAACAACAATACTTAAGAAAACACTACTAACAAAACACTAACACCAACGACAGCAGCTGGCCGCGTATAGTCCTCAATTCCTTTATCCATTTTATCTTCACCAGAAATTGCTGAAGACAATATACCCGCTTCGCCACTTTCAGTGGGCAATGATTGAACTTTATCTCTAGAACTCATTTCCGACTCGGAATGTTCTATATCACTTCCAATCTTTAAGATTTCTTCAGTTAAATGTGGAACCTTATCCCTTGCCTAAGGTAGCAACCACATATACTTTTAGATTTTGTTAAAAGGAGACGACATATCAGACATGTTATATGCATAACTCTCGCACATACGACAAACTCTCAAGGGAGGATAAAATCCTATCAGTAAGAGACCTACCTCAGGAAGGTCAGTCTTGTTGAGTACTACAACGTACGGTCGTTCTAGGTAATTTGGATTGTACACCCACAGTTCCTGCAAATCATAATTGCTATTGTGAGAGGAGCTGAATTTGAGGGGTACTCAGTTTGAGACATGATATATTTAGATGCCGATAGTAGCTGAGGCAAGACTTTTATCTTTAATAGTGCCTGTAGAACTTAAAGAACAACTTTTTTTTTGAAGGAAAAAATTGATGGCCTCCCAATGAGTTTTAAAACCACAGAATGCCAAAAAGCTACAACTTATTAGTAAAATCAAGTATTCCACAGAATACCTCTCTGACAGTTCTGTAGTCATTCAAAGGGTCCTCAGCTGATGCATCGACAACATGGACCAACACATGTGTCCTCCTTAAATGTCTCAAGAAATTGCGACCTAGACCCTAAACGATAAAAATATCTCAATTAGAAACAATACGATCAGAATAAGCAATTTAACAAGTTGAAAAGGACAATTACCTTGCCCAGATGAGCACCTTCTATGAGACCAGGCAAATCAGCCAATGTTGCTTCAGATGAATATTTACCTGCTCCTAGAGCAGGGTCACCATCAAGCCTCCCAAGATTTGGCATCAATGTTGTGAAAGGATAATCAGCAATATCTGGTTTTGCGAGTGTAATGGCAGCTAGAAGTGTTGACTTGCCTGCATTTGGAAGCCCCTGCAGGAAAAATAAAATATCAGCATCTAAATTTTCTAGCCAATCTGAAGCACTATCATATTATTATGACTTTTTATGGACTTCCCTATCCACAAACACGGATTACAAGGAAATGCAAATCAAACCATGTTACATACAAATGCAAGACAAATGGAAAATAATAGGATGCAGTACTTACAACTAACCCAACATCAGCAACAACTCGAAGAATCAACTCCAAACTAACCTCCTCTCCTGGCTGACCAAGAACTAAAACCTACAAAAAGTAAAAACGAATTTTAACACAACAAACAGAAAGAAATATCACCTTATTAACCCCCAAAACCATGAGTTTTCATTCAAGTGTGCTGTTTGTGGTTAAAGACACCTTATCACTTTCATCTCTCATCACGTTTGTGGTTAAAGACATCAACTTTTTCCTTCCGTGTTCTGGCATTTCCAGCAAGCTAATCTGCCCCAAAACAAAGAAAATTAAGCCGTCAAACACTGGTTGATATTGAGGATACAAGTTATACAGCATGCTTAGGAACAGACTAGCCAAAAGAAAGGAGGTCTATCAAACAGAATAAGACCAGATTCATTGAAATCTTAGTGATTATCAAACCACTTTCCGAAAGCCCACCACATTCTGTGTTTTATGATCATTGATACTAAACATGAGACTTGCCTTACTCAGACGATAAAATGCAAAACGCCATTTTGACATTTTACTGAAGTTAATTCCAATGTTTCTATGGGTTTAAACAACTAAGTTATTATTTCTTACCCCTCCTTGACCACCCCTAGCAACAAGTACTTCATCACCAGGCTGCGCTAGGTCAGCCAATAACTTCCCACGTTTTCGTTTCACAACTGTGCCTGCAAATTAATACAAACAGTAAGAAACTATAAACATCTAAATATTATTAATACAATCTCACCAGGCCAAGCAAAGAACATTAAAAAAATGGGGGATCTTCACGGTATGCTATTATATACTCGTAGATACTTTTAACAACAGAAATTCAATGTTAAAGATGAAACACCAAATGTTATAAATGGTATCAGCTGGGTAATATTACAAACCGAGAGGAACAGGGATACGCAGCGTTGGGGCAGCAAGGCCAACGCGCAACTGAGAAGTTAAAACACCCATGGCATCGACATTGCCACCACGTTTTGCATTATACCGGCTCTTCTCATGAAGTTCCAATAACGTATCTTTCCCTTCATCGGCATAAATTACTACATCTCCACCATGACCACCCACTGGAAGGATAAGTGACCCATCGAAATCCCTTTTATACAAAAGCTTCTTCTTTGACTTCTCTTTATTCTCTTGTTTTCCTTGCGACTTCGCAGCTCGTTGTTGGTTAGGCATTGTAAGGACGGAACCATGACCGCCATCACCCGAACGGACGGTGATGATTACTTGGTCAAAATACTTGTGAGGTTCTTTCAGTAATGTCGCGGGCTTTGTCGAAGGCGACTCTTTGGTTTTCGTGAGTCTGGACTGTATCGTACAGAACCGCCACTTTCCAGATTTGTTGAAGTCCCAATTAAGCCTACAACAAAAGTATCATAAAAGGGGCAAAATTGGATAAGTTTCATGTAAAATTTAAGATGCACACCTTGTGCTTGTGGAAATGGGGAGGAGAGGACCAAAGAAGAGTTTGTCGATGGTAAGGCGTGGGGTGAGATAGGAGGAAGGCAGCGAAACCAGAGGCGCCATTATCTCAAAGACTGATAATCTGCGTCAGATATTTTGGTGAAAATAAGTAAAATAAAATAGTTTTGAAATGGTATATTTTATAAATTGATACATAAAGTTAGAAAAAAATCTCAAACGGCCACTTCGATAATTAATTAAATAAGTATTTCGCCCACTATTAATAATCCAACTTTTATAAATGTATTATTAATAACCTAATTAACTGTTGAGTTGACATCATCAATGTGACAATATATTTTTATAAAAGTTAGTGGAATTTTATCTTAAAATTGACGAATTAGCATTTAGTCTATTTAAAATATCATAATTTTAGAATTTTTGGAGTAGTTTTAATAATAAAATATATTATTTTATTTAAATAATTCATATTCGAATATAATGTGTGCATAGTATATATTTTATTGAAGAGCTAAAAAATTAAATATGTATTACTTTATAATCACACCAATATATTTTAAAAAATTATAATTTTAATTGGACTCCATCAATTATCCTTATGCCTTTAGTATTTAACGTTAAAGAGTTAGAGAATTAAAAATATTTTAAAATTTAAGCAAAAAATTGTAAACCCAAGATATTTCAAAATATTTTTCGTATAGTAAATAGTAAAAGTATTTTCGTTGTTTTAAAACTCCTACGATACTTTTATTTAGGCTCAATTCGTAAATAAATACTTAAATTATATTTTTTTATTTAAATAGGTGTCTAAATTATATTTTGAGTTAAATAGTTTTCTAACGTTTTATTCCGTCACCTATTTAAGATTAGACTGTGACGGACGTTAATTTTTTTTGTTATCCAATCCAAATCGAATACATGGCAATATTAAACATTATATAAATTTTATTTTTAAAAAAATCATAATTTCTTAAATATTCTGAAATTTTCAAATAATCTCAAAATAGCTGAACAAACCACACACCATTCATCGTCCGCTATGTCGTTGTTCGTCGCGAATCATTCGAATGAACCATTCGACAATATCAGCATTTTGAACAACGTTGGTCGATTTTCGACGACGAGGTGGCGGGGTAAATGGTTAGGATGGTCCAACAACGAATGTGATAGACGGCGGCGTGAAAATTGGCAGCGAAATCGGGTCAAATCAAGATTTGGATTTTGAGTGTTCGAAATTTTAAAATTTGTGGCTATTTTGTGAAATTTGAAGTTATTTTGCTTTATTATTTTTTATTTATTTTTAAATATAATTTCAAAAATTTAAGAAGATGACACGTGTCAAATAACAAAAGTTAATAGTGAAAATTAACGAATTGTTATGATATTGAAATAACATTGAAAACATTAAACATCTATTTGACCCAAAATAAAGTTTAACCATTTAATTAGAAAAAGGAAAAAACTTTGATACACAGGCCGTGTAAACTTTAGTTTACACGTGCATTTTAGTTGTAGGGGTTAGGGTTTTAGTTTAGGGGTTTAGGTTATAGGGTTTAGAATTCAAGGTTAGTGTTTAGAATTTAGGGTTTAGAATATGGGGTTTAATTTTTTAGGGTTAAGGTTAGAAATTTAGGATTTTGGTTTTTATAGTGTAAATACACAAACTTGTGTAAAATTAATTTTACACGGCCTGTGTATCAAAGTTTTACCCTTAGAAAAAATATATAATTTGGGCAATTATTTGACAGCCTTTTATTTATGGGTTAACTATTGGAGTGGTCACTTATGTTTCCCCCAGTAAAGAGTTGGCCACCGATTTTCAAAAACGACCATTAAGGTCACTTACATTTTCGATTTGTAAACTTTTGGTCACTAAGACGTTTGTTGCCGTTAAACTTAAACGGGAGGCTGATATGGCACAATAAAAAAGGATAAATTATCTAGATAGTCCCTAAACTATTACTTCACTTTTATTTTGACCACCAAAATAAAAACAATTTGTATAATTTTATATTTAATCTTCCATATTTACAATTTATTTATTTCTTTTCCCCTGCACCATCTTTCATATTCTTCCCCATTGGTGGGTTTTGAAAATGAATGATGCCTATATGATTGGAAAGTGTTTTTTTCTTCTAATGTTAGCAATGCGAGAAATGTTAGGCCACTCTTTTCTGCAGTAGTCTGATAGATTATGGCACCGAACAATGCTTAGTTCCTTTAGGCTTGTCAATTCGAGAAGGAAGTGTGGCAAAGCCTTCAGCTGGGTGTTGGACACATATACATGCTTATGCTTGGTTTGCTAGAAGAACATGATTAATGAAAAACATTTGGAACATATTACTCTGAATAGCAAAATGAATCTTGAGATTTGTCTATTTTTTATCCAGCATTCAGGTATTTGGTCAAAACCAAATAGTGAGAATTTCACCCAGTGCATTGACAATTCAAAGACATATAAGAGTATGGAATTCTTACTGTTTTTTGTGTGTATAGTGGGACTTTGATGTCTTTCGTGTGTTGCAATTGATTTCTATGCTTTGTTTGTTATAAGCTTCTAAATGTTTCATTCTTGACAGAGCTAGATGCAAAGACGAACAGATACGTTATCGTAAATGCTAACAGTGATCTAAATCAGATGAGATTTGGAGTTCGTATGTTGTGTGTTTATCATTATTCGTTTTTATAGTATGACCATCTATTATTATTGCAGTCTGATGTATCAATAATTTTAGAATGCAGATATGTGATATGGTTGTTGTTGCAAAGATTATAAAGGCAACACTTGTTCTTCTCTCACTCGATCGTTCCTCATATTAGGCAGATGATACGTTAGCTTCTTTGTGTCTACTGTTAATGTTTCGGGTTGTCTGTTTTGCATCTACCCATACATTATTACTCCCTAATCTGATCAATGTTGAATAATAACTTGCATTGTCTGACCAGTTCTGAAATAATACATTTCCTCACTAACTAGGCAAAGCTTTCTTTTCCCCTTTTCTTAAACCGACATGCAGTGCTATTAATGTATGGCTAACTTAGTTATGCCCTAGTTTGGCATGCTTGGCTACTTAAGTCACAAGAGAGTTGTGTGGCACGCTCTATTGTTGTATCCTTTAGTTAATTGCTTGGTTTGATATATTTCAGTGGCTTAAAGATTTGTTTGACTGGCAGCACTTCATCGAGACCCTGAAGGATGATATCCACATAGTTGAGAATAATAAGAACGTGGTGGGAAAAGAAATAAAAAAATTATAAATATAGAGGATTAAATGTAAAATTATATAAATTATTTTTATTTTGATGGTTAAAATAAAATTGAAGTAATAATATAAGGTTTATCTAGATAATTTATTTTTTTTATTGTACCATATCAACTTTCGGTTTAAATTTATCGATAATAAACATTTCAGTGATTAAAGATTTAAAAATAAAAAACCTAAGTAACATTATGATCGTTTTTAAAAATCGATAATCAAGTCTCTAAACATAAGTCACAATCCCACCCTTTATTTATTCACGATCAATAGTTAACACGCAATCTCGGAAAAGACGAAACCAAGCATTCCAAACAATTCCGATCTTTGGTCAGAGATTGTAACAATGAGCGACGGAGATGACGCCATTCGACGCCGAAATGCGATTGCGGAGTATAGGAAGAAACTCCTTCAACACAAAGAGTACGAATCCAGGGTTCGAGCAGGTTTCTTCCTATCTCATCTCATAATCGCCACCATTAATCCAATTTCGGATCAATTTTATCGATCTGCATTATATTTTAATTTGAGTTATTGATTCGTTGTTTCTAACTTTAGAATTTAGGGTTTTTCTTTGCCGTTACGGTTCTCTGTATGTTTTATCAGCTGCTTGTCTTGCTTAAAGCGATTTACTGATATGCTGCTTCAAGCTTTGATTGCTGCAATATATTATTACCTTCTTTTCAAGTCAAATTATCCGTTGCAGTATCTTCACTAGTTGGGCTGAAACTTGCTTTTGTTTTTCGCTTTTGCTGCTGTTGAAATTAAATTTTTGGGTATTTTGCGAAAAGAAAAGAGAAATTTGAAATAAAGAAATACTTTGTAGCTATTAGTTTAAAGACCAAATCTTCATCTCTCTCAATATTCTTATGCATAATGTTCAGGTAGGGAGAGTCTGAGAGCTGCTAAGAAGGAATTCAACAGAACAGAAGATGATTTGAAGTCTCTTCAGAGTGTTGGGCAGATCATTGGAGAAGTTCTTAGGCCTCTTGATAATGAACGTTGTAAGCCTATAACTGTACCTTTTTTCCTGTACTTTTTTTTCTTCTTTTTCTAATGTTGATGTTTGTATGTTAGTTCAATTGGCTAAGCATATTCCGAACTTGCATTACAAACTTATACACTTACTTTCTATGTTGATTCATATTTTGTGAGAATTGATAAATGATATAAACTTGGATGTTTGTACTTTGTATTACTTTTCAGTGATTGTTAAAGCAAGCAGCGGCCCTCGCTATGTTGTTGGTTGCCGCAGCAAAGTTGATAAGGAGAAACTGACTTCAGGAACTAGAGTGGTTCTTGATATGACAACACTTACAATCATGCGGGCTCTTCCTCGTGAAGTAAGTAATTAGCATCTGAATTAGTTAATACAAAAGCAGGTATTCTTTGCATGTGTGAAGTCTGATACCATGTTGCAACTTTGGATAACAGGTTGATCCAGTTGTTTACAGCATGTTGCATGAAGATCCTGGTAATGTTAGCTACTCAGCTGTTGGCGGTTTATCTGATCAAATTCGAGAGCTGAGGGAATCTATTGAGCTCCCTCTCATGAATCCTGAGCTTTTCCTTAGAGTTGGGATTAAACCTCCCAAGGTGATTATTGCTTCATGTTTCCCCCCTCTCCCAATTCTAGAGTTTGTGTATATGGTGACCGGTGAAGCATGTTGTGAACTTATTTTGGTTGGGAATCTCTGAAATATCCTGTCTTCATTGCAGGGTGTCCTCCTTTATGGGCCTCCTGGTACTGGCAAGACATTGTTAGCCAGAGCAATAGCAAGTAATATTGATGCCAACTTCTTGAAGGTCTGCTTCTTTTGTACCATATCTCTTACCTTTATTCTTTTCTATTGCATGTTAACCTGTAATTGAATGAATGGCTTTTTACCTTTTCATCTGAATTCAGGTTGTTTCAAGTGCAATAATTGACAAATACATAGGAGAAAGTGCAAGACTGATACGAGAAATGTTTGGATATGCACGTGATCATCAAGTGAGAGCCTGGAGTTAATGAATGTTTCTTCCATTCTTTACATCCCTTAACATCACTCTTTATGTCTTTTTTCTTTTTATTCAGCCTTGCATCATCTTTATGGATGAGATTGATGCTATTGGCGGACGCCGTTTCAGTGAAGGAACAAGTGCTGACCGTGAAATACAGAGAACACTGATGGAGTTACTTAATCAGCTTGATGGATTTGATCAGCTCGGGAAGGTGCATTATTTTTTTCATGAATGTAGTTCTAGTTATTTTTTTATTAAAAGAAAATATGTTTACACTTTCAACTGTATCTCTACACACTATAGTTAAGTTTATACTTTTTATTATTCTCCTCACGAAGTGGTGAAAAGTGGATTATTCTGGTAGCTTGTTTACCACTAATAAACTCAAATTTCTCTCAATGCAATCCTTTATTGCTTTACATTCTCCGAAGTGAGGGGAAATCATTAAAAACTTAAATTGTTTCATGTAGGTTAAAATGATCATGGCCACAAATCGACCTGATGTTCTTGACCCTGCTCTTCTTCGTCCTGGGCGGCTAGACAGAAAGATAGAGATTCCATTGCCAAATGAGCAATCAAGAATGGAAATCCTCAAGATTCATGCTGCTGGCATAGCCAAGCATGGGGAAATTGATTACGAAGCTGTTGTTAAACTTGCTGAGGTAAGTCAAAGGTGGCTTGTTTCTGTTTCATGCTTGTAATCCCCATTGCTAAATATAATCTTTGCCACCATTGCTTTAGGGATTTAATGGTGCTGATCTACGAAATGTTTGCACCGAAGCCGGAATGTCAGCAATTCGTGCAGAACGTGATTATGTCATCCATGAAGATTTCATGAAGGTAGAACCTTGAAACTCGAAAAACTTGTTTCTTTTATCTAGCATAGCATTACAATTAGGAAAAAAGAGAGTTTGGATTACTGTTGATGATGTGCTCACATCTATCTCTATCTAATGACATTGCAGGCAGTAAGAAAATTGAATGAAGCCAAGAAACTGGAATCAAGTGCACACTACAGTACCGATTTCGGCAAAGAATAGATCTTTTTCTGGCTGAGACGATGCATTTTAAATATTTATAGAGCTTTCATAGCAAAAGGGTTGCGCGCAAAATGGATGTGGCAGTTGTACGAGGGAGCCTTTGCATGTTATAGCAAATTGATTTGTTTAACTATGGATTATGGAACGATTTTTAGCTAGTTCAGGCTGTTATATTTCTATTTTCTTTCACATTTTCGACCACCATTATTGGGTCTTAATTTAGATTTTATTATTATTGGCAATTTGTGCTCATGAACTTTTCCATCAAGTTTGGTTGAATGAGAAAATTAAATGATAGAAAGAGGTGGTGGATAACTGAAAAGAAATTTAATTTTGAATGCGTTTGGTAGGAAAGAAAAGCGAGGGAAAGAAAATGAAAGTTGTAATAATTATTGTAATACTTTCAGTAATTGCACAAAGTTATAATAATTTGGTTTAATTCATTTAAAACCGTGTCCCTTTTATTTTTATGATTAATTATATCTTGCTCTATGGTTTTATTCCTGGCTCCGTCTCTTTTCAAAACAATTGGTCTTCCGCATTTTGATGCCATGGTCGTATCAGGGTAGTCTCACTCAAGTCTGCTGTCTATCCTAGTCTTTTGCCAAGCGGATTTAATTTGTTTTTGAATGATAGAATCTTTATTGTCGAACCAAAATACTAGTAGCAGTGACTAACGTTTCAAAAGCCATACTTTTCGAGATGGAGATATGTCAATTGTCTGAACGTTTTTTCTCAGCCATTCCTCTTCAATTTAGCCATCGTTTGAGAAAATCAGCTAGAACCCCAAAGTTTATTCGCGATAGATCTACGTCGGCTTAATGTTCAGCTTTGAAACTTGAAAGAAAATCTGGACACAATCGTGTTCATGCATTATTCTACAACTTCACTTGTCGACAAAAGGGATTCTGGTATCTGTTGGAGAGCTTCCTTTGTGCATTTTACAAGCTCTTGCCTGTAGAGGAGAAGTGACAATGATGCATCAGTTACTCCTTAAAAGTAATAGTACAATTTGATGCCCTATATCAAACAACCTCTTTATGTTTACCAAAACTTATATTCGACATGCAAATCCACTGCGATTTTAACAGGTTACTTTCCATCAGGAGTCACTAATTTCCTGCATTATATCATTGCAATTATCTTGCGAGCCCTACAAATGAAATGGCTAAAATTGAGGTTAGCTGCAGAGCAAGGGTGGTTGAATCTAGCCCATGATGTTGGGGTCAAGGCACATGTGTTCCGACTTGGAGGTATCTATGGCCCTGGTAGAAGGTTGTGATTGATATTGTTCATAATCAATATGATGATTAGAATCACTAGTTAGTAATGAATTCACATGTTAGATTCTAGTTTCTTATAAGTTATATGAAGATTGCGATATTAGGTAAAGTTTGGCCTTTGCGGTTCATGTTTGACTAGCTATAGAAATGTTAATGCCATCTGCAGATTCGTTCTATGTTGTTTTTGATTCTTCAGTTTTTTTGTAAGTATCCGGGCTGGCATCCATACCTGTCATATATTAGGTCATGTTTTATGGGGATCTGACCTTCCAAAAACTTGGGAAAAAGTCGAACATACTTATTCAGATACATACTCATATCTGATACTAACAACCGAGTTTGAGTTACTGTAATACTGGTTAATGTCATGTTTAATCATCACTGCATTATATTCGAACTTTTCATCTCAAGTGTTCATTTTATCATATTGTTATGCTCTTGAAGAAAAGCACAAACATTTTGGAGGCTTACAAGTTACAAGTGAGTAAATTATCTGCTTCTTTCCTTGCAGTGCCGTTGCCACTATTATTAAGCAGGAACCTTTATCGGAATTCCAGAAACGGAGTGTCCAAACAATTCACATCCAGAATTCACGTTGCAGACATTTGTCAAGCTCTTAAAGCCAGCATTTGCACGCAGCTCTCCATGTCTGCTGCTTGATTATCAGCTGCAATCTGAATAAAATATCCGGTCCGCTTTTTTGCTTCCCTGACTATACTAAGCGACTGTGGTTGAGCAGGCTACGGACGACAATAAGTTATCCATTCTCGAAACCAAGACTTTGGAAGAACTAGGATTTATTGTACCATTTACCGCAGAAAGAAATTATGTTGATACTGAAAAGGAGGATTGAAAGGCAAAGGGCAGTGGAATTCTTAGAACTGTTTTTTCCTTTTATGGTTCTCAATCTCAAAAGGACTCAACTTGATCTGAAAGAGCACCTGAGCCAGAGCCTAATGCCTGTTTTTATATTCATTAGACATATCTTATACACGCCTTCGATTATCCCAGTGAAAGCCCCAAGGTCAGGAAAAATGAAGAGAGAAGAAAAAAACTTATTGCGGTGAGCGTGGATCGAACACGCGACCTTCAGATCTTCAGTCTGACGCTCTCCCAACTGAGCTATCCCCGCTGACGCTTTCTATTCAAAATAATAAGGTATATAAACAATAAATTTTGAAGTTTCTACAGTACATGAACAGGCTGGAGTAAAAAAAAATAGCAATTACCAGCAAAAGGTGATCGGACCGAGGTCTCACATGATAGATTTATATACGTATGTATACATGCCATGATTTCACTGCTCCTGCTTTCCAAAGAGACGACAACATTGTCTTTCGTGCACATGTATAGACTAGCCTTTTATAAATTTCTCTTCATCGGGAGTCAATAATTTCCTGCACTATATCATGGCAGTTATCCTGAAAGCCCTACCAATGAAATGGTTATATTGAGGTTAGCTACAAAGCAAATCTAGTCCAATGCATAGGCACATGTGTTCGGTGTTCCGACTTGGAGGTATCTATGACCCTGGTAGAAGGCTGTGACTGATAATTTTCATGCTCAGTTTGATGATTGGAATTTGGAATCACTAGTTGGTAAGGAACTCACGTGTTAGATTCCAGTTTCTTATATAAAGATAGTGATATTAAGCATGAACCTTTATCAGAATCCCAGAAACGGAGAGTGTCCAAACAATTCACATCCAGAGTTCTTGCTGTTGCAGACCTTTAGTCAATAATTCAGAATATCAGCTCTCCAGGTATGCTTGATTATGAGCTGCAATCTGAACAAATATCAATTGAAGTCAATTTAGTCAAGAATTCAGAATATTAGACCATAATCTACTGTAATCGAAGTCATGATTCTTGAAACCTTTAATTCACTCTTGTGTGTGGCATCAAGATAGCAAACCAGGGATTATGTTTAACTTTTTTCAGGAGAATGTACAATATCATAGATGATGATCTGGCATATCGGAAAGAGGTATTTGCCTATGCATTGGACTTGATTGAGAAAAAGTGGCCTTTTCTGACCATGAAAATCACTTATCACGAGAGTGCTGAATCATTTGTTCAGAAAGCAAGTTAAAGAGGTGAGAAACAAGTTTCTAATGCCTGTATGAAGAAGGAACTAGCAGTGTAGCTTCTTTATCCGAGTTGTAAATCCGGACTACAGAGCATAATTAACCAAATGGAGAACCCATTTTAGCTATTCTCAGCATTTGGTTAAGAGGAACTTAATGCCTGCATTTCACTGATGTTCATGTTTGGCTAGTTCTCTATGTGGGATTGTGTTTTTTTCACTTTACTTGGTCTACAAGGAAAAACATTCAGGCTTCAGCCATGTAAATTAAATCCATGGGAAACCTTGTGTTTTTAATTAAATACATGTGTTTGCGTATATCCAAAACTTCTCATGTGTTTACCTATGACCGAATCTCTCCAAGTGCTTTCATGTTCCTTAAATCATTGTTAAAAGTTGATTCCAAACGATTCAAACTGAATCATCTAATCGATCTGTTTCTTCTGGAATTCCACATCAGTAACACCATAGCTTGCACTATCGTATGGTATCAAGCTTTATTGTTTCTGTTGCTTTGGTGTAAGATTTAAGATTTCATGCCTTATTGGAGGTGGTACCACATGATTGAATCTTGCTCTTTTGCTCCCTTGACTATATTTACTAGTCATCCGTTCTCGATCAACTCGAGACCAAGACTTTGCAAGAGAAAGGATTTATTGTGACATTTACTGCAGAAAGAAATCTAGTAAGCAATGGCTTGCTTTGCTTTCTACAAATCAAGAAAATAACTACGATCCATAGGAATTTGAACTCTGAAAATCCCAATGCTTAATCAATTAAATCAAAACCTAACCTCAACAGAGCAATTCCTTTACCTCAACACGTCTGCATCAACAACATCAAACACAAATAAAAACAAGTGAATTTACCTGATGGAAGGGTCATCATGTTTCCACTTATTTGTTCTTGGGCAAGCAACTTGATCTGAAAGAGCAGCTGGGCCAGAGCCTAATGTCTGTTTTTATCTCCATTAGACGTATCGGATACAAAAGGTCATCAATTTTACCAGTCACACGCCTTCGATTTACCCCAGTGAAAACTCCATGATCAGAGGAAAAAAGATGAGAAAAGAAAGAAAAACGTTTTGCGGTGAGCGTGGATCGAACACGCGACCTTCAGATCTTCAGTCTCACGCTCTCCCAACTGAGCTATCCCCACAGATGTTCACTGTTATCAAAATATAATTTATGACATAAAAGTGGTCGGTCCAGGGTCTCACAATTATATATTTTTCCACGTATAGTATAAATGCCATGATTTCACAGCTCATGCTTTCTCAAAGAGACGACAACATTGCCTTTCGTGACGGCTCATCTTTGTTTGGCTTAAATTTTCTTTTTCCAATGGCTGCATACAAGTTTTAATTCAAGCTCTTTTTCGATCTTTTATGGTAAATATTACTATAGCAGATAACATCATAATCTTTTGAGGTGACAAATGGGTTATTCGGTTTGAGTTATTTTGGGTCTAATATTATTCGTTACAAATTCAGTTTCTGTTCGGTTTTAGTTTAGGCCTATTGTGATTCGGGTTATTTCGGGTCGGTTGATTTTCGGTTCGGTTAATTTCGATTCGAGTCAATAGTTAGGCTAATTAATTTTGTACACCTTATATATAGATTTATAAAGCCAATATATTTAATTTTTGGTGAATTGTGCAGTTGTTTATATTATATCTTTATTTATTTCTATTAATATCTTTTTTATATTTCGAGTTGTCTTCGGTTTGGATAAAAATCTATCCGGGTTCATTTCGGTTCAACTAAAATTTGGATCGGTTTCAGTCCGATTCGATTTGTTTCGGTTTCAGATCAAATTTCGGGTCATCATATTTGGGTGATTTCGGGTCTCGATTCAGATAAATCAGTTCAATTTTTGGGTCTCGGGTCAAGTTTGCCGGTTGTAATAATCCTGTTACTTTTATTGATGTTCGGCTTAGAAAGGTAATTTTCTCTCATCTCAATCACAGAATCCAATCCAAAGAATGCCAGTAATCTGTATTACAACAAAACCAGGTCCTAAAAACTGTCAGATGTTCAAACTTCTCTTCTCTGCTGCATCTCAGGCGTTTGCCTTGTTATCAAACCATTTGATAAGTCCCGGAAGAGCAACATCTGGATCTTCACATTTCATCAACTCTCCTGCAACCTCAGCTGGTGTTGCCTGAACCTTATCTAACCACCCTTTGATTTCATCAAAAAGTTGATGATCTTGAATCCGCAGATAGTTAGAAGCCAGTGTTTTGAAACCATCAAATGTGCAATAAGACATATGAATATGCATATCCATGCGTCCTGGCCTTAGCAGCACTGGATCAATACGGTCCTTGTGATTGGTTGTGAGCACTATTATCCTCTCATCCCCGCAACTTGACCACAATCCATCAATGAAGTTCAGCAGACCAGATAAAGTAACCTGCAACAGCACCCCAACTATTAAGTAAAAAACCATTTTTGATTTCCCCACGAAAGGAGGTCCTAGTCGATTGTAATAAAGTCGAGTCGAACTCAAGTCAAATATTACAATACTTGAATTTGAATAGCACGAACTACTCGAACATAAGCTTAACTAGACAATAGGTTAAGGCCCTAAGGGGTATTCATTAATCATTATTGATGCATATGTTTACCTTGTCACCTTCAGCAGAATCTAGTGAGGTATCAATGTCTTCAATGACTATTATAGATCGATTACCTGTATCGATCAACAATATTCTCAAATCCGAATTGCATTGAACTTCCTTTAAATCCAAATCATAAACATCAAACTTGAGATAATTAGCCATGGCAGCAATCAAACTCGACTTCCCTGTACCAGGCAGTCCATATAACAGATACCCACGTTTCCAGGCCTCCCCTACTCTCCTATAAAACTCTCTTCTTCTCGTAAACCTATCAAGATCTTCAATCAGTGCAGTCTTCATCGTCGGATCCATTGCCATTGTCTCGAAGCTTGCTGGATGATCAAGATTGACCGAACGCCAAAAATCTGAACCATAATAAACAACCGTGTGAAGCTTCAATGTCTTCTTTTCTTTAATCTCTTTTGCCTTTCGAAGAATGTAAGGCCAATATGAACTAACCACCATCTCTCTGTTTCTCTTATGAAAGCTCAGCTCGAAGTACCATATTTCCTCCTTCAAGATCCCATCTTTTGTGTTGTATTTCTTTAACATATGATTCCTCGAAGAAGACAACAACACCCACTTCAACTTCACACCTTTGAACAAATCGAAGAGTTCTTGATTCTTGTCGGTGATCAGTTGCAATCCTATCTCCTTTTCGGGCTTGTTAACTTTGACCCTCGGCGCCGACGATGAAAGTTTTTCTCCCAAGTAAACATGGGCGGCGTGGAAGATTTCATTAACCGTGAGACCGTCGGATTCTTCGATGACAACCGTGAGCTGAGTCGATAAAATGGATGAAATCTTTTGAAGAAGTACAAAAGAAACTATGTTTGATGGTTTCTGGGATGAAACTATTGGCGATGGTTCGTAAGAGAAAGGCTGAAGCGGCGGTGGAGGCAGCTGCGGAGAGAATATCTTCATACGAAGGCATTCTTTTGGTTGGAAACCACATTTCTTGTTTTCTGTAGAGGGAGAGTCGGTTTTCAGGGGTTTTAGAGAGGGTTTAGGCTATTAGAATTCCCTGGACAAAGTATTAATACACAACGTAACCTGCCTTTTTCCCAGGCTGAACAGGGAAATCCAGAATCTTAAATGAAGCCGACTAGCTTTGTTTCAGTCGGATTCATTGGCTTTTTTTTTCTCTTTAGGCAAAGATGGCAAATCGTAAAATAATGCTATTAAATTTACTTGTTTAACATCTAAACCAAACAAGGTAAAATATGCATATTATACATGACTTGTAATGTATCTACCAAACATTGAGCTATTTATTACTTATGTTAACCCATTACTTGTTTCATATTAATACTTACTTATTTTTTGGGGATAAATTAATACTTACTTAGTTACTTATGTAGTTATGTTATTATTGAAACCCATAGTTTACATTAATTTATTATTTAATATTAAAAAAGTTTCAATATTTAATTTTTATAATTAAAGTAAATAAAATATATTTTAATTAAAAACTGAATATAATTTTATGCATAATGTGGATGAAACAAAATATATTATGTAATAAGAGAATTTTATATGAATTCATTTGTATGTGTTTGATTGTGAAATATTTTTAATTAAAAGTTATGTAAAAATATAAGACACTAAAACCTCCTTATAATAGTATTAATTGCCTTTTAAATTAATGATATTTAATAATTTCACAACCGAATTGACATGAATGAACTCATACACCAATTTAATTAGTCTTTTTGTATAAAACATTATTGGCTTAAGTAAAAAATAAGTGCTTAAAATATTTTTTTTTAAATTTTAGGTATTTAAAATTTCAAAAATTATAATTTTAGGTGTCTGGTAGTTAATTACCGTTAAAAAAATTGTTAACCAATAAAAATTGGACACGTTCCATTTTTAATTTTTAATTTATTTTAATTATTTTTTGTTTTTAATAATTTAAAATATTACGAAATTTTTTTGAAATTTTAAAACTTTCTAAAATAGTCCCTAAATTCCTAAATCTTAAATCCCTAAATCGTCACCGTTGCCGCCGCCGACCCTACCCTCTTGGTCGTCGGACCCAGCCGACCATTTCCTCTAATGCTCCGTCATCGAAAATCAGTGAACGGTGTACCAAACAAACATTAAACATCGATATTAAATAGTCATCCGATTGGCACATCGTTCTCCGATTTCCAGCGATGGCGCGTTGGGGGAAATGGTCGGCTTGGTTCGACGACCGAAAGGGTAGGGTCGGCGCCGGCGGCGAGGATTTAGGGATTTAGGGTTTTGTTATTTTTAGAGATTTAGGGACTGATTTAAACATATTTAAAAATTCTAGGATTTTTTAAAATATTTAAATTTTAAAGTTTTTTTAAAAAATAATTAAAAAATAAATATTCTTATCATGTGTCGCATTTTAAATGGATAACAATTTTTTTAATAGCCAGATACCTAAAATTATAACTTTTGAAATTTTAAGCACCTATTTTTTACAAAAAAAAACTTTAAGCATCTAAAATTCAAAAGATGTATACTTTATGCACTTATTTTTCATTTACGGTATTTATATTATATGATATAAAAGCTATTTAGTTTACATGATCTTGTTTATTTTAGAGTGTAAGGGTTCAGGTTTCTTGCAATTTAAGATTTGAATATTATAATTTAGAATTTAAGAGCTTAAAGTTTTAAATTTTAGATTTAGAAATTTAAATAGATAAAATTATATAAAGTTTGTCTACAAAATTTACATAACAAAAGAATACTCTTTGATATGTAGCGTAAATTATTCGAGCAAAGTCAAACAAGTCCCAAAGTAAAAAAAAAAAAAAACTCTTATTCAAATATAATCTTTTTTTGAAAGAAAAAAAACTCATTCAAAATCAAGTTCAACCCAAGTTTACTTATTAACCTGTTTCACTGTTTAAAAATAAAAATTAAATCAATATATTTTATAATTTACAAATGGGTGAGTTTAGTTGGTTACTCAGACCATTTGGTCCTTTGGATGGATATTTAAACCTGATATTAAAGTAGGGTTTTTTTTTTCCTTTCAAAAAGTGGCACTAAAAAATGCAAATAAACGTAATCAGTGACGACAAGAAGAGTATAAATAAAGACTTGCCGGAATTTGGTTTTGAGAATATAGAATTGCGGGGACCAGTTTTGATTCAGAATAAAGTAGCAACATTTTTTATTTTTTATACTCATTAAATCTTATTAAAGTGATCGTGCCGGTATTTTGATATTTTGTTTACAAAATAGAAAAAAAAATACTTTTTTATTATCGCCCGACTCAACGTAATCTATCGGTCGGCTGACTCTGCTCCCTAAACCCAGTTTCATCGTTGTTTCTAAGAAATAAAGTTATTCACTTGCAAGCTTTACAATAATTTACAGATCAAGAATTAAATATTAAAGTTTTTTTGACAATGGCATTAAATGTTAAAGTTATGTTATACAAGATACGAATATTAGTTTTTTTATTGGAAAGGAGAAATCGTTACTTCAAGCATCGTTAAAAATTTTTATACACTTAAATGAAGAAAAAAAGTACTCAGACAACAATTACAACAAACTTAGACAGTAAAAGCCAATAAATCACCACACCAAAACAAAGCTAAAGCTGAACCATCTCCGAGACCATATCAAACAACAAGAGCTGGAACTGCTACGAGAACGACAACTTGGACATGCCATCTGCGACCATATTACATTCACGAGGAATTCATAAGAATTCAGTATGCCATCCCTGACGGCGTAGTTAATTAATATCTCCAACAAGATTTAGAGACTAGCTATCTGGCGAAGAATCCTGCAGAAGACGTGTAGCATAGGCCCAGTCATATTGCACCTGTAAACGCTCAATACCCTACACCCAGGCCAATGAGAATGCTCCAAAGCTCCACCTGCAGCGGTGAAACGAAGCCAACGAACTTGTGGTATCCAATTATCCATTCACCAGATGGTCCGCGAATGGCTCCTCCAACATGACCAAACCCCGAGTCCCCGACTGAGTTGAGACCATCTCATAGGAGGTGGCTGCCAGCTCACGGCTTTCATGTACGAGACGGGACGTGACGGAGCTGATCTAAGATTACCTACAAAATGGGAGGCCCGAGCAAGGCTTAATCGAAACACATTCGGCAATGGAATACACACATCGTTGAACACGAAATCATTTCGTCACTTCCAGATCTGCCAAAGAAAAAAGGAGAAGAAATAGTGCCACGGGTGTTCAATAGCACCAAAAATACCAATTGTGAAAATATTTTCAATGATCTAACTATCAAGAGGAAGACCAAAGAAGGTCGAATGATTCGCCTGAGGAACAAGGTGTTGTCATATGAACCTGATAGGGGGCAGTTGCGAAAAATATGAAGCGCAATCTCACGTCAATACCCACAGCTTGGGCATAACGAATCAGCGGTAAGCCCCCGGCGAAACCGCTCATCATTTGTCATCAAACACTCCTCGAGAGCGAGCCATAAAAATGCTCGAACGTGCTGCGGAGGGAGTTTCACTCCAAAAACTCGTAAGCCAAAGCGAGGGAAAAAGTACCCGAGCTAGTTCCACTCCAAGCTACAAAGTCATGGCTAGCATCGAAAGACGGTGACAAAATGCCAACGATATAAGCCACTATATCACTCGGAAACAACGACACAAGACGATCAATGTCCCACTAGCCATCATACGTGACAAAATCCTTGAAACAAAGGTGATCTACAATAGGTGCCTGAGGACGTAACAAAGGATACAAGGGCCTGAATTCCTGTACTCAATGATCCGACCACATGTTAACAAGAGCGTCATCACCAACAATCCAATAAATACTTGCCCGAGCCGAGTCCCAAGCATTAGAAATTGCATGCCACAACGGCGAGCAATTAGCACCAGTAAATCGACAACATACGATACTTCTGACGCAAAGCTTGCACTCACATATCATAAGGACAGTAAGCCAAGGCAAAAGCAAGCTTGTGCATAAAAGCCTCGTTACGGTCACTTGACCGCGGAATACCAAGACCACCACGACACATAGGCTGGGAGATAGCTTCCTAATGAACTAGAGAAGGTTTGTGGATGGTCGCCGTGGAACCCCATATGAAGCCACGAATAAGATGATCAATCTCGTAGCATACACTGGATGTCGGCTTCGTAGTTTGCATAAAATAAGTGGGGATAGCCGCCAACACCGATTTGGTAAGGGTAGTGCGAAAGGGACTTGCCTGCCCACCCATAAGCTTAGACCACATCTTTTCAATGATAAAATCGAAATCAACACAACGCAAACGGTGGCGAAGAACCGGAGCACCCAAATAAATACCCTATTGATATGTATTTTGATATAATAATTAAAAAATAGTTTTGGATTAAATTAAAAAGATTTCAAAAATAATTTTAAGTCCAAACAACTTGAAATAATGTTTAATGCTTTTTAAGATATTTTGGGATGATTTAAAACGTCTTTAAAGTAGTCAAACCTAAGTTTTTCAAGTATCCGTACCGATACAGTATACCCCGTATTGAATACACATCAAGGGTTTCAGCTACAGTTTATGAAACTGCCAAAACCCGTACCGATACAGGGCTTGTCCGTATCGATATGGAGAGGGGTCGTTTCGATACCCCCCTTTGGCGTTTCAATACGCGTATGTGGCATATATCCCAACGACCAAAACCCCCCAACGGTCGTTTAAATTGCAGGTCGTACCGATACGCCTATACGCGTATCGATATGTATCAGCTAACCAGAGCTCAACGACTAAATTTGAAGAAGGCCATACCGATACGGTTACCCGCGTACCAATACGGACCGCCTCAGAACTGCAATTAATGTGGAAAATAAAGACCCCAACAGCTCTAATTCAATCCCCAACAGTCACTAACGACTATGAACTCAATTGGGATTATAAAAGGGACCTTCAAGCATCTATGGAAAAAAAGGTTTCAATTGTCAACAACATTATGATCAAAATCATGTATTAGTGCTAAATTGTCAATTCTTGTATAGACAAACACTTGTGAGCTAAATTTGTCAATGTATGCTCAAGTGTATTAGGATTTGGGTGAGAGCTTAAGAGTACAAACACATACCTTGTAGAGGAATTTCTAGTTTGCTAAGTCTTTCTTTTGTTTGAGAGAATTCCCAAAGCTCGGGCTATGAGCTTTGGATGCTAGATTTGGGTTTGAGTCTAAGTTGTAATGGTTGCCTCCTTAGCCTAGAAAAGGGGAAGAATTCTTAGTGAATTGGGAAATCCTTAGTAAAAAGCTAAGGTAGTGGATGTAGGCTTTGGTTAGAAAGCGAACCACTTTAAATCCTTGTCCATTTTTCCTATCTTTTTGCTTCCACTTAAAACGCCTAAATTATCACTTCTCTACCACTTGGCAAGCATTTCAGTTGTGTTCATCGAGCTTAACAATTGGTATCAGATTGAGGCTCAATTTGAAGAGGATTAACATCCTATTGAGGCGATCCGGCTAGCTCGACCATCAATACAATCAACCGGCGAAATGACGCAATCCATCAACAAGCCATATTTCTTTGACGGGACCAACTATGCCTATTGGAAGACAAGAATGTTGTTCTTCATCAAGGCCAAAGATTACAAGCTTTGGGACGTTGTTGAAGATGGTCCATTCGTACCACAAATATGCAAGGCGGAATGGAATGCGGATGATCGCAAGAAGATGGAGCTAAATTACAAGGCTTTGCACATTCTCTTTTGTGCATTTATCCCCAATATCTATGAGAACATGTCTTCTTGTGAGAGTGCCAAGGAGGTATGGGACAAGCTTGAAGTCACATACGAAGGAACCAACGAAGTAAATGATACCAAGATCGGTCTTCTTAACTTAGAGTATGAGAACTTCAAGATGGACCCGGGTGAAGACATCAAGAGGATGTTTGACCGTTTCTCCATAATCGTCAATCAACTCAAAGGTTTTGGAGAGGAGATTTCGGAAGACAAACTCATTCGAAAGTTGATATACTCACTTCCCGAATCATGGGAGGGCAAGACTACGACTATCATCGAAGCCAAGAACCTAAAAGAGCTCAAACTTGATAAGCTAGTTGGGTCCCTTCTTACCCATGAAATGATGTCTACACCCTTGAAGAAGAAGAAGGAGAAGAAGATCAAAGAGCAAGACATTGATGTGAATGTCATTGCTCTTCCATCTTCCACATGCCAACATGAAGAATCAAGTAAGGAGGAAAGTGAAGATGAAGAGATGGTTCATCTCTTCAAGAATTTCACCCGGTTCATGAAGAGCGAAATAGAAAAATTCAATCATGAATTGAAGAAAAATATGAAAGATCCCCAAAAGAGCCATAGTTGCAAGAAGACGAGGCACACCAAATACGATTTTCCTCACTTCAACAATAAGGGATCATCTTCAAAGAAAGCATATGTGGTAACATGGAGTGATGAAGACTCCACTAATGAAGATGAAGTTGTCATCTATGCTTCATGGCCCTCCAAGAGGGTGAGGTAACTTCTAAATCATCAATTTCTAATTCTTATTCTTTTGATGAGTTACAAGAAGCCTATGATGAATTGGTTTTTGAATTCAAGGCTTTATTTTCGAAGAACAAAAAGTTAATTTCAAAATTAAAAACTGAAAATGATTTGCTTGTGAAAACCAATTTAGAGTTTGAAGAAAAAATCAAAGATTTTGAGTTTAAAGTTTCAAATTTACAAGAATTGCTTCAAACGATGGAAAAAGATCATCAAAAGGAAGTTGGTGATCTTAAGAAAGAAAAAGATTTGATTTCCAATGAACTTCAAAAGAAAAATAATTTGGGAAAATCAAATTTTTATATTAGACAATCTAGTGCCCCTAGATTTTTTAATGGTAAATGTTTTAGAAGTGTTTGGGTTCCAAAAGAACTAATTACTTCACATAAAAAGGATAAAATTGTAAAATGGATTCCTAAGGGGACTAAATTATGTACTACTAATGCTTATGGATCCAAAGCAATTTGGATACCAAAAATCACTTGATTGTCTCATTTTAGGTGTGATGGAGATTGATCAACAAAGTACAACATTGAGGGGAAGCTCCATACACACAAAGAAAACACTTCAAGAAGAAAGGCTTCACATCCTCCCTTAAGTTCAAGTGTGGTAAAATTAGTTGAATTTCTTTTTATTTTGATTTATTTCTTTTTATTCAACTAATTTATCATAATTGTTAGACTAACACTTATTGATGCTTGAGTAAGGGGGAGCCAATTTTAAAACTAAAATTCTTATTTTTGTCAAAATTTTTAAACCTTTTTTGTTATCTTGTACTTAAAGTCACACAAATTCTTTTTGATATAACAAAAAGAGGGAGAAAATGGTTTGAAAAATTGATTTTTCAAGTGAATAAGGGGAGCTTTAACTATATTTCAATTTTAAAATCTCTTATTCAAGTTTTTAAATACTAAGGGGGAGAATCACAAATAATTTTTTAAGTTGGTTTTATTATATCAAAAAAGGGGAGATTATTGAGATACGTGTTTTGATATAATAATTGAAAAATAGTTTTGGACTAAATTGAAAAGATTTCAAAAATGATTTTAAGTCCAAACAACTTGAAATAATGTTTAATGCTTTTTAAGAGGTTTTGGAATGATTTAAAACGTCTTTAAAGTAGCCAAACATGAGTTTTTCAAGTATCTATACCGATACGGTATACCCCGTATCAATACGCATCAAGGGTTTTAGCTACAGTTTGTGAAACTGCCAAAACTCGTACCGATACAAGGCCTGCCCGTACCGATACGGAGAGGGGTTGTTTCGATACACCTCTTTGGCGTTTCGATACACCTACGTGACATATATCTCAACGACCAAAACCCCCCAACGGTCATATTTCTAACAATCTTTTAAATTGCAGGCCATACTGATACGCCTATACGCGTATCGATACGCATCAGCTGACCAGATCTCAACAGCTAGATCTGAAGAAGGTCGTACCGATACGGTTACTCGCGTACCAATACAGACAACCCCAGAACTGCAATTAATGCGGAAAATAATGACCTCAACGACTCCAATTCAATCTCCAACGGTCACCAACGGCTATGAACTCAATTGGGAGTATAAAAGGGACCTCCAAGCATCTATGGAAAAAAGGCTTCAATTGTCAACAACATTATGATCAAAATCATATCTTAGTGCTAAATTGTCCATTCTTGTATAGACAAACACTTGTGAGCTAAATTTTTCAATGTATGCTCAAGTGTATTAGGATTTGGGTGAGAGCTTAAGAGTGCAAACACATACCTTGTAGAGGGATTTCTAGTTTGCTAAGTCTTTCTTTTGTTTGAGAGAATTCCCAAAGCTCGGGTTGTGAGCTTTGGATGCTAGATTCGAGTTTGAGTCTAGGTTGTAACGGTTGCCTCTTTAGCATAGAAAAGGAGAAGAATTCTTAGTGAAATGAGAAATCCTTAGTAGGAAGCTAAGGTAATTGATGTAGGCTTTGGTTAGAAAGCTGAACCACTCTAAATCCTTATCTAATTTTTCCTATCTTTTTGCTTCCACTTCAAACGCCCAAATTATCCCTTCTCCACCACTTGGCAAGCATTTCGGTTGTGTTCATCGAGCTTAACATACCCAAATCTAAAGCCTCTTGATAAACCAGAGTCAAACTGATAGAATGCCGGATATCATAATCAGTATTCGAGGAGAAATAAATTTGTGTTTTACGCCCACTAATCTTATGTCCTGAGAAATAACCAAATTCAAATAAGATGGACGAGATGGACCTAGCATGTTCGAGAGTTGCCTTGCCATAGATAATAAGGTCATCTGCGAAGAAGAAATACGAGAAGGGAATATCGTTCCGCGCCATTCGAATGGGCAACTAGACGCCAGAACTAACGACCCTTTCGATGGCGTGTCCCAAACGCTCTATGGTAAGAATAAATAAATAAGGGGAGAGATGGTCTCCTTGCCGAACTCCCCGTTCTGGCGAAAAGGCCATGGAAAGCGAGCCATTCCACTAAACTTGGATTAAGGAATCGGAAACGCGTCACATGATGATACCAATAAAAACTGGAGGAAAACCAGCATCTATGGGAGTATCCCGAATATAATCCCACCGTATACGGTCAAAAGCATTTTCCAAGTCGACTTTAACCGCCATTCAACCCTGTTTAATTTTCTTCAATCGCATCAAGTGCATAATTTCTTGGTTTAAGATAATATTCTCGATAATGGATCGACCCGCTATGAAACACGTTTGAGTGGGATGAACGAGCAAAGGCATAATGTGTCTCATATGCCGAACAATAACTTTAGAGAGAATTTTGTGAATAACCGAACAAAAGTTTAAGATACGAATATTAGTTTAACTTATGGTATATTAACAAATGACATTATTTAAATTTTTTAATTGATATTAAACCTTGAATTTATTTCGAACAAATTTTCTCTCGATATAAATATTAAATATATATGTATCGAATTACTTGCGAATAGTAATTATATTAGAGGTGGATGCCTAAAGAGTTCAAATGATGTTTTACAGAAACAAATAAATAAGGAAAATAAAAATACAAATGATGGGACGGGGACCTCTTTGATATCGTACGACAGCTATTGAGCAGTAGGATAGAAATTGAAATCACAATTTTGAGCGGAGACAAGGATATTATTGTTCTATACGAAGACAATTATTATATTATATTATATTATATATTGTATTATATTATATGGTAATGTAATATTATATTGTATTACATTACATCTAAAATCTGTTGGCAACTCGCCTTTTTCACTTTTTCGTATTATAATAATCGAATGATATTTTATTACTGTTACTATCACATTCACAGCATGAAAGTAATATTGACGTGGAAAAACAGATAATATTTATTTTAAAAGATGTGAGTTTAAATCGTTCTATTTATATATTTATAAAATATATGTTTATTATTAGAGAATTAATAATATATATGAACAGTTATTATCTTATAATTATTTTTAGATTATTAAAAAAAATAATATTTAGCATTTGAACAAAAATAATAATAATGATAATAACAAGTAGCCTGCTTCCCATCTATCTCCATGAAATAAAGAGCATGACAAAGGATTTCCCGATTTCTAATAGGATTTTTTAACAAATTAAAAATCCTAAAAATCTGTACATATATAATTTGCAGGTAATGAAAAGTGTGATGAAGTGAAGCTGATGTATGGTTTAATGGTCCCTTTTGTCAACACTGAGGAACAAATAAAAACCATGTTCTTGAAAGGTTAGCAAAGCCTTGAATTATTGAACCGCATGCAAACAGCTGGTTTTCGGAGTTTTTCAACTTTCTTGGTACTGGGTTCTAATCATAGGCAAACATAAGTTTTTCATGGCACTTCCTTCAAATAAAATGAATGAAAAAAGCACAATTAAGATGGAGATTGAGACCAATGTAGATCAAAAGCTGTTGACTCTCCTGCTAAAAGATTCAAGCTTTTTGGTCGTAAATTCATCGACATTTTAATCAAATTGGACTTCAAACCTATGCTATGTATATTTATATATGTGAAGAATTGGAATAAAATGTAAAATAACACAGGAATGTCTCCTATTAAGATTCGAATCTTAATGTTTATAACTTCTTTTAACCCTACAAGAACTTCTTTTTATATAGGATTGCATTTGATTCCAAAGTCGAGTAATATTAAAATAACAATAGATAACAAGGGGAAAAGGACAATATAAAGAAAAAAACAAAAGAAAAATAATTAAGAGTAAGATCCAATAGTATTAGGGTGTGTTCAGCCATGCTTCCCAACGGAGAAGTAATGTCGAACGAGTACCACTGTACCAACAATGTGCTGAACGGGCATTTCTCTGCCTAAATTAACGTCGAAACGGGCGTTCTGCCACAACTGAAAAATCCAACTTCTCTACAAACAGATGTTAAAAAGCCAATGAACGTCTCAAATCCTTGTTGAACGGAGCCTTGTAGTATCTTATTAACTTTAACCATGGAAACATGATTACTCATATCATTGTACATCCCAAATAGTTATTGATCTCCTAATTAGAAAATTGTAGTAATAGATTTTTTTAACCAACTTTGTCTAATTAACCTCCTAATTTTTCACGACAATAGACATGCACTTGACTTGTCTCCCAGGATTATCGGGCTATTGGCAGTGTTTTCTTGCAGCAGGAATTTCTTTCTTTCAGCAATGAAACTATCTATAATCAACCGAAACTGTTCGCAACTCATTTCGTCCACTGATTTCCTCAGCGGCTCTGTACCTGCAACCTCCAGCTCTCCGCCACCGGTACCTGTGTTGTCCACTAGTACTGCAAGGTCCATCTTCGTTGTAAGTTGCTTAACTGGTGAGAGGGTAATGTTTGTCTCTCTAATTGTGTCAGTATCAACTGTCGTTTCTAGCTGCTTTTCAGGAGAAAGAGGAGCGGCTTTTTCTTCAAAAATAATTTGTTTGTCCACCATGGTCTCTTCCGTGGCAGGAGCCGCAGTGGAGGTGGTGGATGTAGCTATACTCCGGCGTGAACTGCAGGCGTACTCATCGTAGATGTCAGTGCTGGTAGAATGTTTCTGTGTCTGTTTTTGTATAGATGATATATAAACAACGACGATGATGACGTTTACAAAGACGAAAGTAAATAGAGGTTTGTTAAAGGTGGAGACAAAAAGGCGGCAAAATTCTCCGGTGACAACGACGGTGGCACAGATCAAAGTGGGGAACCAAGACAATAAAAAGAAAACCAACAAAAACTCAGCTAACCGAAACCCGATCTTCAACTTCTTCCCCATGTTGTATCTCCATACAGCATCTTCTTTCTCAGCCTTGACGGAATGAAAATCAAAGGTAGCCATGCTTGTAGAACAAGAGAATAAACGGGATGGTTAGAGGTTACTTGTAGAGTTTATTGAAGAGAGAAAAAAAGGAGATATTTTTCTGGGTTTGTCAACTGTATGATTATAATCGATTTGCAGGCATTATATAGGAGAATTATCCAGTGCCTTTTGCATTAGAAAATATATATACACGAATATATTTGTGTATTAAGGAAATGATTACTGAATTAGTATGGAGTTGACAATGACAGCATCTGCGGGTGAAAGCGCGCGATCTAAGTAGGGAGTGAAGCAGGGCGGAACCACGCGTCGGGCGAAGGGACGCCACTTAGGTGATCCGCAAGACTCTCAACGCTCGGGCGAATCGGACGGTCTCGAATGGGGTCCCTGGGTGTCGCGCCAATAATTTTCCTTTACCGCGCTGAGTCGCGAGACGCGCGAGCCTATTTGCTTGCCATTATGGAAACTGATAGTGGGTCATAGGCTTGTAACTTTACTTTCTTTTATTTTAGAATTTTTACGCTTTGAGTAGTATGTAACCTTAAAAATAATGAGAGAGATACAAATCACTCTATAATTATAAAAAAGGTTTTATTATTTATTTCATGCAGTGACGGATTTCCGTTGTTATTATGAGGGGTTCTTGTCTTCCACACAATATATCTTTTGTCTTTTAATTATATAAATTATTTAAAAGATTTAGACAAATTATAAATGTATTCTCGTACTTTCAAATATTTATCTATTATCTCTTAACTTTCTATCTTGACTTCGTCTCTAATTTTAATATACATTGTTTGATACTTTTGGTCTGAGTTATTCTCTATTTATGGATTCAATTAGCTATTTTTAACTTGTACTAATAATAGATTATTCGGTATATGAGTGTATTTATGTCATTTATAAACCTTACTACTTGAGTTATTTATTAACTATGATTAGATTTCCTAATTCCTCGAACTTAAGTTTGAATACAATACTGATATATATGAAAAATTTTATGATGGGCGTCGATCTTACACCTTGAACATCACTAACAATATACCGCTTAACACTATTAAATTTTTTAATAAAGATTAAAAATCTCAAAGGCTTAAATTATAATTAAAATTAATTAGATTTAATACATTTTTTGATATTTCATTATAGTTTTTTTAATTGATATGTTAGAATCAAATGTCCCAAAATCTTCTTAATATTATAACCCTTAAACCCAGCCCTTTATTTTTATTCTACCGCCACCACTACTACTACCATTGCCGTTGACCATTGTCTACAGCGATCTAGCACGGCGACCCTTTGCCTGCGTCGTCCAACTAAACCCATCGTTGTATAAGATACGGCATGGAGCATTTTAGAACACAACAAGCAGAGTTTCCAGAAAATGGCAGCAGCGGCGGAAGCAACTTGCCTCAACCACATATCTAGAAAATGGCAGCAAAATCGTTGGCAGAAAATGGCCAGCCCAACGGCGACAGTGGTAGTGGTGGCGGCGACAAAAAAAATAAAGAGATTGAGTTTAAGATTTATGATATTAAGAAGATTTTGAGATATATGATTCTAACGTATCAATTAAAAATATTACTACAAAAAATATAAAAAGTTTATTAAATCTAATTTATATTTTCTTTTGAAATAATTTTAATTATAATTCGAGTCTTTAAAATTTTTAATCTTTAATAAAAAATAATAATATTCAGCAGTGTATTATATTAGTGATGTTCAACGATATACAACGATAGCAAGACTCATCCAATGTTCAATGTAATTTTAAATATGTTTTGGAAGTATTTAGCACAAATATTTTGAGAAAAATGATATTTTTCAAACGAAGTTGATTATGAAATCTTATCCATTGAGTTGATTTTAATGCTTGCATATTTGAAACAAAAAGGTAGAAAAAATATTAAAAATTAATCTCTTCATTGTGTTTTTGCGTGTATGGATGCTAGTTGTGGTCCCCAACTGTCAGTCCTGATACCGATAAAAAAACATTTATTTTTTTAACAACTCTTTCGCAGGAGAGGGAGAATAAAAATTTTATTTTTATTAATTTTTAATTTTTAAGCCCACGACTTAAAAAAAAGTGTTAATTAAAATTTTTAACTACATACTTTAAAAATTACTAATCGACAAAAAAATATTTGTAAGTGTAAAAACGAAAAGAATGAAATGATTAAAAACTATTAAGACTTTGAATTTGTTCAAATTAATTTAAACTTAGAGAAAATATTCTACGCATTGGACGAAAAAAATTCATAAATGTCTAATTTTTAATGTTTAGATGCTAGAATTTATACTTTAGAATTTTAATGTTGTGATTAGGTTTTAAAGTTTGAGAATAAATTTTATGGTTTAAATATTAGAGTTTAAAGTTTAAAATTTAAAAGTTATAGTTTGAGTTTAGACCTCTTAAAAGGGATACGTGACAACTTTAGAAATTCGCTTATAAAATAAAACTTTTCAACCAAACTGCATCAAATAATTCAAATGTAAATATTTACACCATTCTTAGTTGTGTTGTTGTTTTGTACATGGACGGAGCTCCCTTGGGGCCAAGGGACCCCGACCTCTGTTATAAAATTAATATATTTGATCGATTTTAATGTAATTATAATTTGGACCCTGTAAAAATAAATGTTCAAATTAAAAAATACAAGAGTTTATTAAATATATGAACAAGTATGGATTGAACAAAAAATAATGAGCCCACATTATCAATTTTTTGGTCTAATATCAATTTAAGTCCTTATAAGTTTAAATATTCGATAAATTAGGCATCGCCCCATGAATTTTGAGTTTTAAATACTTAATAAACTCTTGTATTTTTTAAATTTAATATTTTCGGCCCATGTAAATGTTCAATCATGGCTCCGTCCCTGGTTTTGTAATGAGTAAACCTATATTTTAGTAGCTTCATGGTATATTCGGATAATAGGTAGAAGCATAAATTGAAATATTCTAGAGCTATAAACATAATTATTAAATGGTTAAAACTTAAAACCACATACAAAAATATTCTTCCTAGAGTAGTTGTTAATGGGAATAACAAAGAACTCTGATATAGTTAATTTTGTACTTTTAATGTACTATACATAGTTAATTTTGTACTTTTAATGTACTATACAGATAGAGAAATACATAGAGTTGACTATAATAAAATAAGAATTTAAATATTTTGTTGAAATTGTTCGCTTAAAATTTTCCTAAATATCTAGTCAAAGGTTATTCTCTCCATTGAAACAATATGACCATTATGCTCATTATTAAACTTGTTGAAAAGATCAAATATAATCAAAGTATATTTTTTTGATCAAAAGTTAAATCGATCATTAGAAGAAGAATTAGACAAAAAAAATATGATACATTTAGTTTTAATTTGATATATAATTTTTTTGGGGTTTAATTAAGTAATTAAATTTGATCTTAAGAATTAATTTTCTATCTAAAATTTTTAGTCTAATTAGATATCAGATCTAGGTTTATTAGTTAAAATTGATGTATGAGTTTGGATATTTTGTCGAAGTTAATGCTTTTGATGAATGATTTATTTAAGCTATGGAATTAAATTTAAATATCAATAAAAAAGTTAAATTCACTTATCTAAATAGACACAAAAAAAATAGATGCCAAATAGAATCTTGAAGCCAAATTTAAACAATTGACGTACAAAAAAAAACTCAAATATTAAATTAAACCTTGCTCCAAATTCAGCCTATGGGCCTTGGCCCATAAGTGATCCATCGGAGAAAGCCCATTTTGCAACACCATCATTTCATCGGTAATCGCCAATCCATAAATAGTGAAATAAATCAAATATAGTGTACAAGATTCATCCCTTTCAAGTTATGTACAGACTCAATGCACTCATACAGTTGCAGACATCAGATCAGTGTTTCTTACGATTTTATAAAATACATGACCACAAAAGACAGAGCATAGAGCTGAGGATTAAACACTGATTCCAGAATGTTTGTTAAGCTTGGAGGCAGCAAGGTTGGCAACGTGAAACTGTGGTTTGTAACTGTTGGTAGGGCGGTCAAGAACCGGCGGTTCATTCAAGAATGCCCAATTGCTCCTCCTCCACCTGCATCCATTTACATTAAAAGTTAGTATTATGTCAATGAAAATACTCAACTTTAAGCCTATTTTGTTTTGGCTACTTGCCAGCCATTTTTCTTGGTGATATTCTCCAGGTTTGTTTCTGCACCCATGTCCAAGAAACCTTGTTTTGGATTGGGCAAAGTATCCTTAACATGTTCTTCCTCAGTCTGCTTCTGTGTTTTCCAATAAGCTTCAACCTCTTCCTTGGTAAGCGATTGATTTCTCTCGCGTAGGACTGAAAATAATTTCAAATAAGTTGCACAGCAAAAGCAAAGCATGGAAGCACTAAACCATGTAAAGAGCTAACGGAAATTACCTGATTTAGGATCTGATTCCGATACGTGAGAATCCCATCCCGCCATTAGAGAACCCATTTTGCTGATGTTTTCTCTTGCTCCAAAAACCAGACTTTAAAGTAATAAGCTGTGGTATGTATCAGCGAATACCTTGGGGAAGCCTTTTATATAGAGGCGGTGGGGACCCTGAGGGCGGACTTATCTTCTGCTTTGGTTTTCTTTTTCGTCCTTATCCCCAAAGGCCAATTTTTTAAGATGTTGTCCAAGATGATGAAGTCGTTTAATAGGGACAAGATTCGCTAACTCTTTAGCAGCCAATGGATTTTCCACTGAAAACTATGGGAAAACCAGGGGAGGGTTCTGAAAGTCGTGGGCTGATGCCGGCGTTATGAGCTGACTTCTCTGTGGCATTCCTATCTCCCATTTGAAGTGATCAACTCCGATACCATAGATGACACTGACACAATCATTTAAGATCACCAGTTTCTGAGTTGATTCACCATAAAAAAAAATGGCAGGTCAAGTTGATCCACTGGGTATAGATAATGGAGTCGGCCAATTTAATGGAGTCCGAGGTTAATGTTGATTTTCCCATATCTCCGGTCGGTTAAATAATTCCAACTTGTCAAATTTTGATTTTACTCATCTTAGAAAACCCTTTAATGTTTGAAACACTATATTGTATACACTATCATTAGGGTACTTATTTAATTGAGCAGCTCGTAAATAATTTGAGTTCGATTCGATTAATGTTTGATTTGAGTTGAATCGATTCAATATTGAGCTCGACTTGAGATCTCAGTAAGTCAAGTCGAGCAAGGTTCAGCTCGACTAGATAAGTTCCTGAACAATTCGTTATTTTTTAATAAAATCTTTTATGATTTTTTGGTAATTACCTAAAAAATTTAGTTTTAAACTTCCAAAACATTTTATATTTTCTGAAAACTAAAAAAAATAATTTGTATTAATAAAAAATTAAATTATATTAATGAGTCTTTCCTTTATATTCTTTTCTTTTATTATTACTTTATGTATAAAATAAAAAAGGAAAAAGTTTTCAGTTTACACTTCTCAAATAAAAAATATGATTGAAAGTTAAAACTCTGAAATTCCTAGTACATTTTCTCTTTTGTTGTCCATCGAAGATTGTTAAGAAAAAAATATTCTCACACTCGAATACTAACTTCATCTCTAACTCAGTCATGCCAGGTTCGTTTATTTATCTCCTCATGCCTCACATTATTTCTGAATTTGTATGTTTATATTAAGCTCTAATAGTATCACTATATTTTACCTATATTAAAAAAACAAGATAAAAATTTTGGCGAGCTTAACGAGGAACGAGATTTTTTAATGAACACGAGTCGAGCAAAATTTTATCTAACTTAACGAACACCGAATCAAGTTGAACAACAATATTTTTTAACGAGCACGAATCGAGCACTACTCAACTCGCGATCGACTCGCTCAATAAGCCTCCCTAATTATCATCACGGTGCTGTATCATTGAGAGTGAAGATAAAACAAGTTTAATTCTATTTTTTTAATGATGTATGATTATTTAATTTATTAATTATGTATAAAATTATAAACCACTAATATATCAAATATAAATTTATTTGTTCTTTGTAACAATTAAAATTTATACGCGAGACAGTTAATGTTATGAAAATATTTGTTAAAATTGTTCTCCATAATATTTACTAAACGTGACTCATTTTATTTTAAATTTTATAGTTAATTTTAGGGAAAACTACATATTTAGTATCATAATTATGCTTGTGTTACTGTTTTAGTATCCCAACTATTATTTTTAGTAAAATGGTACCTAATATTACATTTTTATTTTATTTTGGTACATCGACCGTTAAAAACTAACAAAGATGATAATGTGGCTTGGTGTAATCAAAATTTTAGCCCAAGACACTTATTTATATTATCAATTTAGTCCAAAATCTATCAATTTAAAACATCATATTAATTTTGATTGAATTTTGTCTTATCCCTTTCTCACCTCTCGTATTCTCGTTGGTATCTCGATTGTGGAGTTTGGGTCCTCCAATAGAACCTGCATTAGCCCCCCATTGATCTGCAAATCTTAAAGCTTTGATTGTCCTTAGTGTGTTTTTTAAACTCCAAAATTAAAAAAAAAAAATGTTCGAGTAGAAAAAAAGAAGAAAAATGAGGAATTTACAATTTTAATCCAAAAATTAAATAATGTTAAAATTGATAGAGTTTTGGACTAAATTGATAGGTTGTATAAATTTTTGGACTAAAACTGTTATTAACCCAAGTCATGTCATTATTTTTGTTAATTTTAAACGGCAGTGGTATTAAAACAGAATAAAAACATAATGTTAAGTGTTATTTTGTCAAAAATAATAGTTGGGTGCCAAAATAGTAACGCGAGCATAGTTTGGGCTACACTAATTATGTAGTTTTCCCTTAATCTTATACACTAAAAATATTATAACACGCATTGAATTTAATTTTGTGAAAAAAAATAATGGTTTCTCGTTGAGGAACCACTGAGGTAGCCAATGAATGTCGGGTTTACATCGGCGATAGGAATTTTTTAAAAGTTCAATGGTTGGGATAATACCACCGGTGGATCTACATTAATGGTTGGATCATAGATGAGATCATGTTCACTCCTGCATTCTAAAAGTTTCTGGATCGGCTACTAGATAAGATGATGGAACTCCACGGTCATGAGTCAAAGCAGGGACCGACGCAGAATTTTATATTAGGGGGCGAATTTATAAAATTTTATGAGAGGTAAAAATAGATTTTTAATAGAAAATATATAAAAAAAATTTAAAGTTTATTTCGTGAAGGATTTCCAGGCAAACCATACTTGATTCATGCAGTATTACACCTTAGATTTTAGTTTCTGTTTCGAACAAATCAAAGGGGAAAAAGTCAAATCTCTTTTGTGAAATTAATATCTTTCTTGGAAAATAATTCTTAATTAAATATATTTAATTAATTGGTTGTAATGTATAGAATACGTGATAATATCAAAGAAAAAAAAACTTAATTACTTGAACTGATTTGCGAGGTAAAAAAGGTAAACTACATGTATACTTGATATTAATTAAGTCTTAAATGTATTATATTTAGACTATTTAAAAGAAAAAAAAACTGCACCTCAACATGTGATGCAGTGAAGATTGTCGCGGAAGGAAGCTGGAAACCAAATTTAAATGAATCCAAGACCGTGCATCATGAGCAAAAAAAAAAGAGTAGATTTCTGTACAGAGGGAACGATGTATAGCCGCAAACGACGCGAGCTATTTGTATCTGATTAGATCAAAACTCAATTTGATTAGATTTGAGTTTGAATTCAGTTTGAGTTTTTAACAATAAGGTGAGCGTTCGATCGAGTCTAGTCGAGTCAAAAATTTTCAAATTATTCAAGTTGACGTGTCATATTTTACAATTCAAACTTTATTTGAATTTTTTTATTCGAGTCGAGTTTAAAAAATTCGAGTCGAGTTTTTGAGTTCCTATAAAAATTTAATTGTAATCATTTATCATGCTATAATACGGTTTGATTTCCATTTAAACGACTTTCTCTAATCATACAAGATATGCATATATATATATATATATATATATATATCTTCATATTTTTTTCATATGTGATAATATTTCTTCATATTTTTATATATCGGTATATATATCATAAAAAATTAAGGGACTCGTCTTGAACTTAAACTAAATTCACTAATTACTAAAAATTTCGAGTTATTCGAATTTCCATTTTACAACTCAAACTTTATTTGAAATTTTTTCGAGTCGAGTTTATGAAATTTCGAGTCGAGTTAAAACGATTCGAGTATTTTCGCCTCGAGTCGAGTTATTTGGTTTTTTCGAGTCGATTCGAGTTTTGCTCACCCCTACTTAACAAGCCGAGCCGAGCTACTTAATACCTGACTTGAAAAGCTCGCGAGCTATTCGAAAATATAATATACTAATTTTTTATTTTTTTAAAATTTAAATCTAAATTCCTAAACCCTAAAACATAAGTCCTAAACCCTAAAATATAATTTCTAAATTCTAAAACCTAAACCTTTAAACCCTAAACTAACACCCAAGGACGGAGCTATTAAGGATTGCCCCTCCCCACCCTCGAAGTATTTTTTCACTTTTGTCCCCTATATAGTTTTTTTTTTTAAAATTGGTTTATTTGTGAATTTGCCCACTTTCAATCATTTATATTTTGCCCCCCAACTTCAAATCATGGCTCCGTCCTTGCTAACACTAAACCCTAAAATTAACTAGCTTGAATTTATACAACTTGTGTATCAAAGTTTTTTCCTAATAGGGTTTTAAATGAGACGCGACATATCACAGGCTACTCGAGTCCGACACGGTCAAAGATCAGTCAACACTTGACTCGATTGGGCTCAAATCAAGCTCAAACTCAACTCGAAAATTTTAACGAACCGAGTCAAGCTTAGACTACTCGAGCTCAGATTTCTCAAGCTCGTTAAAAATTACTTAGGCTAGAACTCAACTCAAAAATTTAACGAACCGAGTCGAGCTTAGTACTACTCGAGCTCAGATTTCTCAAGCTCGTTAAAAATTACTCAGGCTAGAACTCAACTCGAAATTTTAACGAGTTGAGTTGAGCTCAACACTACTCGAGCTCGACTCGGCTCGTTTACACCCCTACTAGCAGCACATGAATAACCGGCTCGTCAACACCATCGCATATCGGGCAATTTGAACAATGAGCTAGACCTTCGGCAACGCTCAGAATTGGTCATTAACTTCAGTTTATACGCTATCGAAAGGAATAGCCGAAGCCTTTGTGGAGCTTGCATATGCCAAATAATCTTTCAAATCGGCAATTTCGGGTCCCAATCAGCTACCACCAATTGGTTATAAGCCGATTTAACTTCAAAATTATGCTTGGAACTCCATCTCCACATACATGAGTCAGCATTATCCGATTGATTGGGACATTTAATACTCGAAATATGGCTAATGACGGTATCCGAGAAAATAGAAGACAACACGGTGATGTTCCGGCATGGCGGCACCCATCATCATCAACAAAATCCGTGAGAGAAAAATCATTGGCAACGAAGTGCTGAGCAGTAGTTTGGCACTACGACCAGTTAATCTAGCTAGATGAAGAGTTAGGTCCTTTAAGCAAGATTAGGGGTTCGGATCTTGACCTTGTAAATAAAAAAAAATTGAGTTGGAGAGCTTCCCCATTATAGATCTCTGTAAAATTCGAATCGATCGGTCAATAAGTCAACACCAATGGTTAAAAAAAAACAAGCGACAGAACCCAAGTTTCGTCAAGCAAATCGACAGTAACACCATTTCCTACTGACCATGTAATATTAGTCCGAAAGTCATCCCAATGCTTCGAGAGTGCTCTCCAAAATGGTGAGCAAATTGTTCTAAGAATCGAGGAACGACGGATTTTCGTGACTTTATAATTTGAAATATGTATAAAATACATTTTATATTATTAATAAATATATTATTTAGGTTTAGAATAAGTTGGATTAATGAAAATGGATGATTAAAATTAACCGTGAGAAAGTAAAAAGATTAGCATTGAAAAAATAAAGAGATTATCCTTAATTTAAAAGTCTTAATCCTATATATTAAAAGCAATTAATCCAACTATCTAAAAATATATAAAAAAAAGTTAAATTTTACATTGTGCATAGGTGTATCCTAATGCTATTTTAAATATATTAATAATTAATATTTTCATTATAAAATATGTAGAAAATTTAAAAAAAAAAATCTAAATCGTATAAAAGTTTCAAATTTGTAGGTGGCGACTGCTCTCTCCAACTCCTTCGGTCCATCCCTAATAAGTTAACATACACTTGAACATATATGATACGTTGTCAACTTTAAATCAATTGTTGAGTTAGGTTTATTAATGTTGGTTTTCTTGTTATGCATAGAAAATCCTAATTTGAGATATGAAATATGAAGATAGAAAAGAAGAGTAGAAGAGAATATTTTCATTCAAAAGAGAGGTAATCTCTACAGAGATAGATGGCTGTATATATAGCAAACTATAGTCACCTTGATTGAGCCTAACTGCCTTAGTAACAGACTAATCATGCAGCCACGTAGGATAACAACCCTAACGTCTGACTAACCACCTAAATAATACCTCCAATAAGTGATTATACATACCCTTAAATCTAATCTACTACACCCCCAAGATAAAATCCAAGCTTTGATGTACTTTCATTCCATTTATTTTCCTAACCACAGTAGAAAAATTAAAGATTTTTATTGGAAGTCCTATAATTATGGATCACATAACGAGACGTCTTATAGAAAAGGAATCTATCATCATCTCAAAGAAGTGAGGTTTTGCTTTTTTTATTTGAATGAGAGCCTAACATTTCATAACCCCAGAAACCTTATCAACGTCAAATATGGCGATGAAATTCAGGTCCATGCAGCCTCCACGTTTGTCCTTCCGACCATCGTACTAGTCTTGCAAACTTCCAAACTGCAACATGTTCCAATGCCCACACAGTGCATGCATGAAAAGATCCGAGAAGAAGATATTCTTCTTTTTTTTTAAAAAAGATGGACCAAAAGGGCTCCACATTTCACTTCCTCAAGGATCATGATTCCTGGGTTTTATAATAATATATTGCTTTGCTTCTACTTAACCTATAATTCTAAAGCATTTGGCTGCATTTGATTTGTTTTGATTTCATTAGTAAAGCAAATAGTTTCCCTTCTTTTTTGCCTTTTCAATTCTTCTTCTTGTATGATACAAACAGACAGGCACCTAATTTAGAACTTTAATTTGCTGGAAAACCAATTGAGTTATGCAAACTCATTGTTGTTGTTATGCTTTCATTGCCATTTTCAATCTCATATTCTATCGAATCATGGAGAAATATAACAACAAATATAACACGAACAGATATATAATATGAGTATGATATGATATGAATATGATGCATGACCAATTTCTTAAGAAAACCACAATAATAATAAAAAATTATAAAATTGATTATTTAATCTAATATTAGCATTTATATAGCTATTCAATCATAACCAATTTTTAAAGTGTTATTGTATATTTGACATGTATTTAATCGAATCAAAACTATATTCATAAACAAAATATTTAAAATCAGTAGTAGAAAAGTTTGGGTAAGTCTAGGGTGATAGTAGGTTTTGAAACTTGTCTTCGAATCGAAAATATTAGATTTATTGATAACATTTTATGTTAGTTTTTTTGAAATTTTTTGCAAGTATCGATATTTAGTTTTTTTTTTTTGATAAATTTTAAGTTTGTGACAAAGTATCGAAACTTAGAAAAAAAATTTAAAAAACCAACCGAAAATATTATCAAAAATTCTAATATTTTTAATTCAAAAATAAATTTCAAAACTTTACGTATTTTAATCACACCTATTCATATAGCAGGTTAGACTCTCCCTGAAAAGTATATAGCGGTCAAGTACTGCATCAGTAGGTTTTATGGTTGGTGAGTGGACCCTCATGTTTTGAAACCCACAGCTATCAAAACATCAAGTCTTAATAATTGGTCTGTGATGAAAAATAGAATTAAAAACACAATTCAAATACTATATATGCTAAATAAAATCGACTAACCTAAAAATTATTTAAAAAGCAACTTAATTAAATTAAATTAAGAAAAAAATTGTGAAATTTATTTAAAATATTTTTTTGATACATTCAAATTTAATAATTAACATCGTATTGATAATCGATTATTGATAATTGAAGTGGATAACAAAGATACTTTAAGCATAGTACAGTCAAGTGACCGAAATTCGGGGCTCGCGATCCTATACCATATTGTTAACTGATTGCGCCGCCAATGCAGTGTTAAGTTCCGGTATATCCCTCGGAGTGGTAATAAGGTAGCCGATGAAAAATGGCCAAGCTTGTGGATTATTCCAGTTTAGATTGTGCTTGTTTCCAGAATCCACCGTTATCGGTCCTTGGTCTAGTGCAGCGGGAGATGCTGGGTCAGTAACTGTGTCCGATAGTGCAAAGTGCTTCTTTGGTTTCCTGGGCTTGAATCGCAGGGATGGTGTTGGTACTTCGGTTATCTTTGTTTTATTTGGAGTGTTTGTGTAACTCGGTTCTATTTGATCAGTTCTTTTGAAGTATTTTTTTTATTTAAGTTTAAAGAAATTTTTAATGATATCGTCGTGAAGTAAAAGAGAGGGAAAACATATTCCTTGCTATAATTGAAGCATGCATGGAAAGAATCATTCTCATATATTACTTTTAAATATATATTAAAAGTAATCATTAAAATTAAATTTTGTTTAATCAGCGATAGAATTACAGATAGTGTGAGAGGGGTCTTGGTCCTTCAATTTTTTGGCTCTATTTTTTTAAAATTCATCTTTGTTTTAAAAACTAAAAATTTAAACTATGGTCTCTCAAATTTTTTATTTAAATATTTCCTAGGTCATTAGTAGTTTAAAATTAGATAAATTAAGTTTAGCCTCTTTTTTTATTTAAATATCTTTTAAATCCTTGTAAATTTCAAGATTAATCAAATTAGACCCTAACTTCTGAATGTTTAAATTTTAAACTAATAGCCTAATGATCATACCTAATTTCATTTTATTACTATTTATAATTAGTCACTCTGACTTTATCCCTACGTTTAATCAACAAATTAATAAATAACAAATATAATAGGAAATAAATTAAATTATTGTTGGTCGAATCGAACATTTTCGTTTTCGATGGAAATGATGAAAAGACCGAAGAGTTTAAAGCTTAAACTAGAAGCCGAAAATCATTGAGAGCATGAAACCGGTGTAATTATGTTAAATCAACATTATCAACTTTAATTTATAACTATATAAATAACTCACTATTTAATCCAAAAAAAAACATCATCAACTTTGTTTATAACTATATAAATAATATTCCTTAAAACCTTTTTCAGTATTTTTAAAGCAATTATAGTTGATTGCAATGAGTTTTCGCCAGGATGGTAAAGGAGACGGGAGGGTGGATATCTTTCACTCCGTATATATATTCACTTAAAATTTTCATATCCTATCACCACTTATGACGAGTATAATTTTTAAATTCACAACCGTCCACACGAATACATTTTTAAATCTACCTCTATCCATTATTCGATCGGGCACCTACCACCACTCCATACTTGTCGCTCCATGATTATGACAACAATCATGCTAATCGACTAAGATACAATTGACATAATTTATCGTAATAATTATATATAAAGAATAATATATGTTCACTGTGTTATGTCTCAATGCATCTCACATTTTGCATAACTTATCATGCTAGTTCTATTTATAAAAAATAGGTCCATGTTATTTTTGTGTTGTGTTCAGCATCTCACGTTTTGCATCATTTTTTAAGAAAAAAAGAACATTGGGCGTTTTGCATCATTTATCATACTCATTCAATTTAGTGAAAATCTACATGTTCCATACCATGTCAACAAGATAACGGGAGTTAACGTTTCATTGACCAAATAATAACTAATCGATAACTTAAATGATCAAAATGTAACAATTGAAAGTTGGGTGTTCAAAATCAAAAGAAAATCAAACTGAAATGACATGCATTGTAGTTTATCCTAAAAATGAGAATTATATTTTTATTTTTAATTAGATTTTATTTAAAAATACTAAATCAATTAAAGTAGTAAAATTAAAAATAAACTGATCCAAAATATAAGATCTTGCTTGTACTTTTTTTGAACAATTTCAGTTTAAGGAAGGAGGAAGGAAAATTTTTGCTCATACTAGGTTTATACAACTTAGGTAAAAAAATGTGTCAACTGAGAATTTTAACCACCTGTTCTGGAGATTGTTGAGACTTACACCCTAACATTAAGGTGAGACTACAATTTGCTATGATATACGATTAATACAAACAAAACACTTTAATTTTTCTATCAGAGATGATTAAATTTTAATTCTAATTCTAATTCTAATTCTAATTCTAATTCATATTTTCTTTTAATTTAAGTGATTTAAATAATATAATCACGGTATAAAATGACATAAAGAATCGAAGATTGACCCAAAAAAGTGTGAAAAAAATCGCGAGACCAAATTTTTTTGGTCCAAAACCTAAGATGTTATGTTGATAAATAGAGTCCTAAGCTGTTATGGATAGACCAAGCGAAAGAAAAGAAAAACACCCGCCAATTAAATCAGTGGATAAAATTGAAAATAAAATAAAATAGTACGTTTTTCAAATATCACAAATTGTTTAAATTAGAATCAAATAGAAACAGAAAGGGAAAAGGAGGGGGGAAAAAAAAGCAGGGCCTTCCTAGCGTGGTGATCGCCGTCGCGGACCAGCTTCAGGCGGAGGCCGCGACGGAGGAGAGGCGGAGATAGAAAGAAAGGGAGAGAGAGAATGAACACAACCTCCAATCTTTAACGTTATTTTTATTTTTAAAAAAGGGGTGCAAATCTCAAGATTTCTCATCCCGTTTGATTCTCTTTCTCGCTCTCTTTGTTCTTCTCATTGATCGGAAATCGTGTGCATTTCTCCATTCCGCCTCTCCCTATCGTGTTCTCCGACGAATTCATCTCTCTTTTCTGGAAATTCTTGATATTTTCCAAAATTTCCTCTTCGCATTTTGAATTTTTTTTGAAGATTCTCTCTCTAAGGTTTAACTAATCTGAATCCTTCAGGTAAACTCCAAAATCAAAAAACTTTTCATCTCCTCTCTTATTTTTTTCACCTATTATGATTTATTGTTAAGTTTCCAGCTCTTCTAAGCCAAAATCAGGGGAAATGGCGTTAAAAAACTTTATTCGGGAGATTGGAAACATATCGAAGAAAAGTCCAGGGAGGAAAGATAACAGTAGGCGTGGCCGATCCCATATTGCGCCAGAAGCTGCTTCTTCTCCGTTTTTATTATCTGGTTCTTCAACTGAAATCGAGCAAGGACAATGGGCAAATTTGCCTCCGGAATTGTTGTTCGATATTATGCAAAGAGTGGAAGCAAAGGAAAATTGTTGGCCGGGAAGGAGAGATGTGGTTGCTTGCGCTGCCGTTTGTCAGTCGTGGAGAGAAATTACTAAAGAAATTGTTAAAACACCTGAGCAATGTGGCTTCTTTACTTTCCCCATATCTCTAAAGCAGGTGAAGTTTTAATCTTTTTGTTACATTATTATTGGAAAAAAAATCGGTTTGATAGTTTATTGTGTTTCTTTTCTGGGAAGTATAGCCTGGACCAAGGGAGGCTCCGATTCAATGCTTTATCAGGAGGGAAAAGGAAACTTCAACATATCGATTGTATATGGGTCTTAGTCCTGGTAAATTCTCATTCTTTTTTCGGTGAAAATGAGTGTTTTGATTCTTAAAACTTTATGTTTCAGCTTAGTAATATGTTTTTTTTCTTTCGAATTTACAGCTTTGTCTGGTGATTTGAGTAAACAGCTATTGGTAGCAAAGAAAGTTAGAAGGGCTACCTGCACTGAATTTATGATATATTTGAAGGGGGATGATTTCTCAAGGTCAAGCAACGATTATATTGGAAAGCTCAGGTTAGTTTTTAGATTGGTTAAGTTATTTATATTTTTAGTTTTTTTTAAGGACTGTTTGGTTAGTTCTTTGTGCGCTTTAAAGAGGGAAGCTTTAACAGGTCTAATTTCCTGGGAACCAAGTTCAACATTTTTGAGAGCCAACCTCAACATGATTCTTCTGCACAATCCGGTCATCAATCAAGTTGGAAAACCTACTTGAAGCCGGTGCCTCCAAGGGTCACTATGACTAACGTTAGCACCGCTGGTATATCTTACGAGCTCAATGTTCTTCGCACAAAAGGTCCGAGGAGATTGAAGTGTACAATGTACTCAATCCCTGTCTCTGCGGTCGAAGAGGGAGGAACTGCTCCGACTCCAACGGCATTCACGAATTGCCCTGAAGTAGATCCTTCTCCACCGATAGATTTGAAAGGAAAAAAGCCATGCAATGGATTCGACTCAAGTTTATGTGGTAAGCCTGAAAATTCAGGGCAAAGTACAGCCTTAGTTTTGAGAAATAAAGCTCCTAGATGGCATGAACAGTTGCAGTGTTGGTGCCTAAATTTTAAAGGACGAGTTACCGTGGCTTCTGTAAAAAATTTCCAGTTGGTGGCCACTGCGGAGCCGAGCCAAAAAGTTTCAGTAGCAGAACGAGACAAAGTGGTTCTGCAATTTGGGAAGATCGGTAAGGACATTTTCACCATGGATTATCGTTACCCACTCTCTGCGTTCCAAGCCTTTGCAATCTGCTTAAGCAGCTTCGGCACAAAACCGGTTTGCGAATGACAATTTCTCTTGTTCCCTCTAGTTAATGTCCATGATCATGCCAGTATTTGCAACAATTTGGTTGTACAAAATTCTCTCCGGAAGCACTTTAGCTTTGCCATTTTCATTGGTAACCACTTTTGTTACTCTGCATATTCTTTCATGTAATGAAGACCATACACATTTATTTTATGTTTTAGCATCTGTTTATTATATTCATAATGCAAGCTCCAGGGTCATTCACCCCCGAGTATGTTGCTCCATAACATTCCACGTCTTTTGTATCTTACATCGAGCAATATACAAGGACGCTATATGTTACATTGCCTGGCTAGATCTTATAACCCTGGTGAACTATGTTGCTCCGATCTATGTTTGAAACAGAATCAGACATGGGTGAAAAGATATAACACAGCGTGAGGTTTTCCATTTCGCCCGTCTTCTTTCATTGTAACAGCAGGAAGTTTAAGTATTTGTTCTCTGCTGTGGCTTTCCTTGAGTTGAAGTTCCTATGTTGCTGCTTTTTTCCTGCGTTCTGCGACCTCGAGGATTCTTCTCTGAAAATTCTATGTCTAGCCCTATGCTCATATCTTCTTTAATCATATGCTAAGAACCAAGCCAAATGATTGAATCAAAATATCAAATTTCCAACCTGAAGAAACAATTTTTATCACCACATTCATCACTTCAATTCAACCTACACCATTGAACAATTCCATCCCATTGGTTATTGTATTCTGGGACATTCCATGAGCAAAAACACGCTTTTTACCTTGTTTGAGTAGATCCAACAAAAATAGAAACATGTTTCCAAAACTAGTTCTCCATGCTTTATTCATAGATTCCCCACAAAGAGTGGTCCTTTCATTGTGCCCCTTTACCAATCAAATGAGTTAATTGCTACACCAGTGGAATAGGCTCCACCAGATGCTCAAAGGACACTACTCTTTGCTCTTACATTCTAAATCCCGAAGGTTGGGTCTACACTCAAACCTAAAAATTTAAGGTTTCCAACAGGTCCCCATGTCAAAATAATGGAAAGGAACCCACAGCCCACTGGCGAGTTTCGCCTGGGGGAACCCGAAATCGATAAGCCAAATCCACTAAAGACCCGAGAATTGAATCAAAGGCGACTAGCAATATTTAACACAATATTAACATGAAAAAAGAAGAATAGGTTCAATATAAATAATCCTTCTTTAAATAGAGTGTATAGTACTACCAAGTTGTCAAATAACATAAGAAAATCTCATATTACCACTCATTAAAAAGAAGAAAACAGCAGAATATCTTACTGTATATTTGTTGGCTTTTAAAAAGGACGGGGGAGGATTATATTTTGGAGCATCTATGCTGATGGAGTACTGTTTTGGGATCTAATCCCCACCATCTGATAAATTCTTAGACAAGTCAACTTGATCCAATAAATAACAAGACTTTCGAAAAGGGTCTGTTCCATGACACTTGGTTACTGTCCGCTAAAAGCCTTTGCTTAAGCAAGAGAATCGTATCTTGTTATTAAACCCCAAATATTCGCCTGCTTACGTACTAAAATAAAAACTAAATACTTGCACTTGCAAGCTATTCGAATTCGGTTTTAAAATTCTAAATTTTAAAATTTTTATCTTAAACAACATTGGGTCAAACTCAAGCTTAAACTTTTAACCGACTTGGCTCAGTTACACCGATACTCACCAATGTTGCCTCTTTATAAATAGCGAGCATCGTACCACCCCCTTTAACTGAGACAGCAACCTAGTTTTCCTTCATTACTAGCTTCTTTTTTCTTTTGTTAGTCACCCCTCCTTTTAAGGGTCTAATCTTTGATTCCACGTCTCCAACAATTTTTGTTCAGTTCATATCCATCACATCCAAGCTTTATTTCCACGCTCCTCCTTGTTTTTTTGATTCATAACCAAAGTGTAATAATAATGTCGTCAAGCTCTTCACGTGATTCTGACTCCTTCTGGACTCCAAAGAAAAACAAACTATTTGAAAAGGCACTGTCTGTATATGACAAGGACACTCCAGACCGCTGGGAAAAAGTGGCGGCGGCTGTTGGTGATAAATCACCCGAGGAAGTGAGAAGGCACTATGAGATCTTAGTGAAGGATGTCAACTATATTGAATCTGGTCAAATCCCTATACCCGATTACAAGTAGATGAACTGCTGCTGATATTATGTAAAGGTAAGAGTATCCCCCATAATTTCCATACATTTGGAAAATGTTTAGAGGGCCATATATTTACACTGTTGGACACGAATGCTTTGATAAAAATAAAGAGTCGGAACAATGTACATCTTTATTTCAGGCTCAATCTTCTATTCTCATTCAATAAATAGGCAAGCCATTAATATTCAAACTACCATCTTTCTTAGGACTTCCTTTGCAATGTGTCATGGAGCCGTTACCCGTTTCTTCTCAGGCGTGATATTCTCTCCCACCCAACCTCATGATGCTACTAGTTAACCACACTCTAATTGGTTGTTGTCATGGTTGTCCACCTTACTCATAGGGCGTGAAATCGGGCATGGACTAAAAATATGAAAAATTTGAGAAACTTTCATGTACATGACCCTAAAAAAAACCACGACTAAAATACGTGAGGGATTTCTTTTTCTTTACTAAATAATTTCTACATGTGGATAAACGTTTGATTTTTTTTTCTACATGTGGATGGATGATGGATCCAACGTAAGTGTTGAACAAATTAATACTTTAAAAAAAAATAAAAGGTTGAAACAATATAAGTTTAATTTTTTTAATGTTCTTAGCTCTTGTATTCTTAAATCTTGTACAGGTTTGTGAAGATGATGTGTAGCTGGAATGAAGCAGCAGTTTCAGCTACGTTGTGAAATGACCTGTAAGAAGTATATACATAAAGAAACGGAGAATAGGAGTTCGTGATTCTCCCTACCTATGGCTCCTTCTAAGTGTGTATGATTGTATATGTTACATCGAATCAGTTTAATATAACAAAAAAAGAAGTTGGGTAACTCTATAGTTATCAAGCTTAATTATTGTATTTTAAATAAACAATAGCAATACTACTTGTGATTTTCCTGAGTTTATTTTATTGAATCAAATATCTGTTTATATTATTTATTTTCAGAGAGAGAAAAGAAATATAATCAAGAGGTAAACTAAAAAAGGGAAATTAAAACTTAAATCACTGGATAATGATTACTGTTATAGAGTTACGAATGAAGTAATCAATGCGAAAAGATTAAATAATAGTAATCAACATAGAAGATTGAAACGAAATGAAAATAAAAATATTCTCATGCCGATTCGAATTTAAAGAATTTAATTTATCATTATCGAATCAAGTAATTACTAATTACAGCACTAAGAAAGAAGCTAACAGCTTATCTTTACCCACTTAAGTCCCGGCCTCCACCATCCAGAGAGAACCAATCAAGCAATTAACGGAAAATGTTGGTTTGGATTTTGTTCAGAAAGATAACGATTTAAGAAAAATGAGAATTGCGATCGAATTTGATTTTGCGAAGGGAGGCCTCTTTTGAGGCATATGAAAAGGCGGGAAAAGCTAGAAAGGCTTTTCAAATTAGTAAAAAAATAAAGATATGGAGGTGCGGGCCGAGGAATCGATCCCCGAACTTCTGAGCTACATACAAATATTAACTACCACCAATTTTGATCAGTAGTGTAATAATTTTGTGACGTGAAGTACTTGTCGAGCAAGTTAATCACAAGTAGAGTAACATTCAATTTAATTTGTGTTTTATTCGTTTTGTTACTCGTTAAGTTTATTAGAATTTTTATCTTATTTTTTTAAATAATTTTTAACTAGGGGAGGGAAGGGGAGGGAGATTACTTCTATCGAGACTAAAATTTAAGACCTATTAAATGTCAACATGAATTTTTAATCACTCGCTCTAAGTTGCATTGATTTGTCTTTTTTTAATATATATAAAAATCTAGTAATAGTATATAAAGCTTACTATAAATATAAATTAATAAATTTAATGCAAAGTTATTAAAATAGTGTGTGAAGTAATTTTAAAATCTAAATTTTAAAGTAACAATCCACAAATACACTAAATTAACTAGTGACGGATCCATAAATATTTTTTAGGGTGGACACATGTCATAAAAATCTCAAAATTTCATGGGGTACAAGTCATACAAATTTTAAAAATTTAAAGGTTAATTCATAAAAAAATTTAAAAATTAAAACAAAATATGTGAATTTTAAAAAGTTTAGGGTGATATGGGCCCACCCACTCTTTCACGTACATCCACCACTAAAACTAACATATCAATATATCATAAAAAAATTAACAAGCTGCTTGCGAATTTATCAAGTCGAATTAGATATTTCTCGACTAGCTAGGCTCGTTTGGTCTCAAATTAAGCTTAAATTTAATTCGAGTCAACTATATTCAAACTTTGACTAAATTTTAATAGAATCAAATTAAACTCAGCATCCCTTCATGGCAGCCACTGTTTACTGGGCATAATATATTAAATCAGTTTTGAAAATAACTTTTTAAGACGAAAAATCTCATTTTTTTTTTGCTGTTTTTCAATAAAATCACAAAACCATAAACTGTCTTAAAAAAGACTAGTAAAGTTTGAGCTTCAAAGCTTATATTTAAATTTTTAATTTTAATATAGTATTTTAGAAAACTGATCAAATTTTAGCTTGTTTGATAAGAACTTTAGACTTAAAAGATAATTTTATTTTTGTAGTTGAAATAAATAATGTTATCCATCGGCTTTAATTTTATTCATTAAATTTTATATCGCGTCATCATCCATATATAGAATATCTTGTTAGCACTATAAATATTACATCAGTACAATTAACTGTCACGTAAGTACTGTAACAAGAGATAACATTGATATTTTAGACGACTACAAGAGCAAAGTCACGTAAAAGCTTTTTTTCTAGCATATTTTTGGTATTTTTACTAACTAGTAAAAGTTGTTTTAATTTTTTGTTCAAAATACTATAAAAAGACATGTGTAATCACATGGCATGATATGATTGGTCCAGAAAATCTTTTAAACGGACCTAACGTTTGGGGTGATTTGAGTAATCGAATCATAGGAGTATAATTTAGAGGCAATTTGTCAATTAAGTCAAAAAATTCTATCTTAATTCTGAACTGTGTTTTGATTTCGCTGCTCAGAGACAAAAATCGGATGAATTTGAAATTCTTTATTTGGTGAGTGATCAACTTTTTTATTTTATTAGAATCCGAAACTTAATATTTACATTGAGAAATATAAATAGTATTTTATTGTACCAAAAAGAGAACGTCCGTAGCGGAGCTTAAACAAGAAAATCAAAGTTTGATTTTAAGTTTAACGATCTAATTTAGTTTTTAAGGATCGTTCTAATAGAAACGAACTCAGAACATTTTCCAATGATAAATGCTACATTTCTATTTTATTTCTTATTATCTTTTCTCTGCTTAGCAATAATTTCAACTATTCCATCGTAATCAGATTACTAACATTTGTTCCGATCACTATTTTACACTACCTTGGCCATAATTTTCACACCTAAAACAATTAGTCTCCGTATTTAAATGATAAATGGTCGACCATGCCTGTAATGTTTGGTAAGGGTCTTTACATTTAATCCCAGTTAACATTAGGGCCGACTTCGATTCCAGACCATACAATCAGATTTATGAGTTGTTTGAATAAAGTACAGTAATGTTAACAAGACAACCAGATAGTTAAATGTCATTAACAATGAGTAGCCTTATCAAATACAACTTCTACAATCAGAAGTAGTGGACATTTGAGGCCAGATCCTAGAGGACTTCCTTTATTAGTTTCTCAGTCAGAGCTTTTGGCAATCCCATCACACTGTCCGTTGTCCCTACCTCAAACATCATCTTTCTGCCTCTAATGTCAGAATATAATGTTCGGTTAGTGAAATCGAATAGCCAACACTATAAGATGCTTTGAGGGTTCCAAAACAGCGTTCAAGGCATTTTTTTATCAACCTATTCCGGTATGGAAGCATTCATGCATTGCCTAAAATTGCATACTGAAGTTAAACATGCCGATTTAACAAAATACAAGACATCGAAGCATGTTCACTAACTCTAGCATCAATTCTACAAAGTGACACATCCTACACAGATGTGAATTATTTGGGGATTTGTTAGTTCGTAATGACATGATCCATATGGAAATAATCACACTAACCACTTGTTTAACATATGGCATTATCAAAGGATGCTCGATAATCAGCCTTAAGTTGCATGGAAAACAAGAAACTAGAACCTTAAGTAGCACTTATGCCATTGATATTGAAACAGGTAATTTACTTCCACCAAAAATATATCCTCAGAGGCTCAGACCATAGATGGCATTTGGTGAAACAATGGCCAATTACGTAAAAGAGGAGATTCAACCGGTAACTAAACGAAGTCAAGACTGAAGACATACTGTATCAGCAGCAATCAAAATAGTCGGTATCTCATCCTTCTCTTGATTATTGATGCTCTGTAGCTTTGATACAATGGAATTAGCCTGAGATGTAATTCACATTAAAATCAATATATATATATATATATATATACAATCCTCCAATTTGATATTTCTATACAACAGAGAAGTAGACAATAAGCTCACATACAAGCATGTAACACAAACACACACACATGTATATATATGATAAAAAATAATAAAAGGGTGCTCAAAGCAAAGAAATATGAATTGATTTAAGATATTTTTTTTGGTAAATCAAAACAATCATTCCAAATAAGAAATCCACCACTAAATAAAAACCAGAACCTTTGCTTCAGCAAGAGCCATGACCAACTCTTCCGGCTTCTCCTTTCTGATACTCTTCTCATCAATATCTGCACTCTAGAAAAAACAAACCCAACTGAAACAATCTTTTTAATTAGAATAAACAACAATTAAATTTCCAAAAGTTATGAAAATTACCATTAGTGTGAATTCATATCCCATTTCAGATAATATATTGCGGCGAGCTATGGAAGATGAACCCAGTATTATCTGCATTACAGAACAACCATCAATTGGTTAAAATTTACAACAGAGTTCCAAAATTTCTGGAAAAGCTAACATATTTTTACAAGATATTTCGGACAAGAAGTAAAAAAACAAAGACATCTTAAGAGTAAGAAGCAGGTTTTTTATCGGACCTTGAACGGACCAGTTTTGCCTTCCATTTGGATTCTTCTGAAAGGGTCGAGTTCGAGCTAAAGAGCCAGTAGTTAGGAACAGAGACGAGAAGTAAAGAGACGGCGTGACTTGTGAAGCGCGTGTTTAGTACGCTGACTGAAATAGGACCCTGATCACGGGCCCTATATGTCGGTCCAGGCACAAGTTTAGGCCTTTAAGCCCACCGATGTGTCTAATAAACAAAAGTTTTTTTAATAGTTTTTAAGTTATTGAAAAATAATATTTATTTATATTTTTTTAACTCTTTGATGTATAAATACTTTACAGATAAAGTTAATTAAACTTAAGTCTTTTAAGATAAATAATATTTTATTTTTTAGTGGAACTACTCGTTAAGTTTGTCTAATAAACAAAAATAATTGTGCAGTGTGTTATTTATTTTATATATATTTAATTTATTATATGGTCTATGTTTGCAATTCATTGTTCTCTTCCTCTACAAAGTTTTTTTTTCTTCAAGATTCTAACTAACCATGAATATCTTATCTATTTATTTATAGAAGTACAACCACAATAGGAACGAGAATATAACAATAGTCAACTGCGTTTGAGTGCAAATTTTTAAAATTCTAAAAATTTAATTATTATTATTTATAAGTATTTTATTTGGATAAATAAATGTTACAGAAAATTTTAAATTATTTAGATTTACGAATTTAAAAATAAGTATAAAAGAAAAAAATGATATTAATAATAAAAATATAAATATCATTGTAAATCTTCATTTTATAGCAAATTGAAAGAAAGTCGATGAGTGGTCTTGTAGAGAGTGACGTGTTTCACCCACGTGATCCAAGTACAAGTAGTTTAGTTTGTGAGTGTATGAATTTATCTAGATTTAAAATTGAACTCACATTATTTTGTACTATAATATAATTAGAAAAGAGATTCTATTAATGGGAATGAAGTACATTTCATTCATGGCCAGCCTTTTATCTCTTAGTGAGAGCACCTGTCGTGGCGAGAGATTAGTCACAACTATCGGCGGTAGATACTTTGGCTCAAACCAAAAAAGAAAAGAGATCTATTAATTGATTGAGTGACTGAAGATGCTCATATCATTTCATTTTGTATGGGTTAGAATGCCGACATTTACATGAGTATAATTTTAAGCCAAAATAAATTTAAACTAAAAATTATACTAATATTTATATAAAATAAAACTTGATCCCAAGTACCCGAAAAATTATTACATGGTCTCGGTTCACCACGTCATCCATGATCTTTCCCACTAAAAATCAGTCACATAATTTTTTTTTTCATGTCTTTTTTTTCAAAGAGATTTTTTTATTTATTTTTAAGCCATATAAATAGGGAGTAAATGATTATATAGAAGTTGATTATGAATGAATTAGTGACATAAAAAAATTATGTGACTAATTTTTAGTGGATAAAAATTATAAATAATGTGATGGGCCGGGACCATAATATAATTTTCTATGTACCCGATGACAAACCACGTCAGCTCCGTCAACTATTTCTAAAAAATGGTTTAAATACACTTCCAAAACTGGTCTGAAATTAAGGCTTTTTAAAGTTAAGTTCCCCATGATAATAATTGCTAAATATTCTTTTGCATGCTATTGCTATTGATCTCGTGTTTTTTGCAAAGTCAAAAATTCATGAATTATGATTTACTATAAATTATTGATTCCTTAAGCCACTCCACGAGATGATGTTTTTATTATTATTTAATTTATACTTAAACCTTTCACATAGTCGATAAATCCCAAACTAAGACTTATTCAAACTTGTTAATATATATTTTTTATTTTCACAGTAGATTTACTCATGGCCCCATAGGTATGAATTTGTGATAATTTTCACAAATATTTTTTATAATTTAGTCGGCGATCGGCGATCATTTGGTTGATAGTTGGCGATCGCGATGTTCAATATTTTTTTTGTTTTATTTGTTATGTTTTTAGTTCTTTTTTATTTTAATAAAAATCTCTGTTTTTGTGGTACGAGTTTCATTTGTTTTTGTAGTTTGTTTTATCTGTCATTTGGCACGATTTTAACATACTTTAACGGTTGTTTGATGCTCGTATAGAGATCCTCACGGTGCTAGTTTTCTGATTTGATTCTGTCGGCGGTCAGAGAAAAGATTGATCCCCACTCGTTTGATGGTTTGTTAACCGATATAATCAGAACTGTGTAGCGGAACAATATGACTGATAGTTTGATTCGCTCACCACTACTTTTTCATCCCGTAAAACGTCTCGGTTGGCTAGAGACAAGAAGATTTATGAAGGTTTCTGGGTTTTGATGGTATGCTAATCTCTATAAAAGTGTTTGCTTTTTTTGCACATTTGTATGAGATTTCTAGTTGATTAGTCCATTTTTTTCTTTTGCATTGTATTTGTATTAAATGTAGTTTTCTAAAATTTGAGATTATGCTTAAAGATATGAAATTACGTAGATTCTTTATAATATATATATATAATGTGTATGTATATAACATAGATTATTATTAATTAAGAACAGGGTACCAATGCTATAAATTATATTTGAAACGTGCATTTAACGAGCAGACACAGAAAACAAGTACAGGGAAGGACGTTGCTGCTGCTTGATACAAGCGCGCACACATATATTTATTATCACTAAAACAACCATGATGATTAGGAAATGCAAACGAAATAAGAGCAATATTTCTATATTTGCTGATTGTCTTCATTTCCTTTTATTGAAGCTTATTTCTACAGGCCACTTCTGGTTAAAGCCTGAGATTCCTCATCCTGCAGGAGAACCACAAGAGAATATCAGTCATGGGTTCTTGGCAACGGCCAAAAACTATAATACATGCCGAACAATATTCGAAACTGATCCGGATTCTGTCTAACATTTAATAAATTTAGAGTTCGAATTTCAGTATTTATAATTGGCCATGCATTTAGATAGAAGTGTATAAAAAGCAGTAATTAAGCGAATTATACCTTTGTTCATCATCCATGAAATTGTATGCTTTGCTCCCTCCAGCTTTCTTATAAGGGGGCAAAGGCACATGCCCGGACTCAATCTGCTTGATGTCTTCTACAAGATTCTCGTAATGCAACTTCACTTCCTCCACGGTCTTCCCTCCGACCGCCCTCGCCAGCTTGTGCCACCGGTCGGGTGTGTCCTTGTCGTAGATAGCCAAAGCTTTCTCAAACAACTTGTTTTGCTTCGGCGTCCAGCTTGAACCCGATGCCATTGCAGAGAAAAATAACAATCGAAATTAAGAGTTCCGAGAAAACCCGAAAACAGAGAAAGAAATATATAGAAGATTGCATGATCAAAGTAGTAAGAATGCCGGTGTTTATATACTAGAAGAAGGAGAGAGAAAAAGAAAGGAAGGGTCTTGAATGGTGGGACGGTGAGCTTTGTGTCTATTACTTTGCTGTTGCTTTCCTTTGCGAAAACAGCTTGGCTTCGTAAAAACTACTATGTGTGCAGGGACAGACGCATGATTTTAGATTAGGGACGAATTTATAAATTTTTTGTGGTAAAAATAGAAAAAATATTGAAAATTTTAAACATATAGTAATTTTAAATTTTTAGGGGTAATCGTCCCCTCCTGCCCCTTCGGTCCATCCCTGTACTTGTGGTATATATCATGAAAAACACATTGCTTTACACTAGAATTTTGCAAAATCAGCTTTGAATTTGTTTAACCATCTAAGTAAAAAGGTATCTACATTAAGGAAAAAAATATCTTCCAAGTGGAGTTATCGAACGTACATTCACTATTGGGAGGCGAAAAAGTTAAAGTAGCAAAGCACATGAGCAGTACAGTAATGGCGATGTATATACAGAAGTAACTACAAAGCTTCATCAGATGGGTCCATAGACTAAGCATTCACGGGTTCACCATTTCTGACCCGGTGAAAAGCTTCAAAGTCGACTAGTGCTGTCAAGCTGTAATCAGAGTAAAAATCTCACTCATTTTAGCCTTTTGCCTTACGTTTTGTTGCTATTCTCTTTCTCAACAACATTCCAAAACTTTTTTAGCTGGCTTGCTAGATCTTTTTCCGTACAATTTTTTTGTACCTGTTCTTGATTTTTTTCTTCTTCTTTCTACTGAATAAGTCGACAACTTGTCTCTTTTTACCATGTATAACTTCGGAACCACGATTTAACAAACGGTCAGGTCTTAGATACTGTGCAATAAAATTGTGTTTCCGATATATGATCCTTTTACGATCTTTGAAGCGAAATTTATTCATATCCCAAACTTATATCCGAATTCTAGTATAAAATAACCATAGAAATGTGATAATGCTTGTTTGATTCGAACACGATAGTGCTCTCTCTATCATTGTGATCATTTTTTTTTCCAAAAATATGAACTTATAAGAGATTGACCAATGAAAAACCATACGCCAATATGATGAGACAAGAGTCGTATCCTTGTGGTGATTACACCAGGCAAACCATGGATATTGTACTTGGTTTGCAGTATCAATGCTGGAAACCAAACATATTAGATTGTCTTTGACAGATCTTGTACCTAAACTCCATGGAAACCACATCATTGTGGTCCCATAATTAAACCACTGATCTGCATAAGCTAATCACAGATTTGGTCTCGAGCAAGTTCAGTAATTGCAGCTGGAAGTGGACCAGCCATGTGTTTCACTTTTGAATAACATAATGTAACGACCTTTTATTTTGAAAAACCTTTAGAAAAATTAAAAGTTCAGCGCTACGGGTTATCCCAAAAATCCTTTCTTTGTAATCTTGGTTGAAAGGAATTTCTTTTGAAAATTATTTTTCTTTAGAAAATTGATTGAAAGCTGGGAGTCGCCACCGGCCACTTGGATAAGGGAGGTCAGACACCGCAAAACCAGAGATTCATTTTGAAAGGGTTCAGGAGTTGGTTACTTGTCGGGAAGGATTAACACCCCCATCACGCCCGAAAATCGGTACCAAAATATTTGTTGCCTTTAATCGAAGGAAATTGTCGGAATTTGAAAAGAATTTAATTCGGCGACCTTAATTGAAAATTAACCTTAATTGAACAGGCTTCCAAACTGATGGATTCAAATTAATTGAACATTTAATTAATAAGGTTAACGATACATCGGACCATAGATTAAACCAACATCGAAGAAGCTCGACTGTCGTGTTAATTTAGGGTTCGAATCACGTATGTCACCTTTATGCGTGATGCAAACAATTAAAGAATGATGTGATGGCCTTGTTAAGTTTTTAATTCTTTCTTGAGTTGGTAATGATTAATTCAAATACTTGGTCGACATCCTTTAAGCTTGGACTGTCGCGATCCAAATGTCGGAACTAATGAATAACTCCCACTTTTTGAAATCTGAGTTAATTAATGTGTAATCGAATATTCGAGTCACACGAATGACAAAAAGATGGCAAACAAAGGACATAAGAGATAAGCACAAAATGTCCATCCCAAGACCTAACCTAAAAAGCCCAAGATATTGAAAACCCAACTAATGACCTAATCCTTAACTAATTAAATCTGGTATTTAATCCTAAATTAATTAATTGGCCTTAAAAGACCAAAAGCTTAACAAATTATGAAAATTGAATTTAATGTCGACCTAAACTTTAGTTATTTATCCTAAAAGTTATTAAGACATGTTCAATTAATTTAATAAACTTAGCATTTACTCAAATAAGCCAAGAGCAAATTTAAATTTACTAAATTAGTCAAAGCCTAATCTAACTAAAGTTCTAAAGAACTATTCCTAAATTAATCTAATTAATTTAAAGATCGTGCCCCTATGAGACGAGCACACGATTTTAAATTAATTAAATTAACTTTGCTTAAACTAATCGAAGGCTAACTTAACTAATTCTGAAGCCCACAACCACTAAACTAAACCCAAACTAACACTAGGCACAAAACTAAAAAAAAAAAACAAAAATTAAACTAAGCCTTCCTTAAAACTTAACCAAGCCCATAAGAACAATAGCGCTCATAGGTCAATGAAATATTATATAGATTTAAGACTAAATCAAATATATTAAGAGAAAATATATGTCACACAAATATTATAGAAAGGCCCTTTTTAGCATATATATATATATATATTTAAAACTATATGTATATCGTACATTATAAAACTTATAATATATACAAATGTACATTACATTTTTTACAAAACTATATGTTATATAATCAAGGAAGGTTATATATACATCAAAGAAAATTATATGCTATGTCATCTTAAGGAAGAATTATGATATATGAAGAATGTGCATATTATAAAACGAACATCTAGAGCATTACATAAAAAACATATGATAAAGCAAACACTAGACAATGGCAAACTTAATCTCATATAACAAGATAGCAACCATATATTTAACGAGCTAAGCAAGATTAACAGCAATGTAAAGGCTAGAGAATCAAAAACATGTAACAAAGGGATGAAAGGGTTTTGGAATTTGGACTAAAAGCGAAGAAAACAAAATTTTAAGGCCAAATCAAAAAGATAAACAAATTTAACCGAGATAAGGACCAAATTAGAAGACTGGAGAAACTTTCAAGGACCTAGGGAGGTATTAAAAAAGGCAGAGTGGCATGTGGGCGTAATTATTCCAAGCGGGAGGACTAATAATGTTATTTAGACATGCGGAAGGGCCAAATGTGAGATTACCGTGGGGCGGAGGTCCTTATTATGCTAATTCCCCTTTTTTTAAAATGAGAAAATATTATAAAATCCCCGCTATTTCATTTTTTTCCTTTTTCAACAAAAACTCTTCCCCTCTTTGTTATAACACTCCCGCCGGTGTTCATCTGGGTTTTTGATGAACCTAGATTTCAGCGGTCCTCCGCCGTCAAACTCAAAACCCGGCTGTATATCCTAGATTCCGGCGGCTTTGCCGCCGTTCGACCCCTTCTTTGAGAATCCGAAACTTTTTTTTAAAAAAAACCTAAAACAAAACCATGAGAAACCCTATTTCTTTCTATTTGGACCACCAAGGTAAACAAAATGGGTTTCTTTGAGGCCATTCCACGCCGTTTCACCATTCGAGGCTCATCAACGGGCGGGGAAGGCAAATCGACGCGCAAACAGGATAAACTACGAGGGTGAGAAAATCGAAAACCCTACATCTTTATGCATTTTTTATGAAAATATGCGAAATAGAAGAGATTATACCTCTGAAGTTTGAGGCTGGTTCCTCTTGTTGATTTTTTTTAATATTCCTCTTTTTTTTACAATCATTTTTGTTTCGGTTATATAGTGCTTGAATTTACAACGCTTTAAAAATAGAAAAATCCTAGTAATTTCCTATTGGTTGGTCTACCATCTCTGTTGATTTTGAAATTTTTGCGCCTCCTCTGTGATGTCAGCTTGTTCCCTGGCATTTGTGGGTGTATATCGATCCTTTCTAACATTTGTGTTCCTTGTTTGTTGTGTCACTGTGGCCGATTCTGAGGAGGATGGAAGGGACCAGCGAATAGTGAGTTGTTGGCGTGGTGGGGTGACGGTGATGTGGTGTTCGATCGTTGGCTCCTCGTTGATGTGGAAAGGACGTGGCAGTGACCTGGATAAGCAAAAGACGTGGGGTCTGTGGTGCACGCGCTACTGGAGGGAGCCGAACAATCGGACGTCGCGCGCGTGATGAAGCAGAAGGGTCGCGCGTGTTGACCAACCGCGGCGATTCAATCCTGGCCTTTCGATGACGATCTGGATCTGGGGCCTTGATCTGACGCTCCTGCTTTGGCTGTGTAGATAAACAGATTAGGCCTTTGACTTTTGTTATTGGGCCCTAAACGGGTCAAAGATACATGTATATCAGTTGGGCTTACTATAATTGTAAATGGACTGATAATAAAAACAAACTTGGGTTTTATTAAATTGATTGGTTTATATATATCTCTGTATTTTCTAGTTTTAATTATAATATAAGATAATAATATGTTGACCTTAGTGATAAGTGTGATAATAATGAGAGGTAATTAAGATAACATAAAGGAAATGGTATACTAACACGTATAATAACGATAATACATGTGTATACACATACTTAATAATTCTTTTTTTGGGGGTTTTAAAATAACATGTAGTAGGGTAAAGCAAACATACTTCTAGTAACGTTTTCCTCAAGCATCAACACTCATATATATATATATATAGTCATAATTAAGACACACTACTAGTAATACTTCTTGGATTTTAATAACAGTTCATATAAGCCCATTATTATAAAATGAAAATAAATGCGGGTTCATCCCGGATAAAAATTAGTGATTACACATAATCCAAGTGCAAAGCGAGGGCAACCGAAAGTAGCCGCTTGATCATATGTAGAATTGATCAAAATGAGGGTGTACTGATACCTCCTTATAGCTTACTGTCAAACTTGACAGGCTGCAACACATTATAATATTTTCATTGGGGAAAAAAGATTCTTGAAAAACAATTTTACTGAAAATGAAATGGTTCAAGTACATTAGCACTGATCATCTATTTTGTATTGAAATGGCATCTCAGTTTAAATGCGAGCTAACTCATTAGTGCATGTAATCACTCGAAAAAATCGACATTAACTCCCGCTGAGCGTACTCGGATACAGATGTAATTAACTCAATAGGAAGCTTCGAAAAGCTATTGATAAATAATATGTTTGCTAGTTTAACGTGGTAATTTCATTGTTAACTTTGGAAAAGCCTAAAAGGTGCCATTTACAACTTGGTATGGACATCAACAGAAGCAAGACAAGAGCTTGCTTCCAACTTTTTTGGGAATATGTAGAAAGAAGATCCATTTGATCTCAGGCACCTATGTGTGTTGTTGATGATTATATAGAATCCTTATCATCACCACGTCCTCCTGGATGTATAAATATCTCCTTGGTTTCAATATCCTTTAAGGTCGCCATTTCCCTTTTCCCTGCGCAGCCCAGCAATAATTGGTCTGCAAGTTGGTGGCTCGGGGTCATGGAATCTACAACTTTCTTACAGGAGACAAAGAGTCGCCATTTTTGCCCTATGGCTATCAGCATATATGTAAAAGCATCCTAAGCTTTATTGGTGGTCCTTTGCATTGCTGAATCAATGGAACCTTTGAGCTTTTCGTAGACAGAAGCTCAGTGCTCACTCAAAAATAACAGGGTTTAAACTGGGAATTTAAACCTATATATTACCATTGGAATGCTAATTAAAATTCATTTGGAAACAACAGTGTCTTTGCATTGTACCATGCATATTGGCATGCTGCATGCATCCAACAAACAAACAAGCTTCTGGGAAAATTCAAAGGTAAGTTGTTCCGCTGGCTGAAAAGATGGGTATAAGCAGGACGACGAGTACTTTCCATTGATACCGATGGCTCGGAGTCGAACTTTCCTCTCAAATTATTACAGCGGTATAATATTTGGAGTATGTGTTATCTGCTAGAACCTGTAAAAGAAGGAATAAAAATCTTTTTCTTCTTAATCATGTATTTTTCTATGCCCCACACTAAAAAATATTAAAATATTAAATTTTAAATCCTAACCTTAAATTTTACATCTTAAACCCTACACCCTAAAAAATACACCATACCCTTAATTCCCTAAACTCTAACCACAACAGCTAACCTTAAACCCATTTTTTTTAAAGTGAAGGTATCAAAAGGGGCATAGTTTGAGGGCAGACGATTTTCATCCTAAAAGAAGAGCTATATTTCGGTGAATATATATGTAAGATTTATGGACAAAAATCTTATGCCTTTTTTATGTCATTTTCTATGGCCAACACTAAAATTTAAATTTTAAGTCATAACTTTACATTCTAAATTCTAAACTATAAACCCTAAAAAATACACCATACTCATAATTCTCTAAATCCTAACCCTAACCATAAACCAAAATTTTTTAGTGCGGGACATTAATAAGGGCACCAAAAGGAGACAGTGGATCTCTATTCAAGATTTATTGATACCCGGATATGAATTTCAAACATGCATACTTTGAAAGTTGGTTGATGGACAGATTTTTGTAGTCATAAATGGACATGGATTCAATCTTGGTGAATTCCAACTCTGGGTGAGCAAACGATGAAGTTGGATTTGTTAAGATCAACACCAGAAGATAGCGTTTGAACGGGTGATAAGATCAAGTGGCAAATTCTTCCAGGCTGTAATGAAGATGAGCGGAATCTTGAGATTCAATTGTCACTCGGTGATGAAATACAATACTCAATTGGACCTTGTATGCCATATTCTCATCTGATGATTCTTCTTCCTTTATGTTGTTTTCCAGTCAATTTGTTATAATATCGTAACGATAATGGCAATATAATAAGCGATTTTAAAAGTAAAAAAAGTAAATAAACACATCGATTTACGTAGAAAATTTAAACGAAAAATGTTACGGATAGAATTAAAAGAGATTTTCATTATGTCAAAAAGAATACAACTGATAATTAGACTATATATTAACATAAACTAGAATAAATTCAGATAGTATTCATTATACGATTTAAACTTGTTAGGATATTTGTTTTGATATAATAATTGAAAAATAGTTTTAGACTAAATTGAAAAGATTTCAAAAATGATTTTAAGTCCTAATAACTGGGAAATATGTTTGATGGGTTTTATAAGGCTTTGGAAAGATTTAAAACATTTTTAAAGTAGTCAAAACCAAGTTTTCAGCTTAACCGTACCGATATTGTATACCTTGTATCGGTACACTTTAGGGTTTCAGCTACAGTATTTTCCAGTAGCCAAAACCCGTACAAGTACAGGCTTGGCCGTACTGATACAGAAAGGGTTCGTACCGATATGCTTTGTAGCGTACCGATCCCTGTTTCAACTACCCTCAACGGCTATTTTTCAACGGCCTTTTAAATTGCAGGCCGTATCGATACACTTCCAGTTGTATCAATACGCACAGGCTAATTAATGCACAACGACTCTTTCCCAAGAAGGCCGTATCGATACAACCTACACCAGAATGAGAAAATCAGCCCCAACGACTCCAATTCAATTTCAACGGTCACCAACGGCTAGGAACTTATTTTGGGAAGATAAAAAAGACCTCCAAGCATCTATGTAAGACTAATGATCCTCAAGTCAACAATATTATGATGCAAAAATTGTCTTAGTGCTTAAAGTTCCATTCATTGTATAAACAAACACTTGTGAGCACAAAATGTCAATGCATGCTCAAGTGTTCTAGGATTTGGGTGAATGCTTTAATGTGCAAACATCAACCTTTAGAGATGGATTTCTGTTTGCTAAGTTTTCTCTTGTTTGAGAGAGTTTCCAAAGCTCAGTTTGTGAGCTTTGGATGCTAGACTTGGGTTGTGAGTCTAGGTTGTAAAAGGTTGTCTCCTAAGCCTAGAAAAGAGGAAGAATTCTTAGTGAATTGGTGAAATCCTTGGTGAGGAGCTAAGGTAGTGGATGTAGGCTTTGGTTAGAAAGTCGAACCACTCTAAATCTTGTGTCAATTTTGTCTATCATTTGCTTCCACCACAAACACTCAAAATTCCACTTCTCCACCACTTGACAAGTATAACGGTTGAAGGATATCGGGCTCCACAAAACCAAAATAGATTTAAATATAAAAATATGTTCATGATATTTACCTAAGATGTAACTTAAAACTTGTTCACTTGCCCAGACTCAATAAAAATTTTCTGCCTTTTGTGTGCCCTATTTATGTGCTTATAGTAAAAATTCAAGTTTAAAATTTAATATTTAGGGTTTTGTCTTAAAATTTATTTTTTTACCGAGGATTTTTGTCTTGCAGACCGCCGACCCTTTTTCTCAATTTCTGTTTCGTGAGAGAAAAATAAATTTGTTCTTATTGGAATTTCTTACTTCTTTCTTCCAATCCCCTAAGATAACTTCCGAATCAATCCTCCTTCCCGACAATGTATCTGGTTTTCATATGCAGTGTAGATACCCTTTTCTCTTATAAAGAAAGCCCATTATATCATCCCGGAAATCAGTTCCAGTGGGGCCTCAATTTGCAACCCAGGTCCATAAATTGGACCGAATTTTATAGTACTAGCTGATATTGGCATTTGGCACCAATGATGGCGAGTTGCATTGTATTTCTCAGATTTAATTCTCAGTTTTAAAACATATTTGCTGCCACTTATATATTATAATAAAAATTTATTTTAATATAATAACTTATATTTTGTTTAATACAACTTAAAATGGTAATATAAAATTATTGACATGAAAAATGAGATGGTGGTGAATTTCGGCGGTTCATCCCTTCTCGACTAGATAAAGAGCCGCAGTCGGCAAGGAGATGTGGAGAAAAGAGAAAGTTGGAGAAGAAGGTGGATAGTGGAGTGGTGGTTTTAAAGAGTCCCTCAGCTTAATCCAGGTGGGAATATAAATTTAGACGCAGAACCATAATCAAATATTGACGGGTTAAAATATTGAATTAAAAATATAAGGGTTTATTACGTATTTAAACTTAAAATTTATGAGGCAAGAGTTATTTTGTCTAATATTTAAATTTATAAGGATCTAAATTGTTATTGGACTAAATTTTTTTGAGGATACATGCTCATTATTCTTTAGTTCAACCTAGAGATGTAAATAAACAGAGCATTCGACAAATTGTTAGTGAACCGTCTGTATAACATTCATTGATTAAGCTAAATAACGAGTGTGTATTTCGTTCGTTTATGTTCATGAATAAACTCGCTTATTAGCTCATTTATGAGCTTATATAATTTGATTTTCCTTTTCTTTTTTTTACATTTTAAATATTGATGACATGTATAGACTAAATTGAACACATAGTGAATTTTTGAGTTCAAACTGTGATGCCTAATGAGCTTAAAGAATAATGGTATAATTCCACCATTTTTGGCAAACATGTAAATGAACAGGTTCGCGAACATTACACAAACATGTTCACGAATGTTAAACGAACATGTTCGTGAAACAAACGAATACGAACACAAAAAATAAATAAACGAACACAAAATGATATTAAAATTTCAAAACAATCGAACATAAACACCTTCAAATGTAAATAAACGAACAAAAAACCTTATTCATTCAAACTCGATTTATTTACACCCCTAATTCAGCCCCTACTTGATTATGTATCTAATAAATTCTTCTATTTTTTAATTAAAATAATTATTTTTTACATGAGTCAAATTATTATTAAACCAAATTATCAAATAATTAATTTTATAATAGGGTCGGTATCTTTAGGCCCCAAGGGAGCTCCGCCTATGTATAAAATCTCTTACTGTTTAGTAGTGTCAGACATAAGATTAATAGAGGTCGACGGGTTGACAACAATAATCATATCTGTTAGATAATAAGATAAACTGATGGGCTAAAGTTTAACAGTGACTTTACAACGATAATGTCGAGAGAAATTTTTGGAGGACTTAAAAGTCGAAAGTACAACAAAAATAAGTTATTATTTTCATGATCATATATAAATATTGTTTTAATATAATTATAAAATTAGGCTATTAAATCATTTTAAGTTTTTTTAACATAATCTGTGACAATAATTTTAATAAACATAATTTATTTAAATTTTATAAGATATTTAGCTTGAATCCCAAGTTTTTCTTTTCTCTTTCTAAAGGATAGAAACAGAGCTGTTTGTTGTGATGATTTTGACTACAACATCATGGACGAATAAAGGGGTTAAAAATTTGAATTTATATATGATTTATATTTTTTAGAATTTTTTATATTTTTTATTAATAATATTAAAAAAATGAGCTACAAACAATAAATATTGAAAAAATAAACCTCTAATAACAAACATAAAAAACTAAATTATCATTAAGATTTTAATTATGGCACTAAAATTAATAAATGTTTACACTAAATAATTTTTTTAATTGGAGATAATGAACTCGATAATAAATATTTTAATTTTAAAAATTTATATATATAAAAAATTTAAAATATAAATAGTGAGTCTGAAGCGAGCACCCTGGTAGCTGAACTTGGTCTCTTAACATAAAATCATGCCGGTGCAACATAATTGATAATTCGCAAACCCAAGCCTTTTTGGTTTTTACTGTTTTACTCTTACTCTTGCTCTTGCTGACGATAAAAGTTGGTGGGGGAATACTTGCAGTTGCATTCATGTTCATGACCATGGCCATGAAATTGCAAGTGTTTTTGTTTTATTCATTTGGAAAGATAAATCAAGTGGTTTATAAATTTCAAAGGGAAAACCGGGTCATTTCCTGTTCTGTTTATTTGGGTTCAACACAGCTAGAAGGCGAGTTGAAAATTTCAAGGCACCGAGAATAGTAAATGGTAGTGTTGGATGGCTAGTTCAGATAAGCTTTTCATTTTCAACACACCAATTGTTAGGTCCGCACGCTTTTTTTGGAAGCAAAATTAAAGTCGTCTCCATTTCCATTTTCTTCCTCCCTTTTCAGACTTTGCTTGCAGCCCTACATCCAACTACTTCCCTTCATCTTCAAACCTTTCTGGATTTGGTTAAAATTATTCTTTTTCAGTTAAAATTATGTTTCTTAATATACATAAATATTATGTTAAACCACATAAACCCAATTCTTTATTGAATATTTGACTATGAGAAGTTATAAATATATTCTCGACTAGTTGAGACTAACAAATTAGTCTATTTCTGTTAAAAAATAAATGGATGGTGACGTGGTAGTTAATAAAATTTGTACAATAACATATTTAAACCCTTGATTTTTACATTTTATTTTAATTTGATCTTAAATTTAAAATTTCATCTATCAATATTTAAATATTACAACATTTTAGTCCCTTAAATCTTAAACTTCATCTTCTTCCCTTCTAAAAAAAACCTTCATTGATGATAATGATAGCGATCTGCAACCCCATTTGTATGAACAGTGAAAAACCGTTGGAGAATCAAAACCTCCATTGATGTTTACGGTAGCCATCTACGATGAGCTACCCACAACATGAGATGCATACATTTTGTTTTTAGAAGGGAGGAAGATGAAGTTTAAGATTTAAAGAACTAAAATGTTGTAATATTTAAAAGTTAAGAACCAATTTGTTAGTCGCGATTGATCGAGGGTCTTATTTGTAATTGCTCATAGTCAAGGGACTCAACAAAGGATTAGGTCATAGTCGGAGGACAATTTATGTAGTTTGCCTAAATATTATTGGTATATGACGTGTAAAAATATTTCAACACTCATTCACTTATATACATAGACCTTGATCTTTTAATTATTTATTGTTTTCATACGAAAAATCATTTATTAAATATTAACACACCTTAAAAATCAAGGTTTGATGTCTAATAGTTTCATTATTATAAATCATTTCAGTCATTGTCGGACAATAATCTTTCATACATTCACCTAACTTTACCTTAAGAAAGACAATGAACATGTTTTAAAATCTTGTTACACATAAGCTTTCATATATTTAAACTGATTGAGTTGATAAACAAAAGAAAATTAACATGAATTGATAAAAGATATTAGTTTATTTTTTATTAACAGATGGAAGAAAAATTTCCTCTAATAATTACCAAAAAAATTACTTAAGAGTAACTAAAGTGCTAAACACTAAGATATGGGTAAAATTTTAAGAGAGTACAACTTACTGCGGATCACTTAATTATTAGTTTGGTTATAAATAGATCGTTTTTTAAAAGTTTCAATTTAATAACTCAATTTAAAAAATGTTACAAATAAGTCACTAGTTAAAATGAAAAAAATATGACTGACATGATATAATACAAATTGCAGTCATAAAACTTATACATTACATTAATTTGGTCCTAATTCAAGAGAATTTAATAATTTAACCGTTCATATTAAATTTTTTTATTGATTTAGTCTTTGTTATTCTCCTAAATTGTTTGTTCTTCTCCTAGAAATGTTATATTACTTTATTGTTGTTTTTATTAGTAACTTGTTGTTTCATAGTATAATGTAATCATCCAACTATTTCTTTGATCAGATTGACTCACTTGGATTGACAATATCATAAAAATGGGCCAGATGAGTTAAATTTATTAAAATGTTTCGAATTAAGATCAAATTGATCGAGTGTATAAGTGTTGGAGACTAAAATTATTATCATAGGATACATTAGATGTTCGTTTCAATTTTAACAGTAAAGTGACATGTTTTTAATAATTTAATAATTAAGTGACTAAATCGTAATTATTAGAAAAAAGTGATATGTTTGTAACAAAACTGATAACTGAGTGACATGGTGTGTATTTTACTCAAATAGATATGGGTTGTCTTTGATCGTGTGTGTTTTGACCGATGCCATGGAAGCTTGCTTCCTGTAAGTTTCTCATTTCCCTTTCTACTGTTTGCTATAAATATAAATACAAGGCAGCTCCGTTCTTTGCAATTTCAAAACAAAAACATTAAAGAGTTGAATTGGTTGTCTGAAAACATTTAGATATACCTTCCTTCATCTCTTTCTTATTCTTACAGACAAACTTTTTGTTTCAATTCTTTGATTATTTAGTTCACAGTAAAGGAACCAGTTTTCAATTCCTTGTTTTGCAAACCCAAGTTGTTCGAATTGTAACAAAGAAGGGGGGAAATGAGGAACGATGATGGGAGAGGAGCTTTTTCAGAGAATAATTCCGACACGGAAAGCATAGCAAGCGACAGGGCGGCGTTTAGTGGACCTTTGGTCTTAGGCGGCGGCGGCGGCAGCTCTGTATCTAAAAAGAGAGCTGCGAAAAAGAGTGCAAGATTCAACCTTCAACCGGAAATCGTCATGGCCAAGACTAACTCAGCGGGTAGCGCTGCTGATTTCGCCGGCTCAGCTGACAATGACGACGGTTACGTCGAAATTACCCTCGATATCCGAGACGATTCCGTGGCGGTTCACAGTGTTCAAGGAGCGGGTGGTAGAAGCGAAGATCCGGAGTTGGCTTTGTTAGCTAAGAAAACACTGGAGAACAAGTCGGCTTCGTTCCGTTCATATTTGTTAAGGAACACGTCGAATCAAATTAGACAAGTTTCTCAGGAACTGAAACAAGTCCTTTCCAGAAGACCATCTAATGCCGGCCGGAGATTCGATCGGAACAAATCGGCTGCAGCACATGCCTTGAAGGGGCTGAAGTTTATCACCACCAAAACAGGGGCCTCCGGCAATGGATGGTCTGCCGTCGAGAGGCGATTCAATGACTTGACCGCCTCTACAACTGGCGTTCTTCACCAATCCCAATTCGCCGAATGCATCGGTACGTACTTAACGATAGAAAGAACAAAAAAAAGCAACTTTTATGCAACAAAAAAAAATACAAAACTTCATCTTCTTTTTCAAAATTCAACTACAGGAATGAACCAGTCTAAAGAATTCGCCATTGATCTGTTCCAAGCGCTTGCTCGGAGACATAACGTTACCGGTGACTCAGTCAACAAAGCACAACTCAAACAGTTTTGGGATCAGATTTCTGACGAAAGCTTTGACTCCAGACTCCAAACTTTCTTTGACATGTACATTTTTCTCACTTCTCCACAAATTTCTCCCACAAAATCTGGTTTATTTACCGAGTTTAAGCTGTAATTATGCAGGGTTGACAAAGATGATGATGGAAGAATCACCGAAGAAGAAGTCAGAGAGGTAGGAATCAATCAACATTCAACTAACTTGAAATCACGACATTTTCTTTACATTTACGTAACTTTTAATATATTTTATTTTATGGATTTTCCCCCATTATATTCTAACAATATGAATTATTTTACACTGTAGATTATCAGTCTCAGTGCCTCTGCAAATAAACTTTCAACAATTCAGAAACAAGCTGAAGAATATGCAGCTTTGATCATGGAAGAACTTGATCCAGATAATGCCGGATACATCATGGTAATTCGACACTCCCCAAAGACAAATCTATCTTTGTCCTGTTCCATGCTGTCTTTTATTCCTAATCTTCCTTTTTTTGACAGATTTATAACCTGGAGACTCTCTTATTACAAGCTCCAAATCAATCGGTTAGGATCGGGGATAGTAGAATTCTAAGTCAAATGTTGAGTCAGAAACTCAAGCCAACTCAAGAGAACAACCCATTAAAAAGGTTGTATCAGAGAACTAAGTACTTCATATTGGATAACTGGCAAAGGATCTGGGTTATGATGTTGTGGCTTGGCATTTGTGGGGGCTTATTCGCGTATAAGTTCGTGCAGTATCGGAACAAGGCAGCTTATGATGTTATGGGATACTGTGTTTGTGTTGCTAAAGGTGGTGCAGAGACTCTTAAATTCAATATGGCCTTGATTTTGTTACCGGTGTGTCGAAACACCATAACTTGGCTTCGAAACAAGACTAAACTGGGCGTTGTTGTTCCTTTTGATGACAACTTGAACTTCCACAAGGTAAGTCATATGATTAACAATCAAACCTCTCGTAGAATTCAACATTAGTGAAGTATTGCAATGTAATGTAACATAATTGCAGGTTATTGCGGTCGGGATTACGGTTGGGGTGATCCTACACGTAGGTGCGCATTTGACCTGTGATTTCCCGCGGCTACTTCATGCCACTGAAGAAGAATATGAGCCAATGGAAAAATACTTTGGGGAGGAGCAACCTACAAGCTACTGGTGGTTTGTGAGGGGAGTGGAAGGTGTAACAGGCATTATAATGGTAGTTCTAATGGCCATTGCCTTCACACTTGCCACTCCTTGGTTCAGGCGCAACAAATTGAACCTTCCCAAGTTCCTTAAGAAGCTCACCGGATTTAACGCTTTCTGGTATTCCCATCACCTTTTCGTTATCGTCTACGCTCTCCTCATCGTTCATGGTTATTATCTCTACCTCACTAAGGAATGGTATAATAAAACAGTAAGCACCATCTTTCCTTTCTTTTCTGTTTGATCTCTTCATTATCACAAATATCATAGTTCGTTTTCATTAACTTGATTTCCCTACCTTAAATTACAGACGTGGATGTATGTAGCAGTGCCTGTTGTTCTTTATGCCTGCGAAAGGCTAACTCGAGCATTTAGATCAAGTATCAAGCCAGTCAAAATTCTCAAGGTATATCATATGCTTCAAGTATATCTTACATTTCACCCAATATTGCACTTGAAGCATTCACATTTATTTGAAGCAAATTCTGACATCTTTTCTTCTTTGTTTACTAATTATGGAAGGTTGCTGTATATCCTGGAAATGTATTGTCATTGCACATGTCAAAGCCCCAAGGATTCAGATATAAAAGTGGGCAATACATGTTTGTCAATTGCTCTGCAGTCTCCCAATTTGAATGGTTAGTACATTTTGATCTTTAAGTTACTCGGACTAGGTCGGATACGGGATCCGAGCATAGGCTGTATAGTTTCAATTCTGCATCACTTGATAATATTTAAACTGATCCAACCATTGGCAATTGCAGGCATCCATTCTCCATAACTTCGGCACCCGGAGACGACTACCTTAGCATTCACATTCGAACTCTGGGTGATTGGACAAGGCAGCTCAAAACTGTTTTCTCTGAGGTTTGTCAGCCTCCACCTGCTGGAAAGAGTGGACTGCTCAGGGCAGAAGGAGCCAACACCAGGTAAAACTTCCACATCTTATAAGGTTTCAATTAGGTGCAAGCTAGTTAGATGAATGATTAATGTTAAACCGAGTATTAATGTGTATGGATCGATGTACAGCTTCCCGAAGATTTTGATCGACGGCCCATACGGAGCTCCGGCACAGGACTACAAGAAATATGATGTCGTCCTCCTGGTGGGGCTTGGAATCGGAGCCACCCCAATGATCAGCATTGTCAAGGACATCATCAACAACATGAAGATGGAAGAGGATTCATATCCAGGATCTAGTCTAGAGAATGGAAATTACAATCACAAAAACAAGAACAGCAACAGTAAAGGGTTCAAAACACAGAAAACATACTTTTACTGGGTCACAAGGGAGCAAGGCTCGTTCGAGTGGTTCAAAGGAATAATGAACGAAGTAGCCGAAATGGATGAGAAAAGGGTGATAGAGCTCCACAACTATTGCACCAGCGTTTACGAAGAAGGCGATGCTCGATCGGCCCTCATAACCATGCTTCAGTCGCTTCACCACGCCAAGAACGGCGTCGACGTCGTCTCGGGGACTCGAGTCAAATCACACTTCGCCAAGCCAAACTGGCGTCAAGTTTACAAAAAGATTGCCTTACACCATCCTGACGCCAGAATTGGTCAGTACTTTTTACCTTTTCACCAACCCTTATTTTAGTCCGTCAGCCATTGTTGATTAACTAATATTAACATATTTTTTCCCATGGCCGTATTCAATGAATGCAGGAGTTTTCTACTGTGGGGCACCCGCACTGACCAAAGAGTTGAGGCAATTAGCTTCGGATTTTTCACACAAGACATCAACAAAGTTCGAATTCCATAAAGAGAACTTTTAACAATTTCTCTTTTCCATTTTTAATTCATTAGTTTCAAGTGAATATAGCTTTCTTTTTTGAAAAAAACTTTGATACACAGGCCGTGTAAACTAAAAGTTTACACGTGCCATTTAGTTTTAGGGGTTAAGGTTTTAGTTTAGGGTTTAAGGTTTAGGGGTTTAGGTTGTAGGGTTTAGATTTTAAGGTTAGTGTTTAGAATTTAGTGTACAGAGTTTAAGGTTTAGGGTTTAGTTTTTTAGGGTTAGGGTTAATAATTTAAGATTTAGATTTTTATAGTGTAAATACACCAAAGTTTTACCCTTCTTTTTTCTTTTCTTTTCCATTTTAAAATTCTTCCAATTTCATAAAAGTGTAGTTCTTTTGCACTATGAGAACTGTAATAATTTTTCTATATCATTGTTAAATGTAATGCAAGTCTTTTCCAATAATTTAATTGCCTTGTATCTTTTATTTTCTTTTCTTTTAATGCAACCAAAAATTGAAATATATTCAAATGCCAAATGATCAATTATATTATTAATCAAATTTATTCAGACTATAGCTTAAAGATAATATATTTTGTATTACGGATTTCTCAATAAATACAAAAAGCTTTTGACTTTTTTGTGTGCCTGTAAGAACTAATAATTCATCAACGACATTTCTCGTTGTCTGCCACCTAAAAAGATGGGGTGATTTATATTTGCTTCCAGCTTTGAATTATTTCAAACATTTATTTTTATTCAATTGAAAAAAAAAACACTGCAAAATTGTTTATGTTCCCAGGGAGGCTAACGAGTGTCCAGAGAAGTTAGCTTAGTCTGTTATCGGGTCTTAAAATTTTAAGAAATTATATTAAAAATTAAAAAAATATAAAATTATAAGATTTTAGACGATAAAACTTAAATAACAATAAAAAAGAACCGAAATTTTTAGAAATACAACTGTCCAACACCTTTGTTCATCCCAACTATCGGGAAGAATAAAATTTGGGTTTGAAGAGTTTTAAATTAAATTATTTTAGGTATAATCAAATTTAACGAATGTAATACAAAATTGAGAAAATATAAACTTGATGGGAAAATGGAAATGCAATCGGCATAATTCCATAATAACCATGCCATTATAAGGTGGCTACACATTCTATTTCCCCCACTTTTCGTGGTGCGGCAAAGTCAAAAATTAGTGCCCACAAACCCAATATAAAATTATGTTAAAAAAACCAATATAAATTTAATAATAATTCTAGTCCTAATATGATTAAAATATAACAGACATGATACAATTATTGATATATTACACTTTTATATTATATACGAGACCAAATTATGTTGAGGGGAAAAATTACACAAGAATCTACGAATTATTTAAATAAAAAATAAATTTAATTAATATTAAAATTTATAGAACCTATAATTATATTAATTCAAGAAAATTGAAGGGCATAGCCTCCATATAATCCACTTAGCTCTGTTAATGATTATATAACACTTTAATCATAATTATAATCCTTGAATATTTTACTTTGTGCGCAATATTAAACGTAAAATGAATGGTGTTTGGAAACTAACACGTGGTGTGTATGGCCTCTTCAAGAGTGGGATACATTTCCACTAATTTTTTTGTTCATTACATTTCCACTATCGTGTGCAGTACAAATGTACAATATCAAATATTGTCCCTAGCGAGTTTCTAGAATCATGATATCGTACCAATAAAAAAAATAACACACATTGTTGAACATATAATACACAAAAAGAAAACAAGAGCCCAACTCCCAACCAACTTGTTGCTATGAGTTACACATGTTGTTTATTAATTTTTGATTAGGTAAGAATTTAATGGTAAATATCAAGCTTCGGATTCATATAAAATAAGTATTTTTTTACTACTGTAACGTTTAATGGATCTCATATTGTATATTAATTTAATGGTAGATTATACTTAATGTTATTTAATTATTAGTTTGATAATAGATGTGTTTTTTCTTTTAAAAATTATAAATAGATTGCTCAAAAAAATTTACAATCAGGTCAATTCGTTGTTAAAGTTAAAACACGCGTTTAATGTGACATAATATAACATGCTTAGTCCCAAAACTTATGCATTCTAAATATAGTTTTTTGTTGTTGCAATATTGTCAAAGAAACCGAGCCCATAAGATCAAATCAATAGTTGGATAATGATATTATTACATAAAGCAACAATAGTTTACTGTTAAACTATTATTATAATAGGATAATAACATAATATTTTCGAGAAAATAACAAGCAAGAGAAGAATAAAAACTAAAATGATAAAAATTAAATATAAAATATTAAATTGTATCTAATTATGACCTAAATAATAGTTTGTATAAATTTTAATAACTAAATATATAATTATACCAGATCACGTCAGTATTATTGTATGATAATTAACGAATTATATCTAATTTATAATAATATTTTAACAGAGCGACATATAACATATTTGTAACTTTTAAAAATATACGTTTAATGCCACATCTATACTTAAGTGACAGAAAAGTATAATTAAACCTTGATTAAATTTAATCCGTTGACTGTTTTTAAGGGTTGAGGAAAACGTATAATAGTGCATGCCAATTCATGGTTCATATCTGAACATACCTATTCTAGTTTTGAATTATCTTGTATTTCTTGCAAATATTTCAAAGCCGTGAAGCTTTTGCGTGTCGCATGCATGCATGCATGCAAATGGGTAGGTGATAATGACCCAATGTATATTCTTATGTAAGACTACTAACAAATACCCTGATGACGGATTTTTTTTAATTATATTATATTAAAAGGATTAAAATATATCATATATTCCATTCATTTGTTTTATATGTTGTAAATATTATATATGTTATGAACTGTAGCTGTGATCGTCCCACATATGAAAGACACTTGAGGAGGTCACAGTTGTCTGGCAGCTGTAAACTTAAACATAAAATTATAAAATATACCAGGCTATTTTTACAATTCTAGATGTTCATACGTTGATTTCGAAAACATAAATCTCTTGTGTCAAACGGTAAAAGTCTAACATTAGTCCCTATACTATTGAATGAGTTACAAATTTAGCTCCTATACTTGGTCATTTTTCTTTTTTGAATTATGAAATATTAGTCCTGATCCAAATAGTATAAGGATAATGTGACTGAATTCTAAAGACCTAAGACAATCAAATTAGAGAATAAGAGTCTAAAAAGCTGGTTTCCGAGACTGTTCAGGTCAGATTGCTGGAGGGGCAAATAAAAGTATCCTGTCTTCATCGGCTAGAGCTGCGGAAGCTTTGGCATGTCGTTTAGGGATTGTTGCTGCTCTAAGACAAGGATTTTTCAGTGTTATTCTTGAATCTGATAATGCTAGCTTGATTAAAAGGCTTAACCATGTTGACCATTCCTGCTGGGAAAGTCATGCAATGGAACGTGCTCTATTATCCTTTGCTTCTAAGTTTTCTTATTGTTCCTTCTCTTTTATTAGTAGAAAGTGTAACAAGGTTGCCGACTGAGTGGCTAAAAAAAATAGACTTAGTTCATGTCCTGTGAACTGTGTGAACGTTCTACTCGCTGGACTGATTCCTCTTTTGTAATTTTTTCTGATTTTTAATGAATTCGGTATTTATGATAAAAAAAAAAGAGAATATGAGTCTACAACTTGTGAGTGGTACATAGACTAATGACGAAATTTGTTCGAACAAATTTAACAATTACTATTTCAGTTCATTGTACAAAATTTAAATTTAGACAAGTACTCAAACTGACCCAATCATAGTACAGAGATTAAATCTAAAACTAAAGTGTAATACTAAGCCTAATTGTAGATGTTTGACCCTTTATTTATATAAACTTTTTTTGGGACGCCAAGTCCATTTTATTTTTATAAACTTGAACATACAAGATGTTGGAAACTCGACGGATCCAACACACCCACCTTTGAGGACTTAAGACTGACCACTAGTGCTACACCAACTTCCTGAGTCGGTTAGCCTTTCTGTCTTTTAATTTTTAGTGCACAACAATTTATGTGGCAGTGCCGACCATACACCATTTAAGCAGTAGAACCGACCATATGCTATTCAGGCGGCAAAGTCAACCATATATCACTTAGTCGACAAAGCCGACCATATAGTAACCAATTCAAGTGCACTAAGAAATACATAAACTAAGGTTTAACCGGAAAACTTTTAATTACAAGAGAAAAGAACACTTCCATTAGTATACAATAATACTACAATACAACAAATGCGTACCTTACTTGTATATTTCTTTCGACACTAATTTCTTTTTTTTTTCTTACACTAGCACTCCACTCACACACTACACCTCACGTCACTTGCACCCAGCTCACTCACACATTCTCAACTTGCACACTCTTCGCTTGCACGTCTAGCCTATTTATAGAGATGTTAAGTCGGTGACTTCATTAGATATTATTATTATTATTATTATTATTATTATTATTATTATTATTATTATTATTATTAGGGTAAAACTTTGATACACAGGCTGTGTAAAATTAATTTTACACAAACATGTGTATTTACACTATAAATCAAAATTAAACTTAAACCCTAAAAAACTAAACTCCGAACCCTAAACTCCGAACCCTAAACTCTAAATTCTAAACACTAACCTTAAATTCTAAACCCTACAACCCAAACCCCTAAAATCTAAACCCTAAACTAAACCCCTAACCCCTAAAACTAAAAGGTCTATGTAAACTAAAGTTTACACAGACTGTGTATTAAAGTTTTTCTCTTATTATTATTATAGCATGTGGATGATGCTTTAAGCTTTTGGAAATATCTAGAAATATGAAAAACTAAGTCAATGATTCTTAACACTCCCCCTCAACGACTTCTCTCCACAATTGACTTGTAGATCATTTCGAGTGCTTCTCTGAACTTTTCAAACTTTGATTTACTCAGGCTCTTCATGAATAGGTCTGTAATTTTTTTATCTATCTTTCTTGGCATCATCTTGATCTCTCTTTCAAAGACCTTATTGACAAAGTTGTGTTGTTTCTCTATTGTCGACTAAGGCATGAATTAGTTGTCTTTCAATCTTCACTTGCTCGAACAATAGTCCTTTCTTTTCGGACTTAGGCTCTACATTGCCTTGATGAAGTTGATGATATGGTGAGATCTTATACTCGTCTCTCATTTTTACTGAGTAGCTTGTTCTATTTCTCATTTTCTCGTTTCTTTTTCCCTTGAAGGCTTCTTCTTTATAAGCTAGCTTCAATTTTCGCTTTTTGTATGATTTGTTTCTTCTCACACAATGGCCTTTGTTCCCCTTTTGCTTGGAGCTCTTACTTTTCTTAAATTTGGTGAGAGATTTGGCAATAACAATGAAAGAAGCGAGGTCTTGTGCACCTCTTCTCTCGATCTCTAACTTGGCCTAATTTTGTAAGTCATCAAAGATAGTCAGAAATCTCCACTGGCATTTTAGAGAATTCTTTTGCTCGTGACTCTTTCTCTACATTCTTGGGATATATTTGACTTCTTAGGTTCTTCTTGAATTTATCCCTAGTAGCAACAGTGCAAAATCCATCCTTTATTTTACCATGCTTATGCCATAACCATAGTAGCAAAATATCTTCCAAATAAAGTGATGCATGGTCGATATTCCTAGCATCCTTCATGACGTTTGTGGCTTAGATATATTGTTCCAAGATATATAGAAAGTTATCTACATCTTTCATGTTTCTAACCCCTTTATAAGAATTGGGTTTAAAAACTTCAACTTTCAAAGGAGTTGAAATTGGGACGAATGAGGTAGCTCCCTCATTATGAGCTAGTGCATTCCTAAAAAGCACAATCTCCTTCTTCATATTTTCAAATTCTCCACGTACCATCTTAAACTCTTCCCTTAGAGCTTTGTTATATTCTTTAAGTATAAAGATTTTACTAGAAAAATCTCATATTGTTGTGAACACTTACCATTAGCCTCATTTAGGGCTCCCAACATTTCTTCGCAAAGCTCGTCGACTTCCATTTGGCTTGGACGAAGCTCCTCGGATGTAGGTTGATATACAACCGTCTTCTATAGAGTATTATCTTTCGAGGGTGAGCTTTCTCTTTCTTCACTTGGATATGATGTTTGCTCTTTTCCTTTTTTTGTTATCTTCTAAAATCTCTTCTAAACCTTGAGATTCTGAAAGTTCGTTCCTTTGATGTGACCACCAGGAATAAGGTTCATCAAACATCATATTCCTTGAAGCGTAGCACTCATAATTGGTTGGATCACAATATCTCCAACCTTTTTGTACATCGTTCATGTCTTGCAGCTTCTTCTCATCATTGGTCATATGATTGGAGCATCCAGAATCAACGATCCAATCCTTCTCATAGTCAAGTTTTGACTCTATGGTTGTTGCAAGAGCTAGTTATTCCATGTCTTTTTCGAACTCTTCTTCATCATTGTAGTTCGTCTTTGAGTATGTGGTTGCTACAAGAGATGATTCCTCCATTTCTTCTATTAAATCTTCTTCAACAAAAAGTCCAGCTTCTGCATCCCATTCTTCCTCACTGATGGAATCATTCATCACGACCTCACTCTCATTTTCTTTTGTGGTGGCCATGTTTTCTAAGAAAGTCTTTCTCCTGGGTAATTTGTAATCTCGAGCAAAGTGGCCATTCCTTCCACAATTGAAGCATTCACTGCTTTGTCTTCTATCGTTCTCCTCGTACTGTTGGTGATAGTCTTCTTTTCCACGTCGAGCTCCCCCTGAAGTGTTACTTTTATCTTTTAGATGAAACTTGTCTCATTGTTTCCTCATTTTCTTAGCTATGTCTTGTCTTCGTGGCTTACCTTTCTTCTTGTTGGTGAAGAGGGCCTCATATTCATTATGATTATTTCATTCATTTGTTTGGCTAATGCCTCCTAATTAGCCAACAAGTTCTCCAATTCTGCTAAGGATGGTTGAGTAGGCCATCCCCTCACAGTGGTAATAAATTCATTGTACTCAGCTCTTAGGCCATAGATGAGAATCTGTTGAGCTCGATGTACATAACCGATTAATTAGTCAAGTGGCGGAGAGGTTGATTTTTGGGTAGAAATGAGGGAAGCAAAGAATTAACAAAAAGACACAAGGATTTAGAGTGCTTCAGCTCCCAAATGGAGTCTACATCCACTACCTAGGCTTCCCACCTTAGGGTTTCAACAATTCCTAAGAATTCTTCCCCTTTTCTAGGCTAAAGAGGCAACCGTTACAATCCTAGAATCACAACCCGTGATCTAGCATCCAAGAACTTACAACCCGAGTCTTGGGAACACTCTCTAACAAAGAGAATCCTAGCAAACTAAAATCCCTCTTAATAGGTAGATGTTTGCACACTAAGCACTCACCCAAAACGTAAAACACTTGAGCAAAATATTACAATTAAAGCTCACAAGTGTTGTCTATACAAAGAAATATACAATTAAGCTCTAAGACAAATCTTTGATCATAATGTTGTTGACAATTGAAGCATTAGTCATCCAAAGATGCTTGGAGGTCCTTTTTATACTTCCAAATGAGTTCATAGCCGCTGGTGACCGTTGAGATTGAATTGGAGCCGTTTGGGTCTTTATTTTCCACATTAATTGCAGTTTTAGGCTGTCCATATCGGTACGCGGGTAACCGTATCGGTACGGCCTTCTTTAGAACTAACCGTTGAGCTCTGGTTAGCTGATGCGTATCGATACGTTATAGGCATATCGATTCGGCCTGCAATTTAAAAGACCGTTGGAAATATGACCGTTGGGGGGGTTTGGTCGTTGGGATATATGCCACGTAGGCGTATCGAAACGCAAAAGGGGTGTATCGCAACCACTCATTGCTGTTTCAATACGGATAAGGCCTGTATCGAAACACATTTTGACAGTTCAAAAACTAGTAGCAAAAACCTTTAGCCGTATCGAAACATGTATACCTGTATCGAAACGGGTACATTAAAATTACAGGTTTGGCTACTTAAAAACATTTCAAAACACTTCAAAACCTTTTTAAACTTCCTCAAACTTATTTTCAAGTTATTTTGACTTAAGGCATGTTTTAAATTCTTTTCAATTTAGTCCAAAACATTTTTCAATTTATTATATCAAAATCTATATCTCAACAGAATCCTCTTCATCCTAGCCTCGCTCACCTTCTCCTCTAGTGCAAGTTGAATATCTCACGACAAATAGATTTCACCTTGGTGAAATATTGAGAAACAAATAGGTTTCCTTGTGAGATACTCGCGAGCTCTTTTTCCAAGAGTTGGAGGCATGCTTTATTCTTCTTTGAAAGTAACTTCACCAAAGTTTCCTAGGCTACCTTTGGTGTCTTATCATCACGAATATGCTCAAATAGGTCATCCTAGATTGCGGTCTTTAATATATATATAAAGCATTCACAGCCTTGATCCTCTATTTTCTCAAGGCTTCAGCATTCTCCTTCGGTGGAAGAATTGTGTCGGTGCCGACAACTATTTCTCACAAATCCTGACCTTGTAGGTAGGTCTCTATGCATGTCTCCTAATAACCATAGTTGTGGTCATTGAGCTTCTTAATCTCGTCGTTTGTGCTTCCAAAGTCTGTCATGCTGACTAACGCCCGGCGTTAACTAAGCTTGGTTCCAAACGGAAAGCTTTACAGTCTCTGACTGTATTATGGAAGAGTATCCCCTTAGCACCTTTATGCAACGCCGGCCAATGTAAGCGTCCAATGCTCACCGAAGCTTTCTCCACTAGTAACGGTCCTGGACCACCCGCTCTGAGACCAATTGTTGGAAACCGACGGTCCCAACACACCCAATATAGAAGACCTAAGACTGACTACTATTGCTACACCAACTCCCTGAGTCGGTTAGCCTTTCTATCTTCTAATTTCTTAGTGCACAACAACTTAGGCGGCAGTGCTGACCATACACCATTTAGGCGGAAAAACTGGTCATATACTATTCAAGCGGCAGAGCCGACTATATATCACTTAGGCAGCAAAGCCGACCATATAATAACCAATTCAAGTGCACTAATAAATACATAAACTAAGGTTCAACCGAAAAACTTTTAATTACAAGAGAAAAGAACACTTCCATTAATATACAAGAATACTACAATACAACAGACACTAATTTCTTTTTTTCTTACACTAGCACTCCACTCACACACTACACCTCACGTCACTTGCACCCACCTCACTCACACATTCTCAACTTGCACACTTTTCACTTGCACGTCTAGCCTATTTCTAATGATGTTAAGTCGGTGACTTCATTAGATATTTACATTATTATATTATTATTATAATAGCATGTGAATGATGCTGTAAGCTTTTGGAAATATATAGAAACATGGAGGAAGAAGTCGGTGACTCTTAACCCAAGATTTTACAATTCTTCTACGTGATTTTCGTCATTTCTTTGAAATATGTTTAATTTAAATATTAGAATCTGTTCAAAAGATATAATTTAGATTTTTTCGACAATTTTTTTTATTTTATTTTACAATTCTACCTATCTTATTTAAACTTAAAACAATAAATAGGAGATATTCATAGTTAAAAAAGAAAATATATTAATTTAAATATTATAATCCGTACGAAGGACGTATAATTGAGTGTCTTTTGACAAAATTTTCATGAAGTTTTATTACCTTCGGTTGATAAATCTAAAAATTTACTCAGCTCAGCCACCTAAAAGAAATAAAAATATAAATATATATTTCTTAATTTGACTTCTAAACATTTTCCCTTAAAATTATTGTAACCTTGTGGTCGACTTTCTAACTTCACACCACTTTATTTATTAGATTAATGTTACCTTAAAATATTGTCCAAGATTTGATTGTCAGCATTAAGAAATTACATTCTAAATCCCAAGGGTTTCAATTTTTCAATTAGTCAAAAGAAGAAAAAAAAGGTAGTTTTAAGAGTTTTTTTTTTAAATTGTCGGGTAACGGTAGAAAATGTTAGGAGTAATATTTTACGAAAGATATTTTAGATATTTAAAATTAAGAGAAAAACACTAAGGGGTTAATCTATAATAAAGCTAAAAAGAAAGTTCAAAAGCATGCACGGTTTAATAATCGCAAAGAAGTTTCTTTTAATTACCTGGCCCTGATATCGATGGAGTACTAAGCGTAGGATATATTTATATATAAGACTACTTGATAGTTGTTGAATAACTTAAGCTGATATAAAATGAATAATATAAATATCTAGGTCAGCCAGGCCCTTTGTGGGCTAGTAGATATTTTAACCTATTATAAGATAATTTATCTTAAATGTAACATTTTTAATATCTCAAATAAAATGATAAATGATCAGAGATTATCCTTAAATTTGAATATTATTTTTCGAATATTGTGAAATTAAAAGGATAAATATATGATAAGATATTATCTTTTAATTTAAATATTATTGTGATAATGCTATTTAATTAATTTTATTTTAAATAAAATTCAAAAAATTAACAAATTTTATTTCCAATGAAACTCACTTACTAGGTTTTACAATAACAAAAAACAAAAACACAGAGGTGTTCTACTATTTTCACTATGTGATTTTCTAAAGTGTTTACGGTGTTAGAGTAAGGCAATGTTGCAGTTTGTGATCTCTGTAGATGTGCTACTATAATGGATCATATAGTTGTTGTATCTTGGGAGACAGACGACCAGCGTATCTCAAGCATCATAAGAGTGGCTGCAAATTCATTTTAAGAAAACTGTGTTCGCACATGCCTCAACTCGTTTCTACTCAAACGAATTACGGTTTATGTTTTCAAATATTTTATTTGATTTCATTTATTAATATTATAATTGTCAAATTTTAATGCTTGGCAGCAAAGGAATTGCGTGGAGCTACGTACATGGTATTGGAATGATGACGTCAATATAATTTGAGAGTTGTGATCGCACGAAAGAAGCATCAGTGGGAAGGATATTCGAATATCTACTCTTACGGTTTATTTATTTGATTTTTTATTTTAATTTAAAATTTACTTGTAAATAATTTTGTTTTGTTTAATTTAATAATATTATCACTATTTTTTTACTGTTTTATTAATATTTTTGGATTACTAATGCCTATAGTCTAAGAATCTTAAGACAAATTTTAATTTTTAATCAAAGATGAACATATTACCATATCAAAAGCAGTGGTTCATACCACACGAGTCATCAACAAATCTGTTGATTTCCTGTCTGCAACGGCACTCGAAGGAAATAAATTGTTCGTGTTCTAATGCATGAGGCGTGGACAAACTGTTGCAATGTTCTTTGAATTCTCAAAGCCATATACGAGGGTTCATTAAGTGTTCCAAAGAAAGTTAAAAAAAGCAAGTTGATTGGGACTGTTGTTGCTCATGGCCAAGGAAATATGCTACCTTAAATCATCGCTCAAAGCTAAAGGAATTGTGAGGAAGGGAGCAATTATTATCAATTGCTTGCATCGTGTATGATTCAAAAGCAAATCTTCCGATTGTTTCGATGGTAATAAAACGGTAAAATATTACTGTTATTATATTATCACTTAATAATTTCCATCATTAATATTGAATCTGAAATATTTTAGATTTCGTAATAATAATTTTCTTTGAGAAATTTTATAGTGACGAACAAGATATCCAAGCGGAATCTTTATGTTTGGAAACTAAGATCTCGTAAATAATTCGTTTCAGGATTTAATTCTTGACGTTTTAACGAGTTTATTTGATCTTCCATTCCAAACAAGAATTAATGAGATTAAGATCAAATGATTAATTCCTTTTGATTTCTGTTTGTTCAACAGAATTGAATTGACTTGGTATCTCTGTTTCGGGTTTTAGTGCCACTAATCTCGTTCTTTAACAGAAGATGAGGGAAATAAATCACTAAATTATTCAATTTGTATATTGAGATCTTGTAAATAAATTTGTTTTAAGGAATTTAGTTTATGTTGTTTTAACGGGTTTACTTGATCTCCTTTCAAACAACGTGGACAAATTTATTTTAACAAAAATTGTCATCGAAAGTAACATTAGTTACTATTCTGTTCAACAGAATTTAAAGTAACATTAGTAACTTTGTTTCTATGTCAAATAAATTCTCAAAGCCTAGTCTGATGCACATTATGAAGTGTATAGTGTTTAAAATGGCTAGAGAATTGTGAGGGTCGTTGGACCATAAATACAAAATAGAAGATACCAGTGTTGAGAAAATTCTTAGTTATCAAATACTTAATTTGTGATGATTGATCCCAAATTATTGTGAATCAAAGGCAGTGACTATAACTGACCACTCATGGTATTCTCACAAAAGGAATGCTTGGAAGTGAATCCATTCATACGTTAGTCATTTGAAAAGCTAACCATGTTTGGAATGACTACAAGAACTTCCTTAAGCATAAGAGAATGGAACCCATAAACGGTGATTGAAAAACAATATGAAAGTGCATGTCTATTTAGTGAAAGTGCATGTCTATTTAGACGGTGATTGAAAAACAATATGAAAGTCATAAAAGACTTCAAGAAAATAAACTGTGGATTAGACGGTGCGTTCAAGAAGCAAATTTCATAGGAAATACTTCAATTGTCATAAGATGGGGAGGAGTTCTATATGAGTAGTGTTGGTACTATAATTTTGAAGATGACTTCTGAAAAGAACTACTATTTCAAAAATATGCTTAACATGTGGGGAAGCTGTTTTATTAGTCAATTACCTTTTTAAATAAGGTACCTCAAAATTAAAGAGTTATGACACCATATGAGTTATAGAAAAGAATAAAACTCTTCCTACAAATACATAAAAATATGGGGTATCTTGCAAAGGTAACAACCTCATCACCAGAGCAATGATATGAGAAGCCGAATGACTTCAGAATTTATTGGAGGATATTCTATATATTGTGATGACCAAAGGAAAAAATTGGTAGAGCACATAAGCTTTATGTAAAATGGTAATTCGAGACATATGCGTCATCGACATAATACCATTAGACAATTGATCTCAAATAGAGTTATCTCTATTGACTTTGTAAGATCAAAGGATAACGTTATGGATCCGTTAACCAAAAAGGGTTAAATCGAGATCAGATTGAGAAGACATCAAAAGGAATGTGACTAAAGCCCATGTAAATTTAAGGGGCTATGTGAAGGAAAACTCTACCTAGTTGATTGGAGATCCCAAGATCTAGGTTCAAAGGGACAACCTACTTGCATAGGCCTTGTACGATCACTGTGGGGGTTTTACTCCCAAGTTCGTTCCTATGATGTAAACAACGATCAAAAGTGGAATAGGCTAAGCAATGCTTTTAATGACCATTATGTGTTTCGGTGAGCCAAACAACATAAGTCACCTATGTAAGAGTGAAGTGGGGCCGCTTCAAGGACTATTGGGCATAGTTCTCTCAAACTCTCGCAGAACCAGACGATGTCCATGGCTATACGGACATACCCATGAGAACTAATATTCTTGCCAGGGAAATAATTGTGTGAAGTATATCATCGTTTACACAAACGGCAGAACAATTCAAGGACATTACGTCTACTGGTCAGCTAGTAAAGTAAATATGCTTTCACAAGGGAAGGTTCAAGAGTGGACACCTACCTATCCTATACAACTATTGATCGTAGAATCTATCACCACATCGAGTCAAAATGTTTTTGATTAAATCAATTTCATTCATGTGGGGGATTGTTGGAAAAATGTGATGAATGAAATTGATGCTCAAAATGGGCTTGTGAATTGAGTTAAGGAAAAGGGAAAAGCTTATATCCCAAATTGATGGGTTACCAAGCGTGAGATATGTTTATATACAAGACTCTACTTGGTGGTTATTGAATAACTTAAGCTGATATGATATGAGTAACGTGAATGTCCAGACCTGTCGGGCATTCCGTGGACTTGCGGATATTTTAACCCATTACGAGATAATTTTCTTTAAATGTAGCATTTTTAATATCTCAAATAAAAGGATAAATGATCAAAGATTATCCTTAAATTCGAATATTATTTTTTAAATATTCTAGAATTAAAAGTATAAATATATCATAAAATATTATCTTTTAATTCAGTTATTATTGTGATAATGCTATTTAATTAATAAATTTTATTTTAAATAAAATTCAGATAATTCACAAGTTTTATTTCCAATGAAACTCATATCCCTATAAATAGCATGCAAACCTACTAGGTTTTACAATGGCAAAAATACAGAGATTTTCTACTATTTTTACTCTGTGATTTTCCAAAGTGTTTTCGGTGATAGAGGAAGACAATGTTACAGTTCGTGATCTCTATAGACGTGCTACTACAGTTGATCATATAGTTATTGTATCTTGAGAGACAGATGACCAACGTATATCAAGCACCATAGAAATGACCGAAAATCAATCTTAAGAAAACTGTGTTTACATATACCTCAACTCGTTTTTACTCAAACAAATTATTGTTTGTTTTCAAATACTTTATTTGATTTCATTTATTAATATTATAATTGTCAAATTCTAATGCTTGGCAGCAAAGGAATTGCGTGGAGCTACGTACATGGTATTGGAATGATGACGTCCTATAATTTTGAGTGTTGTGATCGCGTGGAAGAAGCATAAGCGGGAAGGATATTCGAATATCTGGTTTTATTCAATTTTATTTTATTTCTATTTCCTATTTTTAATTTATTTAAAATTAATTTTATTTTATTTGATCTAAAAATAAAATTTAATATTATTTTATTATTTTATATTTCTTAAATTATTAACGCCTTATTTTCTAACAGTAAAGACATGTCATAACAGAATCAGTGCAGGTCAACTCGGTTAAGTTTGGCTCAAACTTGATAAAATTTGTCAGGACCCTAACCAATACTGAAAGTTCCTCGAATCATACTGTCAACTGAAATATGAAAATTAAATATACAAATATCATTGGTTTCAGAGAGTCTAATGTACGCAGATTACGACACGATACTAATCGAAATATTACAAAATATAAAACTTAAATTGTTATCCAATAACTTAAAATGTTATATTTTTTAATAATATTTTAAGTTAGTGATCTCACGATAAGTATCAATGCTTAGAAATAAATTTTGATACTTAATCACCACTCTAAAATATTATCAAAAGTGTAATATTTTAAATTGGTAGATAATATTTTAAATTCTGTCTTTTATAACATTTCAATTGGTGTCGCACTGTAATCGTACCGTATCCTAATGCACCCTAGACTCACTCGTTGGTTACTAGTCTAATAGTCAGGTTCACTTTCCTTTTTCAAAATATTTTAATTTAAATAATTCAAAATATTATAAGTGTACACATTGAAACTAATTTTTTTTTAATTTTTATTTTCATTTTTCAACAATATATTTTTTAACTTTTCAACATACCATATTTTTTTAATGTTTGAAGTGTACACATTGAAATCTTGATATTTGAACGAGTATAATAAAAGATCTAAAATTTGAGTTGTTGTAGATTTTGAAATACAAGGAAAAAATATACGTACCGTATAGAAATATTGATCCAACAGAAACCTAATTGAACTAAATAATTAACGTGCTAATGCAATTCAATCTAGGTTTATAAATAAAAGAGGAATTAAAATATGAAGGATTGAAAATGTGAGATAATAAATTAAGTGTAAACCTTAAAACGAAAGTCATCAAAAGTCTAATAAATTATGGTATCTAACTTTTTCCGCTATGTATTCTTTCAGTGAGTTTATCCATCCTTTGTTATGAATCACTAAGTTCTTCCGAATCAACAGAGAATTTAGTTCTTAGACTAATTTACTATAATTTCTATGGTAAATTATAACCCAATAAAACATTTTTTGTTAAGTATAAAGATATTACATTCTCAAGGTAAATATTGAGATTCGAATCTATATAAAATGAGACATTATGAGCATTATTGGTTACTCGGCTAATTAATGGATCTTACAATCTAATAAGCTATCTATGATGCTTAGGTATATTTCTATTTTAACTACAAAATATCAATTAAATTATACTAAAAATATTTCAAAGATGATCATACAATGGAAAGCATTAAAAAGAAATCAATGTAAACAACATTTAATTAATAGCACAACAATAAGAAACAAGAAATAACTGGATTGAATTTAAACATACGTTTCGTTAATTCCCCAAAAAAGAAATTTAGATCCTTGTAGCAAATAACATCCTAAAATAATAACAAAAGTTGAATGTGAACATAGGCATGAAAACAAGAGAGAAATGTGACGAAAACACAAGCATGAAATTTAGGTTCATTTTTCTTCATGTTTACTTCCAATTTATTTGTTCTAAAAGACTTCCCAAACTCCATCACTATCGTAGCAACCATAATGTGCAATATTAGCTTAAAATAAAGACAAAAACACAATGTGAAACAAAATTAAAAACAAAATAAAAGTGGAAATAAACATACCATTTGAATTAACTTTTTTTTTATCATATCAACTGGATTCGAATGATGATTTTTTGAATGAGCTTTTGGACTCGGATCTATTTTAACACCTTTTGGTATATGGGAGCAAAGAAAATAAGCCATTTCGAATAGCAACTGTTGATGGTTTTGCTTAGCATTGGTTTAACGATGGTTAAGCGTAGGGATGGACTGAGAGACTATAGGGGCAGTCGTTCTCTAAATATTTAAAATTTATATATGACTTAGAAATAATAAGTTTGTCCTTTCTAAAAGTTTATAAATTCACGCTTTAAAATTTTATAGGCTCGTCCCTTAATTAAAATCTTGCTGAGCACTTCCTATCTAAAAAACAATAAGCAAAAAAATAATAAGTTCAACACACAAAAACCTACAACAATAATGCATATGTATACCCGAGCTTAAATCTACAATTAGGCTATAGGATAATGATAGATTCAAAAGTGATTTTCAGTCATTAATCTCACTATATAGCATATTACAATCAAATTCACTTATATAAGAGATAATGATTCTATCGAGATATAGTTACCCAAATATAGTCCATATATATATATAAAAGAAGCTTTAAAGATATTACAAGTTTTCTAAATTAATTTAAATTTCTTTCAAATAATAAACCTTCTAAATAAAATGAAATCAATTCAAACAAGATTTTCATATATTATGCCACAAAATGATGTTTTCAAAGCTAGACAAAATTTATCAACAATTCGTTAAAAACACGTTTACAGCAATGGTCACTGCATGAATTATGAATTGTAACAATATCTGGAATCGTGTTAGGTTTACCCTTATTGTAGATAAATCTATCCAAACATTGTAATTTTCATTTATAAGACTCAAATTTCAAATCTTAATTTAGAAGCATTGGATTTCAAAAAAAAAAAAAAAACAGAAGCATTGATGTCTTATTACTACATGGACCCAATTAATATTAACCTATACATTATAATGCATTACAAAAAAGAGCCAATAAAATATAGAAAATTATTCAAAAAGGTTTTACTCATAGCTTATGATATCATTATTCATATAAAGTTTTGTATATTACATGGTAACTATAAAATAATGTGATATCATTACTCATAATTTTTTTTTGTTTGAAATAAGGTATCCACTTCGAATAGTATTGATTAATTTTTTGTCGTAGGTGCTCTCACTAAGAAGTAAACGTCTTGTCATGAAATATACTCTATTTTTATTGGTAGAGATCGAGCACGTAATCTTATAGTTAAGAGATAAGATAAACAATCACCACACCACATTTGATTGTTATAATTACACACAATTTAATATAACTTGCTAATTATAAATAAATAAACCTTAAAAATCATTAATTAGAAAGTAAATAGTTGGGACTCGTTTATACATGACCCACTAATTACAATATATCACAAATATGTAATTGCATCAAATCCAATTACTCAATATTCTAAAGGCACTCTAATAAAAATAAAATATTATATTTGTAAATAATTCATTTAAATTGTTTTTATTTTGAGGTTAACATATTTTCTAGTAATCTTAACTACCTTGATCCAACAGTTTGACGCAAGATAAAGGCAAAGAAGAAAGGAAGGAAAGGGCCAACAAGGAAGAGAATGGGAACGAGAGAGAGGGAGAGGGAAAGAGAGAGAGATCTGGAGCTGCTAATCCCTGTTGCATCAATCGCTGAAGATGACGCTTCCAAATCCTCCACCCCTCCCGATACTCCCGCCACCTCCCATGGCCGGGAGGTGCCTTTCTTCTTTCCTTTTTCTTTCTTCTCGTGTATTCATTCTCATATTGGATTTCCAAAGGGACATGCATGTGAAATGACTCGACATGAAAATTTATTTTATATAATTCACATGAAAGGTTACATGAGAGAATGCTATGGGTTATGATCTTTAAGTTAAAATTGCATTCTGACAGGTTTGGGATTTCAATCCTACCATTTCACGAAATATATAGACAACATAGTTTGAAACATCGGTTAGGTTTGAAATTTGAACAGGAAATATCGACAACATTATCCTCTTGTGATTTATCATGTTTAAGAATGAATATATCAGACGGTAAAAAATTCATATAGCTTCATGTTTGTGACTATACTTTTTGTTTTCGTTTTGCATTTTGTGGTTTGGCAATTGGCATAGGCATTTTTAAAAGTCATCCGCAGCTGGGTTTGGAAAAAGTTTATGACAGGATGGTAAGTCCCTTTCCTACATTTTTCTTTCCTACATTTTTCTTGTATTCCGCGTATGTTCAGATATGAATATGAATATGAATATGAAAATAAAAATGTAAATCTCTTATGAATCTTCAAATACATAAATTAATTGAGATTGTTTGGATTGTGTTTGTGATGAAATGTGATACATTACTTTGCAGTGTCATACTTCTTCCACTAGCCATTACATTCTATGTTACTTGGGGATTAATTCATCTCGTTGATGGTTTCTTCTCCCCGGTCTTTGATCATCTAGGCATCAATATTTTTGGTAAGCTGAATTACCTTAATTATTTGTTCCGACTCTTCATTTTTCTTAAAGTATTTCATATCTATCACAGTTCCATACATGAATAGGATATAACCTTTTAAATTCGTAAATGAAAACATAAAAAAAAATTGAATGATTTGACAAAACATGATGCAGGTCTGGGATTTGCTACATCCATTACATTCATCTTTTTAGTAGGCGTTTTCATGTCGTCTTGGTTAGGAGCTTCAGTTCTTACTCTCGGCGAATTGTTCATTAAGAAGATGCCTCTCGTGAGCTATATTTATAGTGCCTCAAAGCAAATAAGTAGTGCTATTTCACCAGGTAAGTCTTCGGTCTTCCTATACATGTACGTTTAATGTCTGCAGTTTCCGAATTAATTCGAATGTGGCACAAAAATTTAAAAAACGATTTTGCAGATCAAAATTCTAAAGCATTCAAAGAAGTCGCAATCATTCGGCATCCCGGTAAGGGGCAATATATGTTCGGTTTCATTACTTCTACAGTTGTGCTTCAGAAGGGTATAGGTGAAGAAGAACTCTGTTGTGTTTATGTTCCTACAAACCATCTGTATCTCGGTGATATCTTTCTCATTAGTTCAAATGATATTTTGAGGCCTAACATATCCGTTCGAGAAGGGATCGGTACGAAACTCAAACTCGAACTCAAAACGAAAACCGAATCATCCCTTTATTATTCGACTCTTTTTTTTGCTGCAGAAATTGTTATCTCCGGAGGTATGTCAGTGCCTAACCTATTCACCACAGTTGATGAATCAGGCATTTCATCGACAAGAACAATCAATTTCGAAGGGTCAATACGAGAACGGAATAATCATAATTAAAGCTCATTTCCTGTCCCTTATTGTATACGGAGTTCTTGGGTTATAAGATAGTAACTCTGTTTATAAAGTTTCATTAGTTGTATTCGTTAAAATATATAAAAGTATTGTGAATAAAAAATTATATTAAAAGATTACTATTTCATGTGAAGATTATAATGGAATGTGATAGATGGAAATGTTATTGTTGGAAAAGTTTACAAGGTTTGACATGTGTTGTAAATTATTTTGGGAAGTTGCATTAAAATAGTTTATTCATAATTTTATTATTAACAAACATTTAATAACAATGTTTTTCAATAATATTTTTATTAATAAATATTTCAATCAACTAACAAAGTACGGTTTTCTACAAGTTGACCGAGTGGCTAAAATTACTCAAATTATATAATTTTGTAAGAGTTTAAATCTCGACATTTGAAATACTGTTGGCATACTGACCCAAATGTTTGTCGGTTTGGTTTGATCATTGTAACCGTTTCAAATCGCACCAGAAAATCTATAACAATTTAAGCTTTCACTCCCCAAAACTTCCATCATTTGCCAATGAGCTTGCGAACAAATTGACAGAAAGCCGGACCTTTTCTCTTTTAGCATGGGAGGGATCTCACCATTAAATACAAACAACTATTTTTTTTTTTGACAAATTCTAATCCTATCTTAATCTTATTTCCAGTGGGAGGGAAAGTGACTCTAGAAGAAGGAAGGGGATACTCTTAGTGAGTCTAAAATCTATGACTTAAAAAAATATGAAAGAACAAAGATGAGCAACTCAAATGTGCTTCTTCACGTACAACTGATTCGAATGTGGAATACAGATAATACTTGTATTTATAATCATTTCAAATGTGTCAGCATACAACTATAACAGTAGAAGTTTGGGAAGTGAGATGGTTTTCAGACACTGACCGCTAACCTAACTTGCAGACCTTTCGAACACAACGTTTCACCAAAGACTCTTACGTAGCTTTCAAACTGTATAAACTATATAAAACTGACATCTTCTCTTGGATTTGGTAAGTCTAATTATATGGGGAATTTGCAATAGAATCTTATTGTGTTCTATATAGCCGGCCCTTTGTTCAATTATATAATCATATTGGTCGATCATGAAAGCTTGAGGACTTCGTAAGCAATGAAGCACCAACTTTTTTTGGCTAAACGTTATTTTAAGCTTAAATTTTCTCGTGTTATACCTTATTTTCTGCTATGTCGACCAAAGAAACCTTCCAAGTTGCCGCGGACTTCAGTTCCGGTAATTCAGCGGTGCTTTTCTATAGTGGATCCTAAAGCTTCAGGCTATTCGGACTTCAGCTTTCCCGCATCGCCGCCAACGACGCCGGATTACTCTTTTTTCGATCACCATTTGTCTCCGAAGATAGCTTCAGGCGACTGCGGGTGTGGAGCAAGATCGTACAGAATTCAATGTTTATCCTCGGACGTCAGCTTTGAGTCAACTCGGTTTCAGAAAACGGCGAACGTTCAAACGGTTTCTGATGAGAATAATGGAAAATACAAGGTCAACAAGAAGGAGAGGAAGAAGGTGAAAGTAAAGGCAATGGCGGCTGTGTCGTCAACTGACAGTGGATGTTTCAGTTTCAGTAGAGAATTATGTGACGAAGACGAAGAGACCGAAACCCTAATTTCTAATTCAAGAACCTTGTCGGATGATTCGTCTTTTGAGTTGGATCAGTCACTGGCTGGCGGAGACTCTCCCATGGGAATCAAAAGGAACAAGAAAAAAGTTGACGGCAAGAAGATCATGAGGAGACTAGGAAGCTTTGGGTCAAAGAAATACAAAGGATCGTCAACAGAGAATGAAACACCATGGAGAGGTTCGATTTTGAAAAGGACGGTGATGATGATACCGCCGCGAACGGCGGAAGAGAAGGTGGCGGAGAGCGTTGCGGTGGTGAAGAAATCGGAAGATCCTTATGAAGACTTCAAGAGATCGATGCTGGAAATGATAATGGAGAAACAGATGTTTGAATCCAAAGATTTGGAGCAGTTTTTGCAGTGTTTTCTTTCTTTGAATTCAAAGCAATATCATCGGATCATTGTGGATGCTTTCACTGAGATATTGTTCAAATGAATTTCCAGTGGGAAATTAGCTATTGGTGCTGCTGAGGAGTGAGGACAATTTCTCATACTCCATATAGAATATAAGGATTCATTACCGAATTTTCCATCTTTGTTCTGATTATTAAAGGGTTTGATTGAATTTTTAGTTAGTTAAAGCATTTATTTATGAATTGAAATATGTTATGTTTATCTAAATGTTAATTGAATGACCTAATTGGAAAAAATTGGGATTAATAAGGGAAATTAACCAAATTCAGGGACTAAATATGTTATTTATTTAAATGTTACTTGGGCTTCACCGAATACAAAATCTGTGCCGACCTGTAAGTGGGGAAAGGATGTGTTTGCATGACGGGCTTTTGGCCCATTAGCATTCAATATTCCATCGGCGATGAAGCCCAAGAGAGACCCGAGCCGTTAAGTGGCGAATTTTCCGGGAAACATAAATAAATAAATGAAGATCTCGACTTTTCCGCCAACCTCTTCTTGTTGTATCGGATCCTTGCATCTTCAGAGGAAATGAATGCGTCTTTGGAAAGAAGATACACAAATTGCAAGACCACTGCCTCCGATACTCCCGCCATCAACGCCGACGATGTCAAACTACGCGCCTCCGTGACTGACACCAGGATCGTCAACGGTCCCAGCTTAAACGGTTTGACTTTTGCCGACAAAAAACCCGGCTTCTACCGTTACGTCCCCAAAAAGGCAAGTTTCACTTGAAAAGTTCTATCCCTTTAACTACTCTTTTGAATACATCATTGATTTTGTTACCTAATTGAACTTTTTCGGTTTTTTTTTTTTTTTTTTGCGGTGGGATTTTGGGCTGCAGTTAAGGAACATTAAGCTTGCGAAGAAGCCATTGGAGCTAACTTACGGTCGCAAGAGAGGGAACAAACGGACGGTATATGACGGGGCACTGGTGTTCGATTCTGGTAGCAAGCTGTCGGCTTCTTACATGCTCGGTACGAGGAACTGTAAGCTCAAGTATAGTTACTTGCATGGAGGTGTTACAACATTGGAGCCTTGCTTTGATTTAGGGAAGAATGTGTTGGATTTCGCAATTTCCAGGAGATTATACGACAATGTCTTTAAGGCGACTTATCAGACATGGAGCAAGAATTTGGCTTTGGAGTGGTTGAGAAATCGTGTGTTTAATGGGACTTTTAAGGTAACTTAAACTAACTTAGATCATTATTTCTTTGATCTTTTTTTAATTGAATTTTTTAGTCAGTGCAGTCTTGAAGTCTGCAATTTAAGTCTAGATCGTAGAAAATAATACTGCATTTTCCCATTTTATTCCAATATACGAGAGGTTCTTTTTCAGCAAAGAATTTGGTGGCAGTGAACTATTCATGTAACATGAGCATGAATTGTATGTTATTCGGACTTAGGTGTGAATGCTAGACCCTTTTGGAACGGATATATTCAGTTTTCTTTTCCAAAATTTCTATGTATATGTGGAATCTTAGAGGATCACATGATCATATCCATGTTCCGATACATGTTAGACACATATACTTTAAGAAAAAAGCGGAGACAGAGCGGTATTGGTTCAAGACGGGAGCAACAATGAAAACCGAAGAAATGTGAAGACTAGGAAGTGTGACACTTTCTATAAGAGACAACATGGCTGCCTGGTGTGGTTCCAAGGAAGACAAGTAGATAGCTGATGTTCCGTTAGATCCCGCAATTTCTAGACACTTGAATACTTGATCAGTTTTCTAGTGGTTGAGAAGGATGTAGAATGTGGTCACTGCAACAACTCATTGCTTGAATCCTCATCTAGGCAGCCTAGGCTTTCAATTGCTTGTTCGTTTTGCTCACGTCTTTCTGGGATTCACGTGTTATTTCTATCTTCTTAAGGCAAGTGTTCTGTTCAACGACCGAGTCATTTGGAGTACTTAAAAAATGATGGTGTTTCTCTGCACTTCCAACTAATAAACAATGGTATCAAAGCTGAAGCTAAGTCATGTTGCTTTTAAGGAAGTGGAATTAGTGATTTGTTGGGAGGCCTACAATGCCGATGCAATCTTTATATGGAATCACTTGAATAACTATTTTTCTCGGACTAAGGTGATGCCAGATGGTCTAGTGCACTCTGTTGTAAAGCCTGGATGTATTGCAGAGGACCATCTTTTGTTGTGATTTATGAGAAGGTCCTTTGTGGTGATGGGAGACAAGGTTCCTACTATGATTGCTTTCTTTACTTGGGAAGCAAATTCCGAATGAACTTTGACTATCGATAGCGATAAAATGAAACATGCATAGCTACGTCAATGGGACTCGGGTGTGTGAATCGTATGTTACTAGTACCAGGGTGTAAGTTTGTTGAAATGATGACTTCTTAGTTAGTTTTCTAACTAGTCATAAAGTACTTTTAACCCTTGTATGAGATTATTTCTAACCATGATCATTTTTTCATCACAGATTTCAGCATCCATCAACCTGGCCGAAAAATCTGAGGACCCTAAATTTATTGCCGAGACGACATGGGAGCTGGAAATGTGATTAGTTGTAATCTTATCCGTTTGTATGCTTGAATCGTATAAAATTTGGAGAAACAGATTACCACCCGTAAGTTGCTCCAATATTGCCATCTCAATGGACTGTGACTGTACCAAACTTGTACTGCTATCAGATTATGAATTTCAGGTCCCAATTTCAGCAAGATCTCAGTATTTGTTAGATTTTGTTTTTCCTTTTGTGATCCGAAAAAGCTGTATCAAACCAGAAAGATTTTTTTAGACACAATTGCAATTACAATAGTGAACCTCAAGAACTAAAATCCGAATAAATGGCAATGGCTGAATGGCAGAACAGCTTTCTTTTATGCATACGGGTGAAATCTGAAGAAGGCTAAAGTAAATTCTCTTCTACGTTTCATTGTTCTCGGATGGGGCACCGGAGTCAGAAAGGTTCAGACAGGAACTTCCATGCCCTTCTTTGCCATGCTATCAAGTATATCGTTCAAAGCTTGGCAGGCGCCAAATATCTGCAGCATCGTAAAACCAAAGATAAAATCGAGAACTCGCGAAGGAGGAATGTACTCATGGACCATAATATATGTCCATGTTCAAAATAAATTACCTGAATGGACTTTAAGGTTCCGCAATAGAAAGGGACAACATTACTAGTACATGTGGGGAACCATGTCTGGTTGCATGAGACAGAAAAGGAACCTTTTGTAATATTGGATAAGGCTTCAGCTTGGAACACGGTTCATCCAGAAACATGTCCCAAAGCATTAAAAAGAAAAATTATGAACAAATCTTTCATATCACATCCATCCAAGAGAAATGGTTTACTTTGTAAAGGGTGGCCAGAACACGAGAGCGTTGAGGACGTGCAGCAGCTAATGTTGTGCCTGTTACAGCAGCAGATAGAGCTTGCTCCAATGCATCTTCATCAATTGTTCTGAATGGATGAACATCGATAATTTTTGTATCATAATTGTACATGGTCCAAAGCGTAATGATTATCAGTGTAAACACCATGTACAGAATCAAGGTGCCTAAATTTACATACTCATCTCTTACTTGTCGCTTATCAATCTGAGATATGTCGTAGTATTGTACTGCTTCTTCCAAGAACTTCCTTTTTAAATCCAAAATCCTCTCATAACAAATCTGAAAACAGAGAGAAAAAAAAAATTAAAACTAACAAATGAAGCTTTATTGGTCTAAAAACTATGTCAAACCTTGTTTTGTAATATCAGTATTTCATGCGGACTGTTGCTAACCAGAAAAAAATTCAACTCCTCACAAGCAGAAGAAAACCCCTTTGCATCACTCTTAATATAATATGATTAAACAATTCATTTAAAATTTGGATTTATAAAATAATCAGGTTTTTATAGACTATTTTTAATAATATTTTAAAGTTAATTTTTCATTTATAATATTTTAAAAAATATTTTAATGCAAACATAGCTTTGATTCAAGTGATCAAATTGAATCTTAAGATTTTTAAAGATTGAGGTTTGAATCTCATCCTATGTGAAAATGCTTGTTTTAAATAAAATAATTAAAATATATTTTTTGTAATTATTTTTTCACCTACTTTTGTTAATGTAACATTATCCAACATTAATTATTAATATTGTTTTATCTAATCGAACGGAGTGAATGAACCTATGCATATGAGTTAGGGAATTAATTTTTTTTCTTTACTCAAAAATCGGGAACTGTTGCACGTGCTTAACCACGCTCAAAGTCATGATTTCATATATTTTACATTGACAACATTACCAAATGAACTTAAAAAATAAACTAAATAATGTAAGTGTTGTGGTTCAAGAAATTGATTGAATTGATATTAAAATAAACAATTTGAGCTCGAAATTTGGATTATCAGACTGTATAAAGCCTTAATCCCTCCTTCAATTGCAATTCTCTTTACTCCAATCCACAAGTGACAAACATCAATACTTGAATACAAAAAGAAATATGGTTAGAAACAAGCAAGGTCATAAATCCATTTTAAGAATAAAAGCCAGTCAAATAAATTTCATTCTGTGAGGTTTTCCACAAACCTATAAAAAGCCTAAAAGAAAGATGAAACAATTCTGTCAACCAGAAAAAAGGCCGACAATATCTACAAAGTATTGATTTTGATTCCAAAAACAACCCATTTTCCCTAACAATTCAACCAGGGAATCTAGAAGGGGCAAGACCTTTTTTTTCATTTTTCTTTTTAGCATAGATTCACAATGACATCTTTAGTTTGTTAGCCTCTGTCTAACAGCGAGCCTTCCCGCTTCCAAGCGTGAGCTCAAGATCATCCAATCCAACTTCATGGATCCTCTCTCCTTCCCATGGCTTCACCTGTCCACTCTCAAACTGAAACTCCGAACCCTGCCCTTTCTCTTTGATCAGATCATTGGGAAAACTTTGTGGAGCAAAGGGTTTCACGAGATTAAACGTTGGAGAAATTAGCATTTGAGATGTAGAAGGTGCAAACTTTTGAAAGCTTATCCATTGATTGGATTCAACTGTCGATGTATCAGACTCATCGCATTCAGGTATAGTAGCTGGGGCATGAAAATGACGGTGAGTTGGACTAGCCGGAGCAGAGATTGCACACAAAGGGTAGTTAAAAGAGGCCATGGCTTCCCAATTTGGAATTGGATTAGGAGTTCTTGAGGTTGGAGATGAAAGGGGCGGTGTCACCGGGGCACTGTTTGAGATTCTGAGAGGTGGCAGAGATGAAGGAATTGAACTTTGAAGGAACGGGAGGAGACTAGATGGGCTATTAGCATCTAGCCTGGTGGGACTAGGGAAAGAAGAGGAGGAAGGACTGACTTGACATGAAGGAATCAGGCTTGGAAATGCAGACGACAATGGGCTCGGATTTTGGGAGGAAAATGGGGTAATTTTAGCTGAACTGCCAAGTATATCAATCGAAGCCGGTGGTGGCTTGCATCCCTAACAACAAATGCAATTAAAAACAAAAAAACTATCAAAAATACTTGCTTTTATCAATCAAGAGCCGTCAGAATTATACAGGAAACAACGAACCAAAAAAAGAGAGAGTAGAATGGGGCAATTAATACCAAGCTAATCACCAAAAATTGTTCAATGTTTCATTTCAGCTATTCAATGAAGTTCCAGTTCCAACACAGATCAATGAATGATTCTCTCTAATTATCAACTGCTAGTTCAAGAGCAATAAATTCCAATTTTTTACCCAATATTTCAAGCAAGTAAATAAACGCAAAATCAAAATCAAAATTAAAATTGAACAGATCAAAAAGTCCCAGAGAGAAAAATCAACCTAAAAACAAGTTGAAACTAGATCCAAGCAGATTAGAACAAAAATTGAATAGATCTACAAAAGGGTAACTAGAAGGGGGGGGAAGCAAAGGGTAAATTAGATACCTTTCGATAAGTGGTGCCATCTTCTTCAACAACCCAACCAGCCTCGGCACAAAGAGCTTTGAGAACTTCATTGTTATCACAGTGTTTGGGTAGATTGTAATTCCCTTGAGCTCTAAGCCCAGTATAAATCTTAGCAGCAATAGCTCTTCTCCTCCTCTCTCTCCTCCTGTTGTTCTCTCTCTCCCTCAGAGACGGTTTCCTCCTAGGCGCCACCGGCATCGACGTCGCCCCATCTGACGTCATCTCTCTGGTTTTACAAACCGCTGGTCCGTTAGCTCACGAGGAATACGCTTTTCCTTTGCTGGAAAAAGAATAAACAAAATGAAAGAGAGAATCTCGAAACAATGAATATGAGAATAAGAAGAGAAAAACACACTTGGACATTGTCCGCGAGATTTGGGCTACCCGTCTGGTTTATTAAATTCGATTTATGATGGGCTAAATTAAATTACAATTTAAATATATATTTTTAACGTAATTATTTTGATTTATGGGTGTATTCAAATTTAACTCTAATCAAACAACGTTTTTTAAGGATTTATATCAAATACACTAGTAGTTTTTAGGAGCGCATTAATTTTGGGATTTAAGAATTTAGTTTAGGATGTAAGATTTATAAGTTTAAGTGTGTGGGTTTAGATTTTAGGGGTAGTAGTTAAAATTTAAGGATTAAGGTTTATAGGTTAGGGTTTATATTTTAAAACTCTAAATTTTAACCCTAAACTATAAATTCTATTCAAAATCCCTAAATTTTAAACTACTAAACTTAAAACCTTAAATCATACATCTCAAACTAAATCCCTAAACCCTATAAATATAACTTCATTCGGTGAGGTTGTTGAAATAGAGGGTCTAGCAACGGTTGGGGAGAATCTAAAAGTTCTAGCTTCTCCAAAAACTATGTTTGAGACCAAATACGGCGTAAAAGTTGTGTGAAAAAAAGCAAAAGTTGGGTAGTATCTCTTAAAGCTGGGTGTAGAAGCAGCATTGAACAGGGCTTAAAGTGCTTGTGAAAAATAAAAGTTTTCACCGTCAATATATAAAATAACTATCATTTTTCTAATAGCTAATCAAACATTTTTTCTTTATATTTTCATTTATTCTATTCATTGAATAAACGATGATCCATTAATTCTTAGATATAGAAGCGGGAAAAAATTCTAAAGTATTGCACTTATCATTTTATTTTTGAATTTATACCATTCTTTATGGTAAAAGTATAACTCTGATTAAACAGTGAACACAAACCGACTTTATTATTTATGTTTTAGAGGGCAGCGTCTGGTCATGTAGGCATACAAGGGCTTTACTTTATTTTAATAAAAAAATTAAACAATGAAATCAGTGAGAGAACATGCCAACTGTTCAAAGTGCAATAGATTAAAAAATAACAAATAGTGCGATACTTGAAGAAATTGTTTTTCAGCTGTAATATTTAAATCATTTCACCATGTATGATTGATCATTGTAGTTAATGGTCCTATTTATAACACCTCAATCCGACTCGGGATTCGAAGTGACATTAAATTGCCAACTCGACCATTAAAATTTCAACCATAATAGTCATATAATTAAAATTATTTCTATTATAAAACATTCATATTATTACTTGATAAACCAAATAGTCACAGTTACAAAAACATGTAATCTCGATACCAAGCTCAACCTTCAAATAAACTATTCAATTGATAAAATATTTACAGACTCGACTACGTAAGGTTCTATAAATACACATTTTATTAAATATAAATATTGTACTTTGGTAAAAAAATCGCTTGTTGAAATTCTGTACTAATACTGCTCATCCAACTTACGATCAAAACTATAATCTGCGAACGAAAGCAACGATTTCGAGTGTTGAGCTTACAAAGCTCAGTGGTACATGTATACTCTACTATACTTCATGTGAATCATAAATATAAGCATGCAAGCTAGTACGAACAATAAAAGAAGAATAATAACCATGTGATGCTACCACTAGTTACTTAAAAACATGCTCTAACAAACAATGATTATACATCATTCAACATATACAATCATAAACCACATGATCACAAACCTAGAGTGAGGCTCGATTCACACATCGTCAGGAACATACACTCTGAGTGAGGCCCAAATCACATAACATTAAGAACGAGCACTCATACTTGAAATCCCCCTCGAGTATCTTCGAATGAGGCTCGAATCACACAATATTAAAAACGTATATTCAATATATCTATCTATGTTGTTACAACACTCTCTAGATATTTGGATCTTCAAACATCATTTTGCAAATGAAAAAAAAAACTATTGAGGCAATTTTTCGTGCTTCGTTTAATTTTCGAACTGAATAGAACATTTCCCCCTATTTTCTAAAGCTATGACATGAGGATTGCATTTGCTGGTTGCTTAACTATACTTTTCTGAGGCTGCGATTGTCCAACCTATCTCAAGAGTTTATTTCTTACAATTACGAAGCATCACCAACCAATGTTATTTGAATAAAGTTTACAACTTTCTTTTGAAAAGGAAAAAGAAAACAATTTTCTCTTAGACCAATTTCTTTTAAATTATTAAGTATTTAATATTTAAAAAATATTAAATATTTAAAAAATACATATAATATTTTTTATATTTATTTTACGATTTATATTTAAAATTTAAAATATACAATTCATATTCGTGATTCATAATTATTTTTTTTCAACAAATCTAATTTGGATGCTTGAACGATCACCATTGTGAAAGCCACAAAGAAACTCGTTTTCATTAATCCTTTCAATATAAGTGTCGAAAGATGGTTTTTCTTTTATATTATTCTTGCTTAAACTTTAATAAAAAATAATGTCCAATTTGTTTTTATTAATACCAGAGAAAAAAAAGAAACAACCGTCTTACACAATTAATCAAATCATATTTTTAATTGGAATTGTTGTTAAGATTTTCAATAAATAAAGAGAGAAAAATGAATGGTTATGATTTGCTGTGGACCTCATGATAGAATAATTACAAAAACAGAAATAAATATAAAGAACGTTGCATTATTTTCTTGAAGAAATTTAAAGTATTTTAGAATTTCGAATTTCTCAGACTTGATCTCAAAATTTACCATCGGAGAACAACTCTATTCTTCAAGAAAATGCTACTCTCTCCTAATTGAGGGAAATGGAAAACCAACATTTAAGAAGTTGTGGGAAGATGATGTAGCACCATACTCATTTTAAAAAATTATATTCATATATAGCGTTTTGTTAGGCTTAAAATACCTTTTCTTCCTAAATTTTACATGTTTTCTCAACATGTCTTCTAAATTACGTTTTGTCTACTTTTACTCCTTAAACGTTTTGCCGTTGCTCATTTTGCTTCATTTCGTTATTACTACCGTTAATTTTTTTTTTCAGCCAATCAAATCTTGCCACATCATCTCCTTATTGACTAAGTCAATTCGCCTGGTTTTAATTAAAGGATAAATGACATGTCAAGTCTGTCAAGTTTGTTTCTTGTTCAATTTAGTCACTGAAAAGTCTATTTTTACCTAAACTTGACCCATTTTTGTTTCTAATTTTATAATTTAGTCTAATATCTGTTATTATTAATAATATTATTTTATTTAAATGTTAATATTTAATAAAAATAAATTAAATTAAATATTTTAATATTAAATTAGAAACATTTTTAGATAAATAAAATTATCTAAAATTGATCCCAAAAATTACTTATTCAAACTATATTATTTTTTGAGAAAAATTTGAATTATATTCTTTTTTAGCAAAATTCAAATCATATCCAAGTTATATTCAAATTATGTTGAATTTGAATTATATTTTTTGAACAAAATTCAAATCATATTTCACTTATATCTGAATTATATTTCTGAGCAAAATTCGAATCATATTTCACTTATATATGAATTATATTTTTGAGCAAAATTCAAATTATATTTGAATCGTATTCGAATTATATTTCAATTATGTTAGAATTATTAATTCAAATTTTGCTAAATTTGAATTATATTCGTTTTTAGTAAAATTTAAATTATATTTTTTAGAAAATATAATTTGAATTATATATTTTTTAGCAAAATTTGAATATGATTCGAATATAATTCGAACATGATTTGAATATAATACGAATATGATTCAAATATAATTTGAATATGATTCGAATATAATATGAACATGATTCCAATAAAATTCAAATATAATTGAAATTTTGCTCAAAAAAATATATTTCGAATATAGCAAAATTTGAATTAATAATTCGAATACAATTAAAATATGATTCGAATATAATTTGAATATGATTCGAATATAATTCAAATTTTGCTCAAAAATACAATTCGAATTTAGCAAAATTCATTCGATTTTTTTCCAAAAAATATAATTTATTTAATTTATTTTTATTAGATATTAACATTTAAATAAAATAATTTTGTTAATAATAACAAATATTGGACTAAATTATAAAAGTTAGAAACAAATAGGGTCAATTTTAGGTAAAAATAGACTTTTCAATGACTAAATTGAACAAGAAACAAACCTGACAGACTTGACATATTATTTACCCTTTAATTAAAACCAGGCAAATTAACTTTGTCAATGAGGAGATGATGTGGCGAGATTTAATTGGCTGAATTTTTTTTAACAGTAGTAGTAACGGAATAGGACAAAATGAGTAACAGTGAAACGTTTAGGGGATAAAAAGTGGGCAAAACGTAGTTTAGGGGCAAGTTGGGAAAATAAGTAAAATTTAGAGGGGAAAAGTGTTTTAAGCCCATTTATTATTATAAATAGTGTATTAATTAAGCCTAAAAAATTATGTTAAAGATGGTGATAAAATTATTAGTTAAATCAACAAATGTGAGGTATAATGATAAAATATTTTGTACTCTTGAAGAATAAATTTAGATGGAACCTCGAAAATGTATTGGTGGGATGGACAATTATTTACATTCAAGAGATAATATTATTAAAAAAGCAACTATAATTTTTGAATATAAAATCGTAAATCAAATATATAAAATTAAAAAATAGTAGGTGAATAAACATAATTTTTTTCAATGTCAACATTTAATTGTTTTTGTCATTTGAGGTGATTTAATATCCCTGTTTCAAATTCTGAATTTAAATGAAAACAAATCCGAGCTTCCTAATCACAAATCAAAAGCAGCCCCTTGCATTAAAAGTTTAAAACCCCAACCACATTTAGCCTTAGCCTTTGATCAAAATCTTTCCAATGCCTAAATCATCCCCACTCTTTGATTTTCACCTTCTCTTGCTCTTAACTGTCATTTCCGCCGTCAATGCCGCCGCTGGTGCGTTGCCGATAGCCCAACAATTCAAAGAAGCCCCACAATTCTATAACTCTCTAAGTTGCCCGAAGATAGTTGGCGAAGATAAAGTTGGATTTTTATGCTCGGATCAAGCTGTTCATGTGGCAATGACCCTTGATTCAGCTTACATCCGGGGTTCAATGGCGGCTGTTCTTTCAGTGCTTCAACACTCCTCTTGTCCACAGAATATCGCCTTCCACTTTGTCGCCTCCGCCACCACCAATGCGTCTCTTTTACGGACCACCATCTCTTCGTCCTTCCCTTACCTCAGCTTCCAAGTCTACGCTTTCGACGACTCTTTAGTTTCACGTCTCATTTCGACCTCAATCCGCTCAGCACTACTGCCCTTTGAACTACGCTCGAAGCTACTTAGCCAATCTCCTTCCTTCATGCGTCCGCCGAGTCGTCTACCTCGACTCAGACCTGGTCCTCGTCTACGACATAGCTAAACTCTCTGCAACCCAACTCGGGGACAACTCGGTCTTGGCTGCACCAGAACATTGTAATGCAAACTTCACCTATTACTTTACTCCGACCTTTTGGTCTAACCCTACTTTATCCTTAACCTTTGCGAACCGTGAAGCTTGTTATTTCAACACCGGCGTAATGGTCATCGACCTCGATCGATGGAGACAAGGAGATTACACGAGAAAGATTGAAGAATGGATGGAGATTCAAAAAAGAATGAGAATTTATGAGTTGGGTTCTTTGCCACCATTTTTATTAGTTTTTGCAGGGAACATAGTTCCAGTTGACCATAGATGGAATCAACATGGACTGGGAGGCGATAATTTTAGAGGTTTATGCAGGGATTTGCATCCAGGGCCAGTTAGTCTTTTGCATTGGAGTGGGAAAGGGAAGCCATGGGCGAGGCTTGGTGCTAATAGGCCTTGCCCTTTGGATGCTTTGTGGGCACCTTACGATCTCCTGCAAACGCCATTTACATTGGATTCTTGATCGGAAATTTTGGAAATGCTTGTTACTTCGCTGCTGGATTGCATTCGCGTGGGTTTATGTTTATATATATTACTTACACCTGCTTTCTCGCAAGTGCTTGTTCTTCTTTTTTTCATCTCGGATGTATAATAATTGGTAAATGTAATAAAAAAATGTAAAGCAAATTGAAGAGCTGTTTTATGGTGGCTATAATTTCCATGTTTTTTTAAATAAAAACAAATCTGCCTTAGTAATTATTTTTTAATAAAAATTTAAGTTTTATTTTAGATTAATGTTTGATGCACATAATCAATTAATCAAATATCACCATATTATCAAAAATGAAGTAAAATAATCTAATATTTTATGATATATAATTTTATTTAACAATATGAAAAAATGATAAGAGAAAGAGGGAAGTGTTGTTGAGATTAAGTCCGGAATTTAATGGCAGTCGGAACTAACTTTGACACTGTATAAAAAAATTATATACAAATAGTTCATTAAACATAAAATTTATTATTTTTTAACTATTCGTATCTGACTTATCAGTCGACTAATAAATAAATTAAAGAAAACAACAATGGTGTTGTTGGATTGGATTTTTACTGGAGAAACCATATAGGTGACATTGCCTCGTTTTGTCTGTTCGAAACTCTCCAACAATCTTGCTTGTAGTATGTATAAGCTTAAAACAATTGAGATAAAGTGAGTATTAGGACTAATTTTACCATGTTCAAAGATTGGCAATGGTCATCTTTTATGATGTTATGTATTGTTATTCCAGACATTTGGCTTCCAAAATGCTGTCTTTTATCATACTTGGTATTAGGGGTGTTCAATTGGTTAATTCGGTTAACCGACCGAACCGAATTAATTAAACATCATTAACTAAAATTTTTAACCCTTTAACTGTTAACCGAACTAAATTTTTTTAAAAAAATTAATCGAACCGAACTTTATTCGATTAATTTTCGAATTAACAGAAATAACTATGGAACACCTAAATTTTCGGTTTTTATATATATATGGTTAATTCTCACTTAATTCGGTTAATTTCCACATACTTTAATATATGTTTAACGTATATATTATGGTGAATTCGGTTAAATCGGTTAATTAACCTGTTCCGAACCGAATTAACCGATAACCGAACTTTTAAAAAAAACCATTAACCAACCTAACATCTAATTAATTTAAATTTCGGTTCGGTCGGTTAATTCGATTTTAACCGAATAGTAAACACCCCTGTATGGCATATTTGAAGTATCGAGATTCTGCAATTTAATTTGTTCCAATGACTACGTAACTTGAAAAAGGTCCAATTTGTTGGCACCATTGAGATAAAAGAATCTTACGACAAATTTTACCATGTTTTAAAGATTGGCGATGACTATCTTTTGTTACGTTATATACTATTATTTCAGACAATGTGCTACCAAAATGCTTGCTTTTTAACCATTACAGCTCTAATTTGCATCTACTCATTATCACAACTATATGGGCACTATGGTTTTCTCGGAATAAGCTAGTGCATGAAGGAGTACAGCAGGGAACTAGAGATGTTATTACCTTTATAAAGAGCTATTGCGAAGAGTTGTATCATGACTCCTCATCCCTTGGCCAACCGCATACCCATTCTGAAGACCATTGGCAACCTCCCCCTCCATCGACTTTCAAATTCAATGTTGATGCAGGTTATGTGTCTGTAGAAAAGAAGTGATCTTGTTCAGGCATAATTATTAGAGACACTGAGGGACTGATAATTGGCTCCTCCCACAGGCTTAATTTTCAGGTTACCTCGGTGTTTGTGGCAGAGACACCAAAATCTTCTCTGGGAATTTTGCATCATGTGCCTACAGCTTCAAGAGCTGACATTGTAACAGGTTGCATGTGCATTAGCTGCGGAAGGTCTCTTTCGATTGCTTTTGGGTCGAAGACGCTCTTGCAATCGCCCTTCAACTTGCTGCCGACGATCGACGATTTTTGGACCCACCGTGAAGTGTTTCTTTGGTTCGGGTTTTCTTGGGGTATATTATCATCAGTTTCTTTGGCACACCCCCTAACTTTTTCTCCGCCATATGGTTTCAGCTCGGTTCACTTTGAGAGATGGTGGTCTGTGTCGGTTGATTTTCATTGGTTTTGATCTGTTATTCAGTTTTTCTTAGGTGCTTTGAGTGTTGTCTCTTTTTTTTTTGGCTTTTATTTCTGTTGGACATGTGGCTTTACTTTTATCAATAATATTCAACCGACAATTTAGTCAAAAAAAAATGCTTGCTTTTTCATACTTCCCATCTTCAAAATATCGAGATTCGCGGTCTACTTTGTTCCATTGGCTAACCACATAACTTGAAAAGTTGTAATTTTTTGTTACCAATGAATTCCATAGGAAACTAATATGTTTTCTTGGCCACTTCTTTTGCAATATATTTGCTTGTGTTTGTGTGTTAGACTCCAACACTTTATAGGTGTTAACTGATATGTATTATTTCATTAACTTGCTTGTTTTGTCCATTACGAGTCTTTCAGGTTGAGAAGTCTATTTCTGCGATGTATAAGAAGTTGCAGAAGAACATAACATCCAAGGAATTGTTACCCTCATTGTGGGAGAAGTGCAAGGTAAGCTAACTTTTCTTGTGGTTCTATTTGGAGTCGATGTTTTAAATATTGTCCCCGTTCCGTATTTCAATATTGTTTTCTTTTAAATTCTATTTGGAGTCAAAAATTTAAACAAGAATTCTATTTGCAATTTTCCAGTATCCTTCCACCGACCATGACATGAACGTGTGCAAGTGCAGACAGTGAGATCTATCTGTCTAAATTGTTGCATTGAGCCGTGACACATACAGCAGTATCTTGTTGAAAAACAAAAGAAATATTCTTCAACTGAGACATTGAAGGGCCTTAGATTCTTGATGAAGATCGTAGTTTGAATTCTAAAAAAAAAAGGAAATGGACGGTGATGAGCCAAAAAGGACGCCGACCACGAAGCGAGGGTGGGAGGAGCGGTGAGAATAGTATTGACAAGGTGCAGTGGGAAATGGTGACTAAATTTTAATTTAACCAATATTTAAAAAATTAAAAAAAAAACACACACACACTTAAAAGGTGATTGTGTCGGATGGGAATAGGATCTCTTCTGACTCACGTGGAACAACACTTCTAGCGAAAGAGATGACGGCCGTCTGTTAAGCTTCGAAAATTTTATTATGTGACATTTCATTCCCTACTCAGTATTCACAATTAACCATAGTTTTTTTTGAACTAAAGTATCTACTGCTATTAAAAATTTAAAATAGAAAAAGAAAAAACTGTTTGGATAACGAGAAAAAAAAAAAGAGAAAAGCTTTCTGCTTTATTTCTGTTATCCAAAAGCTAAGAATACAATAGCCAATGCATGACTTATTTAAAGTCGAGCTGTAACAAACCCTAACAACAAACCAACAGTTTTAACAAACTAAATAAGCCACGTGGCAGCACATTTGGAAGCTGCAGACTGCTCAGCTTTCTTCAACCTTTAACATTCACCCAACTTCTTCACATCTTCAATTTCTTGAACAGTCACCACCTTCAGCTTGTGCCTCAATACTTCGAATTTGTTGACTGTCAACGACTTAGTTACATCAACTAATTGATCTTGTGTAGACACATAGTTGATCTGAAGCTTTCCATCCGAAACTCTTTCTCGAACAAAATGGAGATCAAGATCCACGTGTTTAGTCTTAGTGTGCAACACAGGATTAGCTGCCATGGCAACTGCGCTGGTGTTATCACACCACAACTTGGTTTCAGACGCGAGTGGAACCCCCATTTCAGCAATCACAGCTTTGATCCAAACTGATTAAGATGTGGCATTGGCAAGGCTCTTGTATTCTGCCTCAGCTGTAGAATGAGAGACTGCACGTTGCTTCTTGGAGCTCCAGAAAATACGATGCTCACCATGAAACACACAATAACCAGACAATGATCTTCTGTCATCTTGATCACCTCCCCAATCCGCATCAAAAAAGACTGTTAGCTCAGAAACTAGCATATCCTGAGATAAAAACCACAAACCATAGCTCAGTGGGCTCCTGCATGAATCGAGCCACCTTGGTAACTACATAAGATATGTCAGGCCTGGAATGACAAATATAGAGTAACGCCTCTACAACACTCCTGTAATGTTGAGCATCACTTAGCTTGGCACCTTCAACTTTGCTGAGTTTCTGTGAAGTTGCCATGGGCTTAGAGCCCAGCATGTCAGTCTTGTGAAGTAATTCTATGATAAACTTCTTCTGAGATAAGAGAAGTCTCTGTGTAAAACGATGAACCTCAATGCCCAAGAAAAATTCGAGTAGGCCAAGGTCCTTTAACAAGAATTTGTCATGTAAAGCAGTTATTACATGATTAACATGCTCCTCGGCGTTTTCTGTAACCAAGACATCATCTACATACACTACCAAATACGTAGTGAAAGTAGCATTGCAAAGCACAAATAGAGGTGGGTCAGCTCTAGATGACTTGAACCCTAAGGTAAGCAAGAACTCTTTGAGCTTTCAAAAACCAGTTGTGTGGTGCTTGGCGCAGACCATAGAGTGCCTTCCTTAATCGACACACTATCAAATCACCATCAACATTCTTCTTCTCGAACTCAAGGGGTTGACGCATGCACACTTCTTCCATAAGATCACCCTTAAGAAAGGCGTTATTGACATCAACCTGCCGAATTTGCCACCCATTTGTAATAGCTAGTGAAACAAAATGTTCACTGTCGAGAACCTTATAACTGGACTGAAAGTATCCATGAAATCACATCCAAAAATTCGGAAAAAAAAAAAACCTTTGGCTACTAGGCGTACTTTATATCTGTTTATTGATTCATCTGAATTATGCTTGATTCGAAAAAGCCACTTGCAACCAATGGGCTTTCGACCAGGAGGTAAATCAACAACCTCCCAAGTTCCATTGTCAATCAGGGCTTTGTACTCGACCATAACAATAGCTTGCTAGTTTGAATCCTTTAATGCTTCTTGTACTGTTTGTGGCACTTGCTTACCTTGCAACGGAAAAACCTTTGGCTTGAACACTCCCACTTTGCTTCGAGTAACCATCTTGTGTGTATTGCCAAGCATTGAGGTTGTTGGAGCTACTTCATCAAGAACCTGAGGATCTAACACAAGTACACTGGTCTGGGAAGAGGGAGCTGAGTCAGCATTGGAGCTTCGAGGAACTCCAATAGAAGCACCAAGTGCACCTTCTTGATAGCCTTCAGCTGAAACAAGTGTATGAGTGGCATTGGGTTCCATAACCTCAGAAGGAGTACCACCGGGTGCAACTGATCCTGACTGAGCTGTGATAGGCAACTGAGTATCCTGTATAATATGAATAGGAGCTGATTGAGAATAGTGTGATGTGGCACAAGGTGGAAAACCTTTTGAATCAAAAGGAAACACTGATTCATTGAAGATAACCTTTCGAGACACATAATTTCTCCCATCATCAGCAAGGCATTGATAGCCATGATGAGTTGGTGAGCAACCTAAAAATACACATGATTTGGATCGAAACTTCATCTTGTGTCTGTTAAATGGCCTCAAGTGTGGAAAACATTGACACCCGAACACATTAAGCATCTTGTAATCTGGAGTCTTCCCAAACAACCTTTGAAATGGAGATACATTATCCAAAACCTTTGTTGGCATTGTTGGAGTATGCCCAAAGACCAATTATGAGATGGTTGTAAAAGACATACTTATTTTATCTTGTTTATTAATAAGAAGCCATTATCATTATTTCAGTCTTATTTTGTGTATCTATAAATAAACTGAATTATAATAAAGTCCTTAGAATAATATAGTTATTATTGAATGTCCTTAGTCGAGAATTATTGTGGGCTTGGATAACAATAATGTATTAAGACTAATATGTAGTTGATTGATGAAAAAGTGTTGTCATTGACATGGAGATGTCAAAATCAATACATAAGTATGTGTTAGGGAACGACATACTGGACTGATCCACTATAAGCATGTTTCTTGGATTATTATGTGACAGTGACAACATTGCTCATGGTGATAACTACATGTATGATCCTCAGACTTGAGATCATCATTATTTTAACATCGTGAGTGACATATTTTGATACGGTCAAACATGTGTCGTATTTGACTACACTATAAAGACTGATATTGGATATGTCGTAATCCATGTAGCGAAATATGGTTGATCAAGATAGGATTTGTCCCTCCTACATAATAGGAGTAATATCATAGGCCACTTGATTGAGTGAAACTAGAAAATGCATGGCCATGCTCGAATGAATTGATATGGGATATAATAGTTATTCATTTATAATAGTCTACTCAAGATATCAAGAAACATTAGATGGACTATACAAGTGTGACTAATCCATGACTTGTGTCCGATCTAGATATGAGGACAAAAGGATGAAATACATAAAAAAAAGTTAATCACGGAAAAAGGTTAAATCGAACCACGATTTCATGTAACTTAGGTAGCAATGATGTATTGCTAGATGTCATTCATTGCTTGTAATATTAGAATTGTTCTGGATATTACTGCTAATGTTACATGAACCTACAAGGGTCACACCTTATGATTGAAACGAACAAATATCGACTAGATAGCATGTGTACAAACTTGTTGTACACGTAATTAGTGAGAAACCGAAATTGTTAATTTCGGTTTTATACATATGTTAATATTTGATAAGTTATTGTAATTATCAAATAATATATATATATATCTTTAAAGGAAACCTAATTAAAGTAGAATCAGATTCTATATATTTAATTATATTCGGTTAAATATATTATATATTTAAAGAATCCGAATTTAATTAGAATTAGGTTTTTGAATGCTATATAAAGGCATAAGGTCTAGCAGTCAAAATATGTCTTTTTCGAAAATCATCTCTAACAGTTAGAGAAGAGAAAAAGTGTTCATTTTATTCTGGTAGACTACGTAGAGGTCGAAACGATATTGTGATGACTCGGATTTGATTTGGATTCTCCTATACTCGCTGCGGAATTTCAGATTGGTTGAGGTAATGTTTTTCATTCTTTATCACCCTGAATTCGTCCATTGTACATGATCACTAGTGGATTACACCGAATAATTTTTCCGCTGCGACATCGGGTGTACCGATGTTTCCCAACAGGCATCTTGTTGATCAAGAACACAACACTAAGCATGGCATAAGCCCAATATTTTATTGGCAGAGACGTTTGTGCCAAAAATGTGAGGGTCGTTTCCATTATATGCCTATGCTTACGTTCCACCATGCCATTTTGCTGCGAGGTTCGGAGGCAAGTGACTCTATGTTGAATGCCCAAACTAGCTAAGGTAGATGCAAGTGCCCTAAGTTTGGAGAGCAATAAGATTGTAGTTAAACTGATTCTTCACTAAGACGTGAAACAATTCAAAAGCTACTGAAACTTCTGATTTATTTTGTTGAAGATAGAGCCAACAATGTCTAGTACATTTATCAACAAATGGCACAAAATCTGTACCATTAGACAATACAGGGGCTGGACCCCATACATCTACTTCCACTAGTTCAAAAGGATTGCAATAAACTGTAGTTGAAGAAGAGAAAGGTTGTGTATGGCTTTTGCCCAATTGTCACGCAACACAAACTGTTGAAGAATCATGAGCCATGGTTTTATTCAAAGCATTACTGATAACATCTATAGTAGGATGACCCATCCTACGATGCTAAAGCCAGTAGTCAAAAGTAGCTGCAGTGGTAGTAACAAACATATCAGCTGAAGTTGGAGCCTTAGGTACATCAATGATATATAAACCCTTAAATTGCCTCCTAGAAAATAGGACCGAGCCTGTAGCTTCATCCTTCATACAACATTCATTTGCATGAAATTCAAAGTACACTGAATTATCCGTTGTCAATTTGGATACAGACATTAAATTCTTTTGTATGCGAGGGACATGCAATAACTGAGTAAGATTAAGTTGTTTAGAGGATGTACTTGTAACGCCCTCTACCCGGTCTAGGAAATAGACTGTCTTAGAACATGTTACCAAACAAGCTTTCGAAACTCTTGATCAATTTGATACAATTAACTGTTGAACAATAACCTGTAGTTCAAAAGGATTACAATAAACTGTAGTTGAAGAAGAGAAAGGTTGTGCATGGCTTTTGCCCAATTGTCGCGCAACACAAACTGTTGAAGAATCAAGAGCCATGGTTTTATTCAAAGCATTACTGATAACAACAATGGTAGGATGATCCATCCTACGATGCTAAAGCCAGTAGTCAAAAGCAGCTGTAGTGGTAGCAGCAAACACAGCAGCTGAAGTTGGAGCCAAAGCTATATAAACACTTAGATTGCCTCCCAAACAATAGGACCGAGCCTGTAGCTTCATCCTTCACACAACATTCATTTGCATGAAATTCAAAGTACACTGAATTATCCGTTGTCAATTTGGATACATACATTAAATTCTTTTGTATGCGAGGGACATGCAATAACTGAGTAAGTTTAAGTTGTTTAGAGGATGTACTTGTAACACCCTCTACCCAGTCTAAGAAATAGACCGGCTTAGAACGTGTTACCAAACAAGCTTTCGAAAATCTTAATCAATTTGATACAATTAACTAAACATGACTGATCAAACACTCACTCGAACTTAGATGATTTAGCACTTCTTAACTGTACACAATCAGAAATCATGGTACATTAAAAACTTTTTAATAACCTTCATAATCAAGCAAGTGAACTCACCTATAATACAAAACATGTCAAATGATAACCCATAGCATAACTTTGTCTTCTATACTCTTCAAACTTCATAGCTTATTATGAATATCCGAACACGTAAAGTTTCTTTTGATTTAAAACACATTATTATGTATGACTAGATAAATTATTGAACACTTAACTCACTGGTCTCTAAACAAAAGCCAAACTTAGTATAGTTATTCCTATTTATCTTGTTATACAATTACTTGTGAAATCAGATTACAAACTTTACTAAATATCCATACATGTTCATATATACACAAAGCAAACCAACTATTTATATATACTTACATACAAACATAAGGTTTATGATCATCATAGGCTCACCTATTAGTATGCAATTGAACAACATGTTTAACTTAACTTAAGCTATCTTGGAGCTTAAAGATTTGATTACAAAAGGTGATAGTTACTTTCACTTACCAAGATCAATTGTTCGATACTTAAATCAATCTAACTAGTCACATATATTCTTCACATAGTAAGTCCATTTTTTTTTCAAGATTCACTACTATGCATTCCAAGGTTTGTTTTAACCTTAATCTAGACATTCGAACCACCCTCTTTTACTTAAGGTTTTTCTCATGACAAGGTTCTTACATACCGGCTCCTAACTTGCAAAATGCTACGGTGATCCATTTACCTATAAATCTTAAAGCTATTTAAGCAATCACACAATTTTACCATCCATTAATTAATATAAGGCAAGCAACCACCATAGAATAATTAAGGGCCATTTATAGATCATTGGATACTTAACAAGCTTATACATATATAGGCTTAAACAAGATTGTAATTTAAATGCATTATACAACTTAAATGCTATGTTCCACCATCAAGAAGAACTTAGGAAGTCACAACATACTTCTTTGACACTTGTGGTCCCGTTGTTGACCCTCAGAGAGATGTGTAAAATGAATGATGGCAAAAGGTATAAATGGTATGTATTTGGGCAAGATAAACCGTGCCAAGAGTCTTTTGCGTACAAATATACACGGTCAACAAGTAATACAGCCTGGTAAGCTGAGTATCGATCCCACAGAGATTGACATGGAATTCGATTGTTTAGCCTGTTACTTGTTTTGGAAGAAAATATTGTAGTTTAAAAGAGTTTATTTTAAAACTAAGAAAATAAAATAAAATAAAACCAAAGTGAAGTGTTGGCTAGAAAGGTGTTTTCAAATGAATAATGATTGTTGGCAGGGAATGCCTGGTTCAAACGTGGTTCATGCCAGCCTCTATTGACAAAACTGTCTTGGCATTGGTTGTTGAGCATATTCAAAAATAGAAAAGCCTCTCTCGATGGTCATTGCCCTAAACTGGCCAAGTAAAAACTCCTATATCTTTATAGTGTATGTTTTCCTTAAACCAATTTGATTTAAAAACCAATCTATACTCCGTGGGGGTAGATTTTACTTCCGAAGTAAGTTCATCTACTTGAACGACTTCTCTCGAAGCTTTTATCCTAAGTGTTCAGCAACTTGATTGTTGCCAACACAAATCTGCTAAGATATTGGAAGGCAATAAGGTAACTGTGCCAGCTCTCGCTTTCACGCAATACTTAGGAAAAATTAAAGTATGCAAAATAGACAAACTTTGCCAAAAACAGAATTATTATAAAGGAACTAAGGCTTAAAAGCCAACGTTTTAAAACCAAAACATCCCTCACCAACTATTAAATTAGTTCATGGTGTAGGGGTTAACCAACAAACGTTTTTAAAATCACCATCACAATAAAAACTAAAGAAAAACAACTTCTGCCAAGGGAATAGGCAGAGAAGTCTCTCGATGCAGCCCTCCACGCCAAGCTCTCGGCCAAGAAGTCAAACCACCCTTCCTCGGTTGCACCGACTGTCACTCACCGCTCCAACACCTCGCTCTAACCATTTCTCGTCTCCTCTTCTCTTCTCGATCAATCGATCTCAAATGCTTGATCGGTTGGTCTTTATATATGCGTGTAAGGGAAAGGATGAGATAAGCCTTTGAATTTGAATTTGAAATGATCAAGAGATAAGAGATAGAGCTCTATCTGATCATTTTGATATCTTATCAGCTCGGTGTGATAGCTTATCAGGCTAGGGCTGACGTCATCATGCCATGGCCATCCTAGCACACGAGCTTTGCACAATTTTGCCAACATCACTTGGCATCACCTTATCTGTTATTTTTTCGGAAGTTGATCCAATTGCAATCTTTTAGGAGCCTGATCATTTCTTATTTTTCGGGGTTCATCTCTTCTTGGCATGGCCACTGGCATACCTCTCTACCAACAAATGCTTGGCACTCATTGTTGGGAAATGCTGCTACACCCCATGACGCAATAAAATAATTATCTGGCGTAATTCACCAGTGATCCATGTACAAGGGACGAATTTGGGGTGATGAAGGATGAAACGTTACCTTAATAAATGAAATGAATTCTGAATAACCAAATCGAATTCGAGTAGTCACAATAGCGTTCCAACCTCTACGCAGTCCACCTGAATGAAACGAACAATATTTTCTCTTATCTAACTATTAGAGAGGTTTTTCAAAAAAATAATAAATGGCTGCTAGACCTTATGCCTTTATATAACATTTAAAAACTAATTCTAATTAAATTCAGATTCTTAAATATACAATATATTTAACCGAATATAATTAAGTATGTAGAATCTGATTCTACTTTAATTAGGTTTCTTTAAGATATATATATATATATACTTTAATAATATTTGATAATTACAATAACTTATCAAATATTAACATATATATACATATACGAAATTATCCATAATTACAATAATTATAACAATTTCGGTTTCTCACTAATTACGTGTACAACAAGTTTGTACACATGCTATCTAATCGATGTTTGTTCGTTTCAATCATAGGGTGTGGCCCTTGTAGATTCATGTAATGTTAGCAGTAATATCCAGAACAATTCTAATATTACAAGCAACGAGTGGCATCTAGCAATACATCATTGCTACCTAAGTTACATGAAATCGTGGTTCGATTAACCTTTTTTCTGTGATTAACTTCTTTTATGTATTTCATCCTTTTGTCCTCATATCTAGATCGGACACAAGTCATGGATTAGTCACACTTGTATAGTCCATCTAATGTTTCTTGATATCTTGAGTAGACTATTATAAATGAATAATTATGATATCCACAATTTCATTAGCAAACAACCTTCAATAGAAATAGGTCTTTCCAATTAAGCATTATTCAAGTTGCATTAAGAACACATTTCTTAATGAGTAAATTACCATAATTTTTTCTTATTTTAGCTTAAACATTCTTGTTTTCTTAATATCATAGCCTTGAGAATCGAATGTACAGTCTAGGTACACGAATCCACAATCAACTGTCGCACATAAAACAAAATGGTACTGGAAGTATCAGTCAATCCCTCCTACTGTCACCAAATGACTACAAAACATTCTTCCTACTGTCGCCAAATAAGGACCATTTTCCCGGACCGTATTCCACCCCAAACCTAAGCTTTATAGACTCTATGACATGCCAACTATACCTAAGACGGACTCGAGACCAAGGTTTAACATTTATCATCTTTTAATAAAACAAATTGAGCATATCTCCATATCATAGTGTCACATCCATAACTCATTACCCCTTTTTCAATCCGGTATGTATTCACCTCATGTGAATTCCTCATTATCTCTTTTCTTTCAATAGAATGGCATCATAGCCATGAACTTGACATTTTCTTACTATGAATAAACATTGCTTGTTAGAGTATGCCCAAAAACCAATCATAAGATAATTGTAAATAACATTTGTTTTACCTTGTTCATTCATAAAGAGGCATTGCTATTATTATTTTTAGTTACAATTCTGCGTGCATAAATAAACTGAATTATAATAAAGTTCGTAGAATAATATGATTATTCTTAAATGTTCTTAGTCAAGTATTATTGTGAGAATAGACAACAATAATGCATTAAGACTATTATGTAGTTAATTGATGACAAAGTGTTGTCATTGATATGGAGATGTCAAAATCAATACATAAGTATGTGTTAAAGAACGACATACTGGACTGACCTGCTATGAGCATGTTTCTTGGACTATTATGTGACAGTCACAACATTGCTAATAGTGATAACTACATGTATGATCATCATACTTTAGATCATTATTATTTCAACATTGTAAGTCAAATATTTTGATACAGTCAAACGTGTGTCGTAACTGAATACTCTATAAAGACTGATATTGGATATATCACAATCTATATAGTGGGATATGGTTGATCAAGATAGGATTTGTCCCTCTTACATAATAGGAGTAATATCGTAGGCCACTTGATTAAGTGAGACTAGAAATACATGGTCATGCTCGAATAAGTTGATATGAGATATCATAGTTATTCGTTTATAATAATCTACTCAAGATATCAAGAAATATTAAATGGACTATACAAGTGTGATTGTTTCATAACTTGTGTCCAATCTAGATATAAAGGACAAAAAGATGTAATACATAAAAAAGAGTTAATCACGAAAAAGTTATGTTGAATCATGATTTCTTGTAACTTAGGTGACAATGACATATTGCTAGATGTCACTTATTGTTTGTAATATTAGAAATGTTCTAATATTTACTACTAACGTTACATGAACCTATAGGGTCACACCCACAGTTGAAATGAGCATATATTAAACGAATTATATATGTACAAATTTGTTGTACACGAATTTAGTTAAATTAATATATATTTGATATATATATAATTTAACTATTGGATAAATATTAAAAAATAATTATTGTAATTATGACTCTTTTAATATATATATATATAAATAATATAATTTGATTTAAATTAATATATATTGAAATCTTAATTAAAGTTGAATTGGGATTATATATATTAATATATATTGAAATCCTAATTTAGTTAAATTGGGATTATATATATTGAATATATATATATATATATATATATATATATTGAAATCATAATTAAAGTTGAATTGGGATTATTTATATTTAATATATATATTGAAATCCTAATTAAGTTGAATTGGGATTATATATATTTAATATATATATTGAAATCATAATTAAATTTAAATTAGGATTATATATATTAATATATATATATATATTGAAATCCTAATATGAGTTGAATTAGGATTTCAAATGCTATATAAAGGCATGAGAGATCTAGCAATCATTATAGTTTAAAGAGTTTTATATGCTCATTTCAATTTAGTGAACTACGTAGAGGTCGGAGCGTTATCGTTGCGGCTTAGGGATCGACATCGTGGAATCGTGATTAAATATTTATCTCTTCCAAATTCAGAATTCCAGATTTTAAACAGGTAATTCTTCACCCTTATTCACCCTGATTCGTTCCTCATACATGGATCTCTGGTGGTAATCGCCGGATAATTTTTCCGCTGGGCCATAGAGTATATTGGCGTGACCCAACAGTGGTATCAGAGCCACTTGTACGATACAGATTTGGGTTTTAATTACTTGGGTGATGTAATTGTATGAGATACATATTATTTTAAGATTTATTTAGCAAATATATGGTATTTGTACGAGCAAATCTATTGAATCACAGTTAATCTGTTAATCCAGGTAAAAGATGTTCCTATGATCAATGATTAAGAGTTAATCATCAGGATCTTTATTGATAGGGTTTGAAATGTTATATGTTAATTGTTAACAAATTTAATTTGGAGTTTTAGATATTAAGTGTTAACATACGCGGGTTATAGTTATATATTAGACTAATGGTTAGTCTATAGATTTCCGTGTGGTAAAGTAACAAGAGTTGTTTTAGTAAAAACCTCGTGGATTTTAAAATCCTGAAAAACCGCAATAATGTTGATAAAAGTTATTAGATCGTGAGGTTTGTACATAACATTTAAGATGTTGATCTTAAAAACATCCTACCACTTACCAAAACCCCGCAAGGGGCTCCGCCCTCTTAAAACCCCGCAAAGGGCTTGACCATTACGTAGGAACAATTTGATAAGCCCTTAACAACAAACTACGTCATTATTATGTTTGATATGCACGGTGTTTGGAATGCATAGTTATAGCCCAATGACCTATCTAGTTTTATTTATAAGGTTTTATAAATACGGCCTGTGTGACGTGCCTTTCTCTACTTCTATTGTAATCCTCTTCTCATCTTACTCCCTCGTATGTAAAACGAGTTTTTGAAATTGTAATCTATGCGAAGAAGCGTGGAACAAGGGAACATAAGTATGGGCCGACAGAAAGATGCTTGAGAAGTGTTTTTATCCTTAGAATTGTTTGGTTCTCCCATTGGCTTGGGACGAGCCACCTTAAGATATGGGCTATAACTATTGCATTCATATTTCTGCCTTTTATGTATGTGATAAAATGAATGTATGAGATGCATGCTAGTTAATTGATAAGATCAAATGTTAAATGGTGAGATAGTATTCACGAAAAAGCCTTAATAAAATATTAAGTCTTTTATTGATTCCCAATGTTAACCCTCGTTAAAGTCTAGATCGATACAATGTAGGTTCTGCTAAAGCGAGGTACTTGTATCTATCTTGGCCAAATGAGAAGAATAAGCAAGTGATATTCGTTGGTTGTAACATTGGTTAAAGAATTAACTAGGTTACTCTAATAGGATTAGAAACCTAAAGGTTAGTTATTTGGATAATCATAGTATGGTTATGAACAATAGTTGTTCACCAAATGAAGGAGTTACATGAGATGTAATTAGCAAGTGTTGCTTACCTAGATAGACCATAATCTTAAGAGAAAAGCCAAAGCTGACTTAAGAGAATATGAAATTTGGATCCTTGCCCACTAGAAAAACCTTACACAAAGTATTTTCAACATTAATATTTGAGGTTATTAATTTTAATAAAAATAGTGGGAGTATCAAGTCTTTTTATAAGCAAATATGGTAAACATACTTAAAATTCATATTTTATTGTTGTAGACTTATTATACAAATTTGTTATCATTGCGATCGGTCCTTGAGAAGGAAAAGTTGAACGGTGTAAACTACCTTGACTGGTCACTGGAAGGAAAATGTTTCCATTTGTAATAAAACATGTCATTGTAAAAGGAACTACCTCATTTATCTTGAAAAGTCAAGAAGGCAAATGAAAGCGGAGCGTCCGCCTCGAATATTTATGTTATTGATATTAATTTATCAACACCTACTTCTTAGGCATTGGATATCGGTTGTGGTTCTCATATTTGTACATTTGTATAAGGACTACAAAAGAATAGAAATTTGAGAAAAATGAGGTGAACCTATGGGTTGGTACTGGAGCAAGAGTTGTTGCATTATCTATAGGAACATATACTTTATCGTTGCCTAGTGGACTTAATTTATGTTTTGAGGATTATTATTTTGTGTCTAGTTTGACTAAAAACATCTTTTCAATTTCTTGTTTAGACAAGATTGGTTTTGAGATAATTATTAAGAATAATTTTTGTTCTTTTATCTCGATAATATTTTCTATGGTGTGACACAATTAATAAATAGCCTCTATATTTTGGATCAAGAGAATTCCATTTACAACATAAATACGAAAAGATCAAAACAAATGACTCTAATCAAACTCATCTTTGGCATTGTCACTTGGGTTACATAAGTGAAAAACGCATTTGAAAACTTCATAAAGATGGATTTTTGGATTCATTTATTTTCAAACAACTTGATGTATACGAGCCTTGCTTATTGGGAAAGGTGACCAAAGCCCCTTTTAATGGTAAAAGTGAGCGAGCAAGTGATTTATTGGGATTAATACATAATGATGTATGTGGACCAATTAATACACAAGCCAGAAGAAGGTTTTCAATACTTCATTAGTTTCACAGATGACTTCAAAAGATATGGGTACATTTACCTAATGCAACATAAATCTGAAGCCCTTGAAAAGTTCAAGGAATTTAAAAATGAAATACAAAACTGACTAGGAAAAAGCATTAAGGCTCTTTGATCAGATCGAGGAGGATAATACTTAAGCTTAGAGTTTGGTGACCTTCTTAAGGAATGCGAGATTGTATCACACCTCTTGGTACTCCACAATGAAATAGAGTTTCCGAAAAGAAGAAATCGAACATTGTTAGACATGGTTCGATCAATGATGAGTCACGCTGATCTTCTAGTTTCTTTTTGGGGATATGCGCTAAAAAATAACTGCTTTCACACAAAATGGTGTTCCATCTAAATCAATTCAAAAGACATCATATGAGATATGGACTGGGAAATGTCATATTATGTCTTTTATTAAAATTTGGGGATGTGAAGCTTATGATGTCTACAAATGTAACACCCTTTTCCCTGCCTGGTAGAGAACCGGGTCGAAAAGTGTTACCGAAAACTTATTCAGAGGCTGAAAGCTTGATCGGAGTTCGGAAGCTTATTCGAGACGTCTTATTAATCTCTTTTACAGCTTATAAAGCTAACTTATTAACAACTTACTCAATTTGGGGTTAATTTCAAACTTTTTTCAAATTTAGGGACTAAATTGTAAATTTTACAAATTAAGGGGTTTTATCTGAATTTGTTTTTACCAATCTTCAATTTAACTTACCGATTATTAACCTGTGAAATTTCGTTGTTAACGGAGGTCGTTCACCTATCCAATTAGGCGATTTAAAGTTTAGTGACCAATTTGTAACTATTTAAAACTGTAGTTCAGGTCTTTTGACAGAATTAACTAACACCGTACCGATACACTTAAGACCATATCGGTAAGCTAAGACAAATTTCTTAATTCCAGATTCAAGGGTAATAAGCATGTATCAATACATCTAAGCCTGTATCGATACTCGTTGACCAAGGTTGACCCGTTTTGGTACAACCTAAAGTCGTATCGACCCAATTTATTTTCTTGACCTTACTGCCCAAGTATATATCGATAAATTTTGACCCGTATCGATACGCTCTATTTTTTCATGTCCAAATATGCAAGGCCGTATCGATACAGGTTAACCCGTATCGGTACACCTATCTTGTAATGACAGATTTTATCTGGTTTTTATTCGAATTAATAGATCAAAAGATGTCCAAATCTTACCAAAATTTACCAGCAAGTTAACAATCCATAATTCTATTAGCATGCAAAATTTTAGATCATTTTGAATCCATTTACTAAGTTTTTACCTTTTGGTACCTTTAAGCCATTTTAATTAGTTTTACAATCTTACAAACCTGCCATCTTCCTCATTTTACATCTAGGCATTTTAGGAACATTACATACATATCAAAATTGGAAAATGTGGCATGTCTAAACTTGATGCCACCTTACTAGGAGTTTAGGACAAAACGTAAACATACATATAGTTGATGGGATTGACTTGCAACCATGACCACAGGATCGGAGCTCAGAATTCTTTAAGGTCTTGAAAGGCATGAGACACACGAATGTTAGGCTTACTTAGCCTAGTGAGGTAGTTATAACAATGCAACATAATTCATCAATGGTATGAATGACATGTAGCATACCTGGGTGACATGTACAAATATCATCAATCATGTATAGATCATACTCAAGCCAAATGTCATATTTTCATATATCAAATGTAAAGCATAAACACATAACATCTCCTTGGACATAGCAACCAATGGATACACGGATTCCCATGTACGCCACAAAAAAACGAAAATTAGCCTTTTGCCTTGAGCCGTAGCTCCGGAATCCCTTACATAATCTAACATTTTCTCCCCACATATAGGTCGTAGTCCCGGACCGTAGTCCAATCCCTTACATAGTGAGCTCGAATAATCTTATGGCATGCCAATTGTATCCAAGGTCCACAAGTGTCCAAGGTTACACATTTAGCATAATCTTACCTTAACTCCTATAGGTCATACCATATCGGAATACAAAATTGAGCCTTACCTCTACATATCATATCGTAACATATCCATGTCAAAAATCATATGTAACACATTTCGAATAGCACATATGAGCTTACAAACATATCAAGCGATATTGAGGACTTACCATGCTTGCCAATAGAATCCACATATGTTTGCTCTACTTGAGCCCTTAAGTAAAAATGCAAACTTTAAGCACAAAATAATGCAACAGGATGACACCTAGCCTATCCATTGACGCAACTACACTTACCTCGATTCTGAAGCTTTCAAGGCTCTCAGATTTCAACTCCTTTGTGCCTAGCTTTTGATGGAAATGACTAGGGGTCTTTCTCCACTTTTTGAGCTAGTATAAAGTTAAAGGATTACATTAGAATCGAAACCAATGATTCACAATTGTTTTCAAGCTTACCAAAGCTTGTAGACAACATCAAAATAAGGAAATTGGCTTCCTAACACATAAGCTTAGCTTGAACATTCAAGGCTTAAAACTTGAAATTAAACTCTAAAGATTGATAGAATCATCAAATTAACATAAGGGCTTTACTTACCGAGTTACAAGCTTTCAGTTGGTGTATTGAAATCAAGCAAAGATTAAGGATTGGATCGAGATGCTTGCTTGAGCTTGAGGAGGAAGACAACAATAGAGGTGCAAGCTTGTTTGGAGGCAAAGGTGGGATTTAACTTCAGTAAGAGCAAAACAAAATGTAGGAGACTTTCCTTATTCATTTTAAAACCATCTAATTTTCCCTAATTACTTTTCCACCTCCCATTCAACCAATGAGGAGGTTTCCTTTGGGCAAGGGTTTGATTAAACAATTGTTTTCCATCAATTCATGCCTTTCATAATTTTAAGGCGATTGATGGCCATTCACCATTTTTTCTGAGTTAATCTATGTGAAATGGGTGGTAAGCAAGTAGATGAGTTATCCCCTACTTCCAAACTTTACAATTTGGCCACTAAATCGATTTGGATAAAGACCCGTATCGATACATCTTATGGTCGTATCGATATGGCTAGACTAAATTGGGATAGTTAGTTAAAACGATTAAGCCGTATCGATACAGGTCATACCGTATCGATACGCCTTGCCCAGATTCAACACTTCTAGAATTCCCAACGAAACCCCTAACTTCCATTCCTTGCAAAAAAAGTTCAACCATGTAAACTAAGCCCAAATAACTTTTATTACTTTAAAATCGGGTACAATACTTGACAATTACATTATTCAGGCATAACCGGTACAAAATTTCTGATCATCGAAACTTAATTCCAACTATACCAGTTTTTAGGGTGTGACAACAAAGCTCGAACCCAAATCTCATAAATTTAATCTTGTGGGTTATCCTAAAGAAACTAAATGATATTATTTCTTCAATCCTATAGAGAAAAAAAGTGTGTTTGTTTCTCAAACATGAATCTTCCTAGAAAGATAATTTGTTTTTCGGAGAGAAAGTGAGAGAAATATTAAACTCAATGAAATTGGAGATCAACCACATATCATTGAACAAGAGATTGAACAACAAGTTCCACAAGTTGTGTAGGAACATTCAACGGTTTTAGAAACACAACCATTGCGAAGATCTTTGAGAGAATGCAATACGCCTGAGAAATATGGATTTCTTGTCACATTGCATGGTGATATTATCTTCATGGATCAAGATGAACCTAGGACTTATCAAGAAGCAGTGACGGGCCCATACTTTGAGAAATGTCTAGAGGCCATGAAATTCGAGATGGATTCCATGTCAAAAAAAACCAAGTTTGGACCTTGGTTGACCCACCTCTAGGGATTAAGCCCATGGGATATAAATGGGTTTTCAGAAAGAAAACCAACATGGATGGTAATGTACAAACATACAAAGTGCGATTAATCGCTAAGGGTTTTGATCAAATTCATGGTATAGACTATGATGAAACCTTTTCACCTGTTGTTATGTTTAAATCTATCCAGATCTTACTTGCGATAGCTGTATTTTATGATTATGAGATAAGGCAAATGCATGCTAAAACTGCTTTCCTTAATGAAAAATTATATGAGGACGTGTACATGACACAACCTGAAGGTTTTGTCGATCCAAAAGATGCCAAAAAATATGCAAGCTACAAAGGTCCATTTACAGATTGAAACAAGCTTCTCAAAGTTGGAATCTTCATTTTAACAATGCAATCAAAAAGTTTGATTTTATCAAAAATGAAGATGAGTCATGTGTTTTCAAGAAAATTAGTGTGAACACTGTCATATTCTTGGTATTGTATGTGGATGACATACTAATAATAGGAAATGACATATCTAGCTTATAGTCTATAAAAACTTGGTTAGGAAAAATGTTTTTCCATGAAAGACTTGGTGAGGTAACATACATATTAAGAGTCAAGATCTATAGAGAGTCTAAAAGGGAATAGTCTAAAAGGGAAAATGTTTTAGGGTTTAGAGTCTAAAGTCAAGATCTTTTAGACTACTAGGACTGAGTCAAAATACATACATAGAAGAAGTATTGAAAAGATTCAGTATGGAATAGTCTAAAAGGGAGTTCTTACCTATGAGATATGAAATTTCATTCTCGAAGGAAATGTATCCTTCAACACCTCAAGAAAGAGAGCAAATGAGTAAGATTCCATATGCTTCAGTAATTGGATCTATCATGTATGTCGTACTATGTACTCGTTCAAATGTATCATACATTTTAAGTATGACAAGTCGATACTAGGCAGATCTCGGTGAAGGTCACTGAGTTGCAATTAAAAACATCCTTAAGTACTTAAGAAGAACTAAGGATACATTCCTTATATAAGGAGGTGAGGAAGATCTAAGTATAAAAGGTTATACTAATGTCAGCTTTCAAATCGATAAGGATGATTCACGATCGCAATCGGGTTTTGTGTTATGCCATAATGGAGGTGTTGTGAGCTGGAAATGTTCAAAGATAGATACAATAGCTAATTCTACAACAAAAGCCGAGTATATTGTAGCATGTAATACTGCAAAAGAGGGTGCTAAGATCAAGAAGTTCATATCTGAACTAGGGGTTTTGCCAAGCATTTTGAATGATATAGATCTACGTTGTGATAACAACGGAGCCATCGCACAAGCAAAAGAACTCATGCATTAAAACTAATATGTAGTTGATTGATGACAAAGTGTTGTCATTGACATGGAGATGTCAAAATCAATACATAAGTATGTGTTAGAGAACGACATACTGGACTGACCCGATATGAGCATGTTTCTTGGATTATTATGTGACAGTCGTAACATTACTCATAGTGATAACTACATGTATGATCCCCATACTTGAGATCATCGTTATTTCAACATCGTGAGTGACATATTTTGATATTGTCAAACGTGTGTCGTAATTGACTACTCTATAAAGACTGATATTGGATATATCACAATCTATGTAGTGGAATATGGTTGATCAAGATAAGATTTGTCCCTCCTACATAATAGGAGTAATATCGTAGGCCACTTGATTGAGTGAAACTAGAAATGCATGGCCATGCTCGAATAAGTTGATATGAGATATCATAGTTATTCGTTTATAATAGTCTACTCAAGATATCAAGAAATATTAAATGGACTATACAAGTGTGATTGTTCCATGACATGTGTCCAATCTAGATATAAAGGACAAAAGGATATAATACATAAAAAGAGTTAATCACGAAAATGTTATGTCAAATCATGATTTCTTGTAACTTAGGCGACAATGACATATTACTAGATGTCACTCATTGTTTGTAATATTATAAATGTTCTAATATTTACTAATAACGTTACATGAACCTACAGGGTCACACCCACAGTTGAAATGAGCATATATTAAACGAATTATATGTGTACAAATTTGTTGTACACGAATTTAGTTAAATTAATATATATTTGATATATATATAATTTAACTATTGGATAAATATTAAAAAAATAATTATTGTAATTATGACTCTTTTAATATATATAAATAATATAATTTGATTTAAATTAATATATATATATATATATTAAAATCCTAATTAAAGTTGAATTGAGATTATATATATTAATATATATATATATTAAAGTCCTAATTAGTTGAATTGGGATTATATATATTAATATATATTGAAATCCAAATTTAGTTAAATTGGGATTATATATATTTAATATATATATATTAAAATCCTAATTAAGTTGAATTAGAATTATATATATTTAATATATATATATATATATTGAAATCCTAATTAAAGTTAAATTAGGATTATATATATTAATTTATATTGAAATCCTAATATGAGTTGAATAAGGATTTCAAAGGCTATATAAAGGCATGAGAGATCTAGCAATCATTAATGCTTTTGCAAAAACCCTTTAAATAGTTTAGAGATTTTTATATGCTCGTTTTAATTGGGTGAACTGCGTAGAGGTCGGAGCGTTATTGTTGCGGTTTAAGGATCGACATCGTAGAATCGTGATTGAATATCTATCTCTTCCAAATTTTAAACATGTAATTCTTTACCCTTATTCACCTTGATTCGTTCCTCATACATAGATCTCTAGTGGTAATCACCGGATAATTTTTCCGCTGTGCCATGGGGTATACCGACGTGACCCAATATAACTTTCATGCCATTAAGGCTTATTTCATAACATAATCACATGTTCAATCACATATGTTTGCCAAACAAATATATTCCACATAGCCTTTCATACATATTCAACCACAATCAAGACATCAAGTGAGCATAATTTATTGTTATTCATTTCTAGAATGAGTATAACTTTATTCTTAAGTGATTACATGTTGCTTTCGAGTATGTAGTTCTTAGCATATCAGCTTATTCAATTACATATACTTTCCAACATGCATTCCATGACATTTTAGCATATTCACATACACATAACTTTCGAGCATGTATTTCAAAACACATATGCATAATCCATTTCAATATAACTTTCACATATGGCCTGCTTTACACCAAGATTTTTACTTGCCACATAATATTCAATAATGTAGTACTTACCTTGTATTCCAAGCCAAAGCTTAAGCATAGATTGACACAATTCTAGAGACATTGAATTTAAATCAAATTAAGATGCTCGGGAGAGCTGTAAACCTATCCCGAGACTTTAAACTACACTCACCTCTTATCCTTAAGTTACGGGATACTTGAATCCTTAATCAAATCTTGTTACTTATTCAAATCCTTTCCTAACTTCTTCTTGGTCTATTATACAAAAGTGCAACCATGTATTAGAAAAATTCCTAACAATCAATCACATACAAATCTATTCATTATTCAAGGATACACATATTTTCACACAAAGCAGTCCATACATTAGCACTCATGCTCAATTACTTCAAAACAGCCTCTAATACATTTTGTGCAAGCAAAACAGTTCTTCCCCTATTTTTTAGTATTCTAAAACAGTTCATTAAGGTCTATAAACCTTCAAAACAATCCCTTAAACAACCGAATTATAGCAATACAGTCCTTGATCTGTTTGTATACATATGAAATAGTTAACGGTCCAAGTTTACACACACACACACATAGCTCAAAAAGTCTATTACTTGCTCAATTTACAATCTGTTATGCATCCAACAATTTTCCAATCATAATTATACATTTTCAAACTATCTAATTATCTTTACTACTATCCAGAACAATTCTAGATTCGTAAGTATCCAAACAATTATTCTTAAAACAGCCCATGAACTTAAAAACAGTCTCTTGTGTTTTCCTAAATGCAGGGCAGTTTACATTTGTGTGCAATTGATTGTTCAAAATAGTCTCTTAATAGGATTTATAACAAGCCAAAACTCCCCAAAATCAGATTCAAATATAACTGTACAATGAACACCAATTTAACCGAATACTACACTCCTCTTCATCCTAAAAATTTGTTACTTCCTCGATATAGCTAATTCCAATTATATTGCCAAAGCTACAACTCTTAATTATTTTCTACTCACTTGTTCAAATATGTATATTATATATAAATATATATATATATATATATATGCTTATACAATCGAACCTTCACAATCATCCATGCATTCAAGCATTCAAGTATTAAATCTTAATGCATGACTCATTCAATTTCTCAAGAGAAAATCTTATCATAATTATACCTCTTTTTCTAACAATCACCAATACTTAGAACATACACAAAAGAATCCCATATAATTCTACAAAGTAAGCTTAATACAAGAAGAGGAGCAAGAATTCTTACTCTTCTCCTTGATAAATCGAACAATGTTCAAGATTGTCAAACTATCATGGTTCCAATCTTTAAAACTCCATGGTTATTTGCTTAGGCTTACTCTCTCAAGTTATTTTCGGTCACCAAGAAGAAGGAAGATGATACATTGAGATCATCATCCAAGGTGGTCGAACCTTCTCTTCTTGGCATCATCTTTGCATGCCATGTGTACTAACCCACTCAAAGGTTTATGTTTATCATGCAAACTCTATATTCTTCATAAGTTCATTTTAGTCCTTCTCAAAAGACCATTCAAATTTCTTTTAAATTCTAATTTGGTCCCAATATGCTTATAATGCCTACAAAATTTATAAACCTATATTGATCTAACATAAGGTTCATAATAACATTCTCCTAAGCCCAGATTAAGGATATTACAGTACTAAAGCAAGCATTACTAACATGAGCAATAGTTAAAGGGGATCCATCACCAATGTGAACCTTACCACTGCTTTTGTAAGCCTCTTTGAATTGAAGATTACCCAGTTTGTTGATGACATGATGAGTGACACCCGAGTCAATGAACCACATGCCGGTAGAAGTCACCAGTGTGTTAGCTTGAGCATCCTCATTGCCATGAATCTCAGGAGAAGAATCATCACCTGCAGGACTAACAAATGGACTGTATGTGTCATCAGTATTATGATGATTACAACAACACATATTAGCATGCACAACAGATGCTGAAGAAGACTGCTGCGAGGCCACACTCTTGAAATTCTTGTTAAATCGATTCCAACATCGATCAGTAAGGTGACCTAGCTTTCCGCACAGTTGGCACTGATGTTTGGGACTGCCTTTGGAACATCCACCAATAAAGCTAGGGTTACTATCACGACGAGTATATTGCTGAGGATTGGAATGCGAACGATCCTCATGCTCAGGTTCAGGATTGTACCTCGTAGCATAAGTACCAATCGAAAAGCGAACATGATCCATTAACCTAGATTCAGCATCAGTGAGGATGGAGACTACACTATCAAGTGAGAAAGGTTCCTTACTAGCAGTGATAGCTGCCACCGAAGGCTTAAACTCCATAGGCAATCCATTAATAATTGTGGCTATGTGTTCTAATTCAGAGACGGGATTGCCATATGTGGCAAGAAGATCACATACCTCATTGACTTGCATTGTATACTCATGCATCGACAGCGCACCTTTCTTAAGAGATCTCAACTTGCAGTAGAGATGCATGATCTTTGTGGTTGAAAGCTTCGAATGGCACCTAGAAATGGCACTCTAAATAGACGCGGAAGTTTCTGCACCAACGAGCTGCGGCAGAACCGAGGCACTCACGGTGGAGAGAAGCCACGAGGCGAGAGAATTGTCTTGCTTGAAGTGATGCAGATAGGCAGGACTCGGAATCTGATCTTCATTATCACCGGTGATCATCTTTTCCGGAACTGAGTGAGATGGATCAAGAAAATCTTCCAGGCCAAGCCCGCGAACCGTCAAAATAACCTGTTGCTTCCACAACAGGTAGCTGGAGTTATCAAGCAATACATTGACTCGTCTGTTGGAAAATACCTGAGCCAAGGCATCAGTTGAATCAGCCTCAGATTGCATCATGAATGCCGCAAACAGCTACCGGAAACCAGAACCACGAGAGAACAGAATCAGAGAGAAGAAAGACGAGAAAGACGAGAAAGATCGAAAACAGAAATGAGGACGAAAACGGTCAGAGAACCGCCGGCGATTGATACCATGTTAAAATCTAAAATAGAGGAAGAAGAAATTGTTTGGATAACAAGAAGAAAAGAAGAGAAAAGCTTTCTGGTTTATTTTTGTTATCCAAAAGCTGAGAATACAATGGCCAATAAAGTCAAGGTCTAACAAACTCTAACAACGAACCAACAGTTTTAACAAACCATTTGGAAGCTGCAAACTGCTCCGCTTTCTTCAACCTTCAACAACAGCAGATATCAATTACTAATAATCTCGTTGCAGGTGTTCTCACTGAGAGATAAACAACTAATCATAAAATAGTCTATATTCCTATGAGTAAAATTTAAATTTTTGACCTCATAATTAAAAGATGAGGGGATCAACCATCACACCACATTTTAAGATTACAATAGCTTTGATAAGTCAATTTGGCATTATAATTTAATTGGTTTTATTAGTCGCACGTGTGATATGTCAACTTCCAACAAAAAAGTAAAAGGCACTTGAAAATGATTGTTTTTTGGTAAGAAAAATCAATGAACAAAATTCGGTTGGTTTCCTACATTCCGGATATCATTCCCAATTTCATTATGTTGGTAGTCCAATATTACACGTTTATATATTTGACAGCCGCAATATGTATACTCAAATTTATTATTTATTTTTATTTAATACTCCATTTCATTGTCCCCCACCGTTCAACTATTTGAGAACTAATAAAACCACAGTTATTTTTATAGTTAAATTAAAATAAAATATATATTTTACTATGAAATAAAAAAAATGGGCGGACCGACCAACACAATCTTAATGATAAAAAATATTGTTCAAAACTCAGTCCGTATGAACTAAACAAAATACCTAATTTTTGGATAGGTTTGTTTATTTTTCTTTTTCTATTTCAGTATCACAAACCAACAAATAAGTGCTTTAGTGACTAAGATTTACGTGGATTTAATGTTGGTTGACACCGTATTCAAAATTTGAATCTACATATAGATCCTCTGTCACTCAAATATAGAATTTATAATAAGATTTTTTATGTCTTCAATTAAACAATTGGATGTATATATACGCAAATCAAATAGATTTCAAGCAAAAAATGGAATAAGTCACGTGAAACTAATGTAAAATTGGCCGGCAGTGAGAACCAGCCGTAATCCCGGATAATTGGCCGGAGCTCTTACGGCCCGGAAGAGCAGTTTGGACTGTTGACTCGAGTTTGAACCTTCAACTTCTTTGACTTTCAAATTCAAACCTTTATTAATGATATTAGCAAAAGAACCCTAAATAATTTGATTTTGTACCTTTCATTGTTGGTCCACCTCTTGTCAATTTTTGAAACTACATTTGTCCTTCTTCTTGAGTTATTATAATTTGATGTGATTAATGGTTTTAAGAATATATAATAATACCAAATATACAAAATAATCATGAGATCTGTGGTGGTTGCTCACCCCATCCTTAAACTATGAGGTCAGGAGTTCAATTCTTACTAATGGGATGTAATATATTTTATGTCAGTTGTTTACCTCTTACTCGCAGCGAGGAAATTAGTCACTGCTATCGGCGGTGGATAGGGGTGGCAACGGGGCGGTTCGGGGACAGTTTTGCATTCCCTGCTTTATCCCCAACACTTGCGAGTACGATTTTGGGAATCTCCATTAAACCTTTCAAGGATTTTTTTTCGTCCTCGTACGCATCTCTTACGGATCCCCACGGTTTTCGGTTAATCCTCATATCCAGAAAATAAACATAAGTTAATACATTAAAACAAATACCCAACATTAAATCTCTAAAATTACGAACATAAAAGATAAATTTAATTTTACCAAACAACAAACAAATCATTTCAAAACTATAAAACATGACTTAAGTATTAACCTTTAAAACATGGCAGACGGTACTACCTTTAAAGGAAAATATGCAACTAATAATCTATAGTTCCAAATCATGATCTGTTTGTTCTAAAAAGGAACTACATTGATAATCTTTTCAACCATATAAATTACCTCTTCTAATTTTACTCGTACGATTTATGGTAAACTTTCGAAGTCATTGTTATTGTTGTTTTTAGAAACAATCTGATGTCTTTTTTTTTTTACATTCGCTCACTCAAAAACTAATAATTTCTAATATATAACTCGAAATCGAGAACCGTTTGTTTTAAACGAATCTAGACTTTTGTATGATTATAGAAATATAAGGTTCACTTCCTAATTTATCTTGTAAAATTTTTGGTGGTTTTTCAAAGTCATTGCTAAAACTTTTTAAGAAATCTGCTGCCAAATATTTATAACCTTCAACATTCAAATGTTCATATTATTTCGAATACATATCAAAATCGACCACTATGTATTTTAAACAAAACTACATTAAATTACGTTTACAACAATGTATATACAACATTCTAATTATTTTTATAGAATTTACGAAGAATTTTTAAATTTACTCCAGCCAGCCTAGCTAAATTACTCTTATGGCCATCAAACTTTATAAAATATTGGGATCCTTGTGAATATTTTTCGGGGATCCCACGGTAATTTATATAGGTACGGTTCGGTTATTCCCACAGTTCAGATATAGCAATCTCGTCTTCATCCTCATTTGAGCTTCGATTATAAAACTTCTCATGTCCTCGTCTCCGTGGGTGAAGATTTTAGTTTTCCCCATACCCGTTGGTTTGGATCCCCACGATTTTCGGTTATTTCCCATCCAATTGTCACCCCTAACAGTGGATACCTTAGCTCGGACAAAAAAATTAAATACAAATACATTAACTAATTCAGTTTTATAATGTAAATTATTAACCAAGTAGAATATACCAAAGATAACGTAAATTATTAAAATTAGTTTGGGATGACAATTAGGGCGGTCAAATGATGAGTTCTTTCTAAGCCTGTCACGGCGTTGATTAGATGTAACTAATTTTACGGTTTTATGGCTGTAAAAACGTGCGGTTTCCTGGAAGAAAATTCCTAGAAACAATACACAATGAATTTCTTTGAATCCTCTACAAAGCAACCTCAAATCCCAACTCACCTCGTGTTAGATAATACTATTTTATTAAAAGTAATTTATCTCTGGGAATTTATAATTAAAAAACCTTATGTTATTGGTCAATCCGTATATAAGCATATATGCAGTTGTCAATTTATTCAATAACTACAGCAATACCTAAAGCAATATCTTTAATATATAAAAGATCACATGTACAATACATCGTCTGTAATATCCCATTATTTGACTAGTGACCAAAATGCAAAGAATCAAAAGCTAGTAATTTTAGTTCAGTGACTAAAACGTAAATTTTTAAAGTTTGGTGACAAAAGTGAAAAGTTGAGAAAAATTCAAGGACCAACATGGTAATTTTCTCAATAATTATTTTTATTCCATAAATAGATAGATCATCTAAGGGTGTGGGTTGAATATAATAACTATGGTTTGATCTGATGTTTCTATTATTGGGAAATTACGGTTAAAGTTTAAGTGTAATTCGGGTAATCGTATGAGCTCGGAATTTTATGAAAATTTGAAGGAAGTCTTAAAAAGACCCAAAGAGCATAGCATCGAAGTTTGAATCATTTTTAAATTAGTCTAGATTCGATTCTATTCAGTATTATGTATAGGTGATGGAATGGCATTTTTGAAAATAAATTATTTCATTAATGGCATTTTTGACATTTCACCTATACTTTTTAATAAAAATTAATTATGAAAGAAGATAAAGTGTAGGTGATGAATGGTTATTAGTTATAATTAAAGGGTAAAATAGTCATTTGACTATTTTATAGATTTTTATTATTATATAGCCAAATTTAAAGACATGTGGCATTAATCAAAGAAAGAAAAAAAAGTTGGAATTGTGTTCATCTTTTTCCAAGGCTATCGAAACCTCAAGGGGACTAGGTAAGAAATTTTCAATTCAATTTTTGACTTGATTTGTTTGATTTTTGGCTAGAGACATGAAACAAGAAATTGATCTCCCTTGAATTCTCTAACTTTTGACATAAGTTTTGCTTAGTTTCCATGTCTCTAAGTTGAGTTTGATGATTAGGGTGGTTGAAGAGCATGTTAAGATTTCATGTTTTAAGGCTTAATCAAGTTGGAAATGGTGTTGTAGTGTTGTTTAGATGCTTGAAAAGATGAAAACTTCTTGGAAAACCTATAGGGGCCATTTCGGCAAAATGAAGAATATTAGAGGAAATTTTGTAAAAATTATTTTGATGATGGATTTGATTAGAATGATGTTTTCTAAGTTGAATTGTGTTGTTGGATTGAAGAAAACATCATTTTAGGACCAATTTGTGAATTGTGTAAATTGGGTGAAATAAGTGAAAAATTGGAAAATATTCAATAAGCATGGGTATGTTGTTTGCTATGATACAATGATCATTTTGGTGTTAATATTTTTGAAAATGGAGATGAAATGTGGAAGTTTCCAAATTTTAGTTTATAAACCCTAAGAGAGAGAATTTGGGGTTTAAAGGGAAATTATCAAATTATTGGTTATAGTGTGTAATTTGAAATGAGATTAAAGTATAAGAAGTATTGTGGTAGAAAAGAAGTCATATTGGTATGTACATGTATTAGTAAAGGTTGGACATGTACTTAAGGTTGCTTGTGTCATGTATTTAATGTACATACAGATAACAAGCAAGTTCGAGATCAAACGAGTGAAGAAAGAAGATAGAAAGTGTAACCGAGCTTAGTGAGGCTAGTATAAAGTTTACTTTTGAAAGTGTCAAGGTGAGTGCAATGCATGTATAACATGATCTTTATGCCATTCATCATATAATTGACTTGTTAAAAATATGTCAAGAATTGAAAGTTTCATGCATGGATCACTACTTATTCATAGAATATTATTTTGCGTATGAATTGCTTAATATGTAAATATATGTTGCCATGTATGAGATTATGATTGACATAAAGCCCAAAGTATGAGATAGGAAATTAAAAGTATAGTTGGATATCCATAGAGTCATAAACAGCTGTATAAATATTTTAGCACTCCCGGTAGAGTGCAATTTATTATAAGCACTTCATGTAAAGTGCAAAATAATTAATAATTGTATACTCCGGTAAGTATACAAAAGCACTTCCAGTAAAGTGCACATAATATACTATACTCAAGTAAGTATAGGGGGATGACTCGCATACAAAAATTTCCTTAATTCAATACTTTGGCTAAATGAATTGAAAAACAGGATAAAAAGGCTTGAAAACTCGATGATGAATATGGCAACGGTATTGGTAAGAATCAAGGTTATTACCATATAATATGTTATTATACATATATCGTGTCATATATGCTAATATGCATAAATTGGTAGGTGATCATATGCATTGTTATTTATTTATATTGATACCTATGTGAAATTGCATTTAAATTAAATGTTATTGCCTCACTAAGTATATGCTTAGCGTATGATGACTTTCATGCGTAGGATTTAAAGGAGCTTCGAGGGAAGAGTAGTCAAGCAGGGAAGAGTAGTCGAGCATCACTTTCATATTTTGGGAGGTATATCTCCGTATTCATAGTAATGTAATGTCATCCATCCTTTCTTTTGAAAATGTACTAGATGGCATGTATAATCAATGGGGTTGTAATAACTTATTACCAAATATGGTTGCTTAATAGTTGTGATAATATAGATAATGAACCTAGTAAGTTCTATTATATCTATAAATGATGATGGACTAATTTTTATTAAATTTGGGTCTTAAGATAGAAAGATTAAAAATATGTCCAAATGTGTGTGCAAAAGTAGTGAGTTTGAAAAATCAGCATAAATTCCACAAATTGAATTAGAAGGTGAATCATATATGTACGAACTAGAAATTTTGTCTAGTTTCTTACAAAATTTACGGTGATTAATTTCGAGTTGTATGTAAAAAGATATGAATTTTTATTCGATGAAAGGTTAGAAAACAGGACAACAGAATTTCAGTATTTTGGGACTGTGACGTGAATTTTTGTGTAATGAGTTTGGGCTAATAATTTATATGGATAGAAATTTTAATGAATCTAGTTTAATTAGAAAATTTTGGAATGAATTTCCGATGTCTATAAAAAAAATTATAATTTTTTTAAGTAAAGTAGAGGTTACCCGTTTTCTAAGGGAAAAGAAATATTAGGGTTTAAAATTGGTTAGTAACATAACTAACTCGTATATGGTAATAAATACGGAAAAGGGATGTTACATCGTCTATGATCTGATTTACTATTTTGCTTTCTTCTTATAAATTTGTTCTTTAACTTTCATGAAATTTGGTACCCAATGTTTTTATGTTGAATTCATATCGTAAATCAAGATTCACTCGTTAGTTAAGTGGTGAAAATGTTTATATTACCTCATTTTAAATGGGTTTAGAATTTCGATATTTATCTTTGAGATGTAATAACTCTATACTTAATCAAAAAATTTATATTTAAATTTAAAATGTTTAAATGTGATAATTAGAATTATTATTTTAACAATCGATTAATTATTAATATGTAACTAATTTAAAGAGTGATCCCACAAGAAAAGAGGATAATATTCATCCTAAGATACCGGGTTCGAGCAATTTTTTTTACAAGGTTAAGAAAAAATATTACCAGATATTACCTTGTAATTTAACATACGACACTTAATGATATTAACATTTTTAGCATGTTAATGTTATACAAATATTAATTCGCCATTGAGTGACCTAGGATGATTCGACTTTAAGCATTGTAATCTACATATGTATAAATTTATTTAAATTTAAAATCAAACTAAAATTTTAAAATGTTGAAATAAAAATTTAATAAGTATCTATTGAAGAAACTTATTTCATCCAAAACATATCTGGTCCCGTCCACGTGCATATTTAATTTTGAAAATAAATATTTGAATGGCAGAAAAAGCAAGACACAAATATTTTTATATAGTTTAATAAATGTAAAAAAGAAATATTTTTCAAAAAAGACGAGGAAGTTATAAATTATAATATTCAATAATGCACGCCCTTCATGACTGGATCAAGCAATTTCGAGCGTTATTCAAGTCACCGACCGGTCCAACCCGGCCCCTCACCTTTGGTTATATTGTTTGTTGGCCACTATTATAAATAAACACTCGGCTCTGTCATCCACTTGCAACCCACCTCTGCTTATTCTCCTAAAACAAGCTCCTTGCTTTTCATTTCTAATGGCAGCTTCTTCTTTACCTTTTACTTCTATTCATCTGCAATTTGTTTCACCAAATAAATCATCATCAAAGTCGGCGGCGACTTCAACGTCGCGTCGGGTTGTCGTTCCCCGGTTTAAAGCCTCGGTGTCGGAGAAACCATATGTGCCAGCGCCGGCGGTGTCCGTTTCAGATAATGGAGAAGCCAAGCTTCCCGTGAAGAAGATCCCGGGGAATTATGGGGCTCCTCTTGTTGGTCCACTCAAAGATCGACTTGATTATTTTTACAACCAAGGTCGAGACGAGTTTTTCAAATCGAAAATCCAGAAATATCATTCGACGGTGTTCCGAACCAACATGCCACCCGGTCCTTTCATCTCTAAAAACTCAAAGGTTGTCGCTTTACTCGACGGAAAGAGTTTCCCTGTTCTTTTCGATGTCAGCAAGGTTGAAAAAAAGGACCTTTTCACCGGCACTTACATGCCGTCGACTGACCTCACCGGCGGCTATCGAATCCTCTCGTATCTCGACCCTTCCGAGCCCAAACACGCCAGGCTCAAACAACTTATGTTTTTCCTCTTGAAATCCAGGAGAGATCAAGTAATCCCCGAGTTCCAAGCCTCTTACAGTGAGTTATTCGAAACGCTGGAGAAAGAGCTCGGTGAGAAAGGCAAAAGCAGTTTTCCGACGGCCAACGATCAAGCTGGGTTTAACTTCTTGTGTCGGGCTTTCTTCGGTACGAACCCACGAGACACTAAACTAGGAACCGATGGTCCAAGTTTGATTAGTAAATGGGTCCTGTTTCAACTCGGTCCGGTTCTTTCTCTTGGTCTCCCTAAATACGTTGAAGAACTCCTAATCCGTACTTTCCCTCTCCCGCCTGCTTTGGTTAAGAAAGATTACCAGAGACTCTATGAATTTTTCTACGAATCATCCGGTTCCTTTCAAGATGAAGCTGAGAAAATGGGGATTTCACGAGAAGAAGCTTGCCATAATTTGTTATTCGCTACGTGTTTTAATTCATTCGGTGGCATGAAAATTTTCTTCCCCAACATGCTTAAATGGATCGGCAGAGCCGGAGTTAAGCTACACACTGAATTAGCAACGGAGATCAGATCAGCCATCAGATCCAACGGTGGAAAACTCACAATGGCCGCCATGGAACAGATGCCATTGATGAAATCCATCGTGTTCGAAGCTTTACGGATCGAACCACCCGTCCCGTTACAATACGGGAAAGCGAAGAAGGATTTCTTGATCGAGAGCCACGACGCCGTGTTCAAAGTAAAAGAAGGGGAGATGTTATTCGGGTTCCAACCATTTGCGACGAAAGATCCGAAGATATTCGAGAGATCGCAGGAGTTCGTGGCCGACAGGTTCATCGGAGACGACGGAGAGAAGCTGTTGAAGCACGTGCTTTGGTCGAATGGACCAGAGACTCAGCAATCGACGTTGGGGAACAAACAGTGCGCCGGCAAGGATTTCGTGGTGTTGATGTCGAGGCTTTTGGTGGTGGAATTGTTTAGACGTTACGATTCCTTCGATATCGAAGTCGGTAAGTCGGCGTTGGGGGCCGCCGTTACGGTCACATCCTTGAAGAGAGCAAGTTTTTAAGACAGAAAAAAAAAAAACTAATGTTTTTGTCAATGGGTAACTTTGACAAGTCATCCATGTAATGTGATAGGATATTACATATTTTCTATAATTAATTTGATTTCCTTTGACTGAATGATTATCCCAATTAATTTTTAAAAAATATTATTATTATTATTATTTATTTGAAAATGTTTTATTCACCCACTTGACTGGTATAAATATTCTTTCTACCCAGTTAACATTCAATATTTTAAGTTGATTCATGGAAAATAAAATCAATTAATTTGATGTTTTTATTCAGATAAGTTTTATTTTTGTCATTAATTAATTTTCCCACTTATAATTTCTATAGTCTATCATTAATATAAATTCTAAGAATTGATGTAATAAAACATATACCTATATATTTTTTTCAAAATACAATCTTTTTTAATAACAAAATGCAATCTTAAAGTTTAAGGAAAAAATCAATTGAAATTTAATGGATATTGTTTATCAATGATTCCTTTTGGAATAACAAACTGTTAGTTTTTTCTTTGGGTAAAATTTTGATACACAGGCGGTGTAAAATTAATTTTACACGAGCCTGTATATTTATACTATAAAAACTCAAATTTTAAATTCCTAATCCTAACCTTAAAAAAATAAACCCTAAACCTTATACACTAAATTATAAACACTAACCTTAAATTCTAAACCCTACAACCTAAACCCCTAAACCTTAAACACTAAACTAAAACTCTAATTCATAAAACTAAAAGGCACGTGTAAACATCAAACTTTTTCTCTTTTTCTTTCTTTCTTATGATTTTGATTTGTATTTAAGCAATCCTTAACGTCATGTGAGTTGAGTAAGGTCGGTACAAACTGTAATAAAATTCAATATTTTTTATTAGTAAATTATTTAAATATTTTGAAATTTAGTGTGATAATAATAATTTTCATATTTTTTGAGGGATTAAAGAGCGTTTTTACCGTAAATATATATATATATATATTCAATAATTTTCTGAAGATCATGACACTACAATTCCAATGAAGTTACGTCACTATATACAAATAATAAGGGAGTAGGTTGGATATAAATTAAAGATTGAGAACGTAATAAAATATAAGTGAAAGATTAAAGGTTCATTTGTTAGTAAAAAAGAGAATTTAATAAAATAATAATTAGGATTATAATAATAAGGGCTTAAATCAAAATAAGTCTTCAAACTTTATTTTTTTCTAAAATATATGCTTAATTTTTTTTCAATCGAAATACCTGTTTTTAATTTATTTTAACCACCATTTTAGTTAAAAATATATAGTTACTTATTTTAGAAAAAGACTATAAAAACGAGAGATGCATATATGATTTGAGGAATCAGAATAGCAATAGGAGTCGGAGAGGAGAGGAGAGGTGTCTCAATCTTGAATCTTGATTGACGTGATGTAGTTAATTAGGACAAACTTTAGCCAACAAAAGCAACCTTTGACATTTAAATTGAATGTTTTGTTCCAAAAAATAGACATTTACATTGAATGCATGGCCGCTAATGTAAGTAACGGTTGATTCAAACACTGTTTGGATGTCTGAAATTCAAAGTTGAGCGAGTTGAGAGATTAAGGAGAAAGTCTCTCTCTAAAATACGTCTTTTCTTCCTTCTCTTTACGATAACTAAAGATTTTTTTTTTTTTACCAAGAATGGCCTCTGGTGGCCTAATTGTTCTCTTCCGATTAATAAATCACTCTCTACTTTTGGTAGGCCGTCAGCCTTTTCATAGAAACTCATCCTTTAAATGTTTTTCTCAGTCTTTTTATAGATTTTGAGGGAAAACGTTTTTTTTAAACGACATTCGGTAATTGTTGTTTAGATAATTTTTTCGTCACAGTTTGAAGGTTCTACGATGTTTTTTTGTTAGCGTTTTCCTCATCGGTGGCCGGTGAGCTTGACCCCCCATCTGGTGTTTTGTTCATAATTTTTACTGTAACGTCCTAATTTTGAGCCTAAGAGCTTTTAGGTTGATTAGACGGTTAAGTGGACCGAATTAGAGATTTGAATCGAATTTATGATTAAAATCGAAATAAATATTTTTGGTGTGAGAATAATATAGGAAAATATCTAAAAAAACATTATTTAATATATGTATATTTTTGGTGAAGTCAATTTTAGAAAATGGAATTTGAAAATTGGACATTTTGATTAATAATGAATTACATTGGCAAGTGATGTGGTTCAAAATGTTATCAGATATAATTGGTCGGTCATAGGAATGATAGTGCACTATAAAAAGTCGCATCGGGTGTTAAGGGATTTATGTATACCGAATACTACACCACAAGTACCCTAACGATTGAGGGGTTATATGGTACTGAAAGCTCCCGTCAGTAGATTATGCATCTAACGATGATTGGGTTGTGATTGTAACTTGAATTCCAGTTGAGATAGCATGAAGTGTTGAGAGGACACGGACACTTGTTAAATTCGTGTATCCTATGTAATATTTTGTAAAAGGAAACTTGGTTTATGATCACTTGAAAGCCAATATAATTGATAATATCATGTTGATGTATTATGTTGTATAATGTTGATTTATTCATGTTTACTCTTTAAGCCTTATATATATGGATTGTTATGCATAGAAAAGCTTAAATTAAGGGTTAGCAAATGAAATTTTGTTGTTGATCCATGATACATGTTGCATATGGTGTAATATGCATGTTTTGAAAATGTTAAGTGTGTGGTTTAAAAGGCATGATAATGTTTTGAAGTTGTTTTAAACAATGAACTCGTTGTGAATTGGGAACCGGTTTTAAATGCATTGATGGTGTTGTGTTTTGAGCACTCCTCGCTAAGGGTAGTGTGCTTACGCTCTATTTGTCCATCAATGTAGAGAATTAAAGGTTGGAGGCAGTGAGCAAGCGAGGAGAAAATCCAAGAACTTGAATAACTCAAAAGTATGGTTTTTGAACTAAACTAGTATTAATAAAGGCAGTGGGGTTCCTTGTTGTTTTGGAGGGATTTTGCTAAACTCCTTATTTAAACAAATTTGCTATGTTGTTTTGGAGTTGTAATTCGCCTTATATGTTCGTCTATTGCTTTGGATTTATATTTCGTATAATGGTTGACTTGGTTTCTAGGAAGCATGCCTCTAGACTTTTGATTAAGACATGATGTCATGATTTAATCATGATTCTGTGATATCTTGACATAGATTGATCTTTAGTATGGTTGTGATTATGTTTGTGGTATGTTGGTTTATGTTCTAATCCATGAGAGTAAGAAAAACCAACAAGTTGGGATATTTCAGGTCCAGGCGCATTGGTATACGTGTCTCTGTACCGATACGGGTAAGTGTATTTTGAGGTTGGGTTTCGATACGGGGTACCTGTATCGGTACGGGTATGAGTATTTTGGCAAGGTGTACCGATACGCGAAGAGTTGTGTTGGTACGGTTTTGAGCTACTGGAATTTGGGATTTTGAAATAGTAAAAATGTACCGATACACTTGCCCCGCGTACCGATACGGGTTGTCGTTAATTCGGTTAATGTGATTCTTGAAGTTTCTAATTCTTCTGATTTGGTCCCTGAATGTTATGAATGTAATTGTATGAGTTTGGATTATCGTTTAGAGCTAAAATTTGGCCAGTAAGCATGTAATTTGATTAATTGAGGTTTGGTAACCTAAATTTTAATTAAATCCTCATAATTTTCAAGTTTTATAATTTAGTCCTTAAATTGCAATTCGCTCAATTGGATGTCAAATTGACGCCCAATTTAGTTGTGATTTCATCCGCTGCTAGCATGCACACCTTAAGATATAAAGTTGCATCTAGATAAGATAAAAAGAAAAAAATGGACCTAAATTTAATTAATCATTCCGGGTTTTATTTCGGCAAAACCCAATATAGCTTGCTCGGTTCGGTCCGAGGTGTTACATTTACTCATGTTTTTTTGTTTGGACCTAAGTTTGGATGTTACATTTGGCAACCTAAGTTTTGTTTGGACCTACGTTGAGGGGAGTACATTTACTCCCTTTTATTTTTTGCTTTTTTTTGTTGTTTTTTGTGTTTTGAGGTATTATTGCTTTTTTTCTACAGGAACGGTTTCGTTCGAAGTGGATTTGTTCATGTTGGTGGTCTGGTCGTTGGCCTGACTTTGGGCGCCTTCTCGTGCCCCTTGAGCCTTCGCCATCTCCCGATATGGACGTGTTGTTGTTGTTAGTTGCTTTTGATGCATCTCGTTCAGCGCCTATAAGCTTCGGTGCCCCGATTTGACATGTAGTGTAGGTTATGGTTGCTAGCTTCTGCGTTCCCGACCACAGTCGATCGTTTCTGTTTTGTACGTTCTGTTGTAATGTGTCTCTAATTTGTATTCTTGTTGTTTCCCAATTTTGTTTTTTACCATAATTTTTCTTTTTGACTTTGTTCATTGTTATTCCTACCGGCTTTATACATATTTTTCTCTGATTTTTTGCATTAATTTTTTCTTTTATAATATTTGTTTTTGAATGTCAGTGCCCGTCTTATTCAAAAAAATGTGTAAAACTTGTTCGGAAAAAATATATATGGAAAACCTGATGTCTTTGGCTTTGAAAACTCGGAAAATATCCCTTTAGCCGACTCATTAGTCATTTCCACACACCCTAGAAGTCGGGTGAAGAGAAAATCGGTGCTTAAAAGAATGCCGACGGCCGAGTGCACACCCATCAACATCTACCATATGACTTTGATGATCTTTGGGTCTCAAAAAGCTTAAAGAAAATTCACTTCATCATTACATTTGACAACCATTAATGCGACTATGATGTATTTTTTCTCGTGATCTCCTCACCTACATATGATATTTATTAATGGAAATTGAAATTGACCTTCCAAATAATCAAATTTGTTATAATCGCGACTAAGAATAGATTTAGAGGGGGTTAGAAGGGACGGTCGTCCTCACAAAAATTTAAAATTTTTATATAATTATTTAAAAAAAACTGTTAAAAGCCTATTTTCGCCTTCTTAAAATTTTATAAATTCAACTCTTTAAAATTTTATAAATTCATCTCCTCTAACCTAAAATTTTGCGTCCATCCATAATCGTGACACGTGGAGTCAGTAGAGTTCGCCCAACCAACATAAATAGTCTCCCACAAGACTATTTAGGTACGCTGCATCTCTCAATTGCTTTATGGATGACAATTTGAATGGTTGATTCGTATGTAAATATTCGATTTCTATTGTTGTTGATTTGGTTATCATGAACTTAGATGATATTCGGATTCAAATGTTAAATTGTTGTTTGTTGCATATTATAAGTGTATGCGGATAAATTTCATATATTTATTATCCGAATATGTATGATGATATGAATTGATGATTTTGGTTTTTTGAATGCTTTTATGGAGATTGGAACCTCAAACATTTAAAATTTTAATGGATTCAACTATTCAACATATTATTAGAATTTTGAATTTATTTTTTTATAATTTTAAGTATTTTATAGATAATAATATGTAATTTATATTTGAATTAAAATAATAACGCTAATTTGAAGATAAAGCATATTGTCACGCCTGAGAAGATGCGATGGTATTAATCCTACATTAGAAAGGAAAAATGAGGTCTTAGGATATATAAACGGTGACGCTGCTCATTCTATTAGATATGTCTTTTGGGAAAAAAACGTAATAAACTCGTGATAATTATATATAATATTTAAAAAAAATACATATTCAAATTCAAATGATTTCAAAATAAATATATATCCAACCTAATATCATTCCACTTCTAACATTTTACTGATTTAAATGCCCTTAAAATCTAATTTTGGTACTCACCTTTTTACTTTCCTTATTCTCAAGTCTATTAACACGTCAGGTTTATAAACATCCGGTTAGTTTAAGAAATACTATGAAAAGAAGGAAAAGGGGTGCGCGAAAATTATTTAAAGGTTAAAATTATTCTTGTTCAAAAAATAAAATAAAATAAAATTACAGCGTTTATCAAAATTGTCCCTAAAGGAAAAAGATTTTGACAAAATCGTCATTTGCTTTGATTTAAAAAAAAAAGTCCTGAAGATAATCGCAAACGGTGACTTTGTTGGAATCGTCGTGACCAGCAATTTTGGGGTAAAACTAGACAATAACTAAATTGAAGAACATACAATGCACTTTTATGTGTCATAGACATTAGACACATGCTAACACAGACTAGGTGGCAACAGTCACGTGCGTGTGAGGATCTTGAGTCTAATCACCTAATGAGAATAAATTAAAAATGTTATATTTAAATACTTGAAAATTTTCAATGTAAGACTGCAAAAAAAACATTAATATACCGCATTGTTTAGATATTTGCTCTAAATTTAAATTTTTAACTTACATTGAATGAATAGGGTCAAGACCTTCGTACGTGCGTGCCTCTTCAACAAAGTTTATGTTTAAGTCAACATGTCAAAGACACATAAACATGTCTCTTCTTGGTACAATAAATTTATTTTTATTTCGGCTCTTTTTATTCAATTTAATCTATGTTTATTTTTTTCTATTCAGTTTAGTCCATGTTTGGTTTGGCCCAGAAACGTGGACAATTACACACAACTCGGCGTAATCTTTTAAATCGCAGCAGAGGATTATCTATATAATTCCCGTTCAACCTTATTTTCATATCTTTCACAATATTTTCCTAAATAAACTTAAAGACCACAAAACAGACTATTTTTTCCTGTCTCTCAGTCTTCGGAACCAAGAAGGTCAGGGAGGGAAGTATGTGGGCCGGGTCACCCTTGAACAAATATTTTTTTCACCTTTATTTTTTATTTAAATTTTTTAAAAAATAATTTTTTATGAATGTGTCCTTCTACTTTTAAACATTTATAATTTATCCCTAAACTCTAAATCTAGTTCCGTCCCTAAAAAGGTTATTTAAATATATGAACCAACCAAACCCTATTAAAAAAACAAACAGAAATTAAAAAAAGGGTGTAAATTAGTATGCACAAACAACCCGTATTTGGAACTAAATTTGACTAGAGATGCAATTTATTATAGTATTAGGTAAATCGGACCCTGGATTCCAATGGACATTCTCTATCTTCTCCCTTTGCCCTAAACTTGGTTCTTCTTATTCTGTTTTCAACCCTCAAATCCCTCTTGTCCGTCATCTCTTCTTCATCTCCCTGTTTTTAGAATTGGCTTCAGTTTTTTTGGGTCATTGTTAGTTTCCTACTCTGTTTTTCTTTTTTGGTTTTCCTTCTTCCGTGATTGGTAATGAGAGGCGCAGTAAGGCCACAATGTTTGCTGACACTGATGGCTTTCCCGGAGCCACATATGGCCAAACCATACATTCCGATCCCAACATTTCCGTCACCGGTCCCCCCAGTGAAGATGATTTCAACGTCCGCTACAGCAGCGTATCCGCCGCACCGGCGTTTATTGAAACCAATAGGGTCAGTTGCGAAGCCTCACCATTGACCATGTCGCCATGGAAACAAGCTTCTCCTTTGAACATTCCTACATTGAACAATTTAGACGACGGTAACGTTCCGCCGAATAGTCTCATTGGCTCGATTATACGCGAAGAAGGTCATATTTATTCGTTGGCAGCCACAAAGGATCTTCTTTACACCGGCTCCGATAGCAAGAACATTCGCGTGTGGAAGGATTTGAAAGAATTTACAGGCTTTAAATCAAACAGCGGATTGGTTAAGGCCATTGTTATATCCGGGGAAAAGATCTTTACCGGTCATCAAGATGGGAAGATTCGAGTATGGAAAGTGTCGCCTAAGAACCCTAGCATTCATAAACGAGCTGGAACTCTGCCGACTCTCAAGGACATCCTTAAAAGCTCCATTAAACCAAGCAGTTACGAAAAAGTTAAACGTAAGCGTTCTCTATGGATCAGACACTCGGATGCAGTGTCGTGTTTGAGCTTGAACGACGAACAAGGTCTTCTTTACTCTGCCTCATGGGACCGAACATTCAAATGTTGGAGAATTTCAGATTCCAAATGCCTTGAATCGATCCATGCACACGATGACGCTGTTAACTCAGTCATCTCCACCGCCGGAGAAATGGTTTTCTCCGGTTCAGCGGATGGAACCGTTAAAGTGTGGAAAAGGGAACTGCAACGTAAAGGAACGAAGCATACGCTGTCTCAAACTCTTTTACAGCAAGAAAGTGCGGTCACTGCTTTAGCAATCAGCGCTGCTTGTTCAGCGGTTTACTGTGGTTCCAGTGAAGGCCTGGTCAATTTCTGGGAAATTGGTAAAGAATTATCCCCCGGTGGAGTCCTTCAAGGGCACAAATTAGCCATACTTTGTATTGTGGCAGCTGGGAATTTGGTATTCAGCGGATCAGCTGATAAAACTATATGCGTTTGGCGTAAAGATGGCAACATCCACACATGCCTTTCGGTGCTAACGGGTCACACTGGACCGGTGAAGTGCCTGGCCGTCGAAAAGGATCATGAATCGGGGAATGGCCAACGGTGGATCGTTTACAGTGGAAGCCTTGATAAGTCCGTGAAAGTATGGAGCGTTTCGGAGTTTTCTCAGGAGGCGTCGACGGTGGGCGGCCTGGAGAGCCATCGAGAGGCTCTCCCGGTAGAAGGGAACCATTCGTCGAGCAGTATACCCAGCCATAATAATAGGTTCTAACAGTGAAGGGTTCTGGGATCATCTTTAGGGTTTTTCTACGGGTATAAAATTGTGTAAAGATTGTTGTGTTCTAGAGAATTGACTATACTTTCAATGAAAAATGGAGATGAATTTAAAAGGTAAAGCTTTCTTCAATAAAATTAATCACGTCTTTCATTTGTCTCTAATTCATATTATTTCTTTAAATCTGAATTGGTTTTAATAACATTATCCATATTCCAAATTAGTTTATTTTTGTAAAAGACTAAGATGGATTTATGTAATGTGTTTAAAATATCATTATAAGAATAATAATATTATGAATAAATAATATAAAAATATAGCTTTACATATTTAAAAAAAACCTTCGAAATATTTATTTAATTAGGACGTGAACGTGATGAGTATATTAAAACGCTCAATATTCTTTTTTAAAATGCTTTTTTATTATATTTTGGACTTAACGATTTTTTAACATTTTTTTTGAAAAAAAATATACATTTCTTTCTAGAAATTTTCAAATTTAAAAAATCATAAAAAAGAACAACGAAAACACAGAAAAAAATCCAAAATATCAGAATTTATAATTTTTTGAAAAATTTATAAATGCATAATTTATTTTTAAAATTAATAATTCAAAATATATAATTTCTTTTAAAATTCCTCAAACCATAAAAGATAAAAATGCATATTTTAAATTCTTTTTTTATCAAATTTTGAAATCTTTAAGTTTTCTTTTTGCATTTTTAAGATTTTTTTTTAATTTTCAATGTTTTTTATGCATGATGAAACTTTATTGTTTCACGTCATATTTTAACAGAAAATGTCAAAAGGGACAAATGTAAGCCTGTAAACGAACTGAACGAACACGAATGATGACATGTTTATGTTCGTTTGTTTAACTTTAATCGAACAAATGAACGGACACGAATAACTAAACGAGCATAATTCCTTGTTCGTATTCGTTTGTTAAAATAATAAATGAACGCGAACGAACATTGGGTATTATTTATTTATTTTTCTTAAGAAATCTGAAGTCCCGTGTATTGAGTATTTGTTTAATTTTTTTCTTTTTATTTCATATTTTTAATATATATTTTTAAATTTTTTTAAATAAAATACTTTTTGTTATGAAAAATAATAAATATAAATAGGCATATGTGAATAAATTTAAACGAACGAATTACCGAACGTTCACAAACATAAATAAACGAACAATCCTCTTGTTCATGTTAGTTCATTTAATAAAAAAACGAACATAAACAAATTTCCTGCCGAACGGTTTGTTGAACGTTTAGTTCGTTTAGAGCCCTAAACAAATGTCCAATAGTGTAGATGAAATAAAAGTTGGGGTCAAACAAACACACTAAAAATAATAAAAGGGGCAAAAGTGATGATTTTCTTAAATTAGAAGTGTTGAAGTAAGTATTAAGCCAAATGATTATGATGTTTTGAATATAAATCAGAAGAAGAAGAAAAACGAGTAATACATCTAGGAAATAGGAATAGTATCATATATTACCATACCATTAAAACAGTAGTAGTAGAGTTCGACGCACGCGTTTATTTTTAAATTACAGTACTAGATTGTCCCATGCCTAGGAAAACATTATATATATATATACACGCGTGTGTATTTATTCATACAGATGAGGAGGAAGGCGAGGAGTGAAAACGACATCAAGTGGCGCACCTTTCAGATTAGTCAAACCGCCACCCTCCCGCATGTCGACCGGCTCATCAAGCGGCGTCGTAATTTCAAACGATTGCAGCAAAGCAGCAAAGTTGAGATGTAAAACTTGAAGCGCAAATGAAATCCCAGGGCAAACTCTTCGACCGCTACCGAAAGGAATAAACTCGAAGCTTTGTCCCCTGACGTCGAGATGCTTATGCGTTGTAAGAAACCTTTCCGGTCGAAACACGTCGGGATCGGACCATACTTTGGGACCTCGCTGAAGCTTTGAAATGTTTACAAGAAGGCGCGTGCCTGCCGGAATAAAGTAGCCGCCGGTGGTGCAGTCTTCGACGGATTCATGCGGCACGGAGAGGGGGGCGGCAGGGTATAATCGGGTTGTTTCTTTGATGATAGCTTGGAGATAGACTAGGTTTTTGATGTCGGATTCTTGCACGAGCCTGTCTTTACCGACACAAGTGTCTAATTCATGCTGGGCATTTTTCAAGGCGTCACGATTGTTTAATAGTAACGATAGGGCCCATGTTATCGTCACTGTATTTGTGTCTGTTCCACCTAAAATTATTGCCTAAAAAAATAGTAACAATTTAAATGCTAAGATTTATGCTTCCTTTCGTTGAAGTATTTGTTTTTAACATGTTTAAGTAATAGATTAATTTTTATTTAGTAAGTTTTAATTATTTATTGTTCTTTCACGGGGAGAAGTAATATTTTTTATTTATTTTGATGAGGTCTTTTTTCATTTATTAGAATTTTACAATTCTTCTAATTTTAAGTTAAATTTATACTATTTTCTATGAGAAGAAAGCAACATTTAGTTCCATTTAGGTTTTAACTTCACAACCTTTTCAACTCGAGTCTTAAATTAAATTTTTTAGAATTTTTAATGATACGATACTCTAAAATTAAGTCATATAATCATTTAAAATATATTTTTGAAATATTTAAAAGATGACATAGCACTCTACTATTATGTCATTTTATCAAGAATTAAAGTCCAAATTTAAGAGCTAATATGGAGTGTGGACTGGAAAAACTCAGGAACCAGATTAAAAATGTTATCGAAGTCCAAAACTGATTGTTGTTTATCTCTTCTTTAGATTAAGATAAAAAAATAATACTTATTTGATAATTATTTTTTCTGTGCGTTAATACACGAAATGATTTTCTTTGTTTATTTATTGTGCCTAATATTTTCAAGTATTGAATAATCAAATTGAATTTAATTATATCTAAAAGTTAAATTGAATTGATCTCAAATAAATAAAAGTTCTTTATTTATTTTTATGCCTAATATTTAAAGTATTGAATAGCCAAATTGAATTTAATTATAATTTAATATCAAAATAAGTGTTCAAACTACATTGTTTTTTCTTTGTAGGTGCATAAAGTTTTTTTTCTCCTTTTAATATTCAAACTATTATTTTTTGCTCATTTTAAAGTCAACTGAGACACTTATTTTGAACAAAAAAAATGATAGTTTAGACACTTAATATGGGCAAAAAAAATTTAAACACCTAAATAGGTAAAACGGGATAATTTGAGCACTTATTTTGATATTAAACCTTTAATCGATTCAATTTTACGATTTGAAGGATTAATTGATTTAATTTTACAGTTCTAGAGTTTAACTAGGGTATAAAAAGGTTCGATGGCAAGCCTAATTATTGTTATTAATAAGGGTGTTTGTATAATTTCCTACATGAATTGAGACTCGTTAATTGATGACACCAACTCTTAATATATAATATAGATATTTAGATATACTTTTTTATTTTATAATTCGGCTGTTCGACAATTTTTTTTCCTTTTGATATAATTAGAGATTTAAAAAGTTGACCCGACCTAAAAATTCGACTGAAATCTGTTCGAGTCAGAACTTGGTTTGACCCGAAGATGTGATGATTCGAAATCAATCTGTAACCGACTGTTTTTTACCCGAACCCTAGTTGGACCTGTTATTATAGTAACCGAACCCGACCTACATCCGACCGAGAATGACTCGAACTCGAATTGAACATGTTACTGTGGACCCGAAACCCGAATTGCACCCGACTAAAACGAAGCCGAACCCGAGATTAACTTGGCAGATAACTGATATTACCCGACTGAATCAACCCGAGATCCAATTTTACCCGACTTGTTTTGAACCCGACCTATTGTTGATCTAAACTAATATTGACCTGGCTTGATTTACCTGACATGTAATTGAGGAAGCCTATGATTTGATGAATTTAAAGTGTTGATAAATATAAACTATTAAGTGTCGGTAAATGTAAAATATTAATTTTTAAATTAATTTAAAGTGTAAAATAATTTTTTTTGTTATATATACATATATAATCAATTAAAAATATTAAAAAAGGAAATATTGGATTTAGATATTCGTTTGACACTACTAAGTTTAAAATTTTGTTAAATAAGACAATGCCTAATAATAATTCAATATGTTTAGTAACTCATTCAATATAAATTATTTGTCAAGTTTGAACTAAATTAAAATTTTAACTTTCATGTTGATATTATCATGTGTACAATTACATGTTTACATCTATATCAAAATTTTTTGTATGATTATATTTAATCAAAGTTTATTATAGTTACAACAACAACAACAGCATTAATAATAATAATAACAATAATGTCCGAATTGAATTAGCTTATTAAACTTATGATATAATTGAGCTAAACTAAAATCTAAAAGCATAAATTACGGATATAATTAAAAGAATTCTAAAACTAAATATGAAATTTCAATTAAATTAATCTAAGTTGTGACTCAATTGAATTAAACTAAAACAATTGGTAGAAAAAGAAAAGGATAATTGGTAAAAAAAAAAGAGGGGAAAAGACAAAATTATGGAGGGAAATAAGCCACTCATTTTTTAGGTTTGAGATTTATTTACTTTTAGTCTAAAATTTTTGGAGGGATAAAAGGCAACCAAAATTTTGGAGAGAATTAGAAGAATAAGCCACCCAAATTTTGGAGGGAATTAGTGGAATTTTTATTTTTGGTAATTTAATATAATAATATTTTTGTTTATTCTAGTCCCTACAATTTAATTTTTAGTCAAAATTGTCTCATATTTATTTATATTTTTTATAATTTAATCCAATTTATTCTAGTCCCTGGAATTTAATTTTTACTCTAAATCGACCCCTATTCATTTTGGTATTTTATTCTAATCTCTAAAAAGTAAAAATCTGGCAGCCTATTTTTTAAGTTGATCTGCCCGCAGCCCGCCCATATTTAAAAAACAATTGCCAATTCTTGTGACAGATAGAGGGAATCTTGCCCGCCCATTTTTTAAGAGGTTATTAGTGGATTAAGCCAATACTAGTTTAGGAGCTTTACACTTAAGTCTTTTTTTATTCTTTAGTTTTAGTTTGATTCATTTTAGTTTAGTGTTTTTTAATTAGATTCTCCTTCATAAAATTGTTTAATAATTAAAATGTTTGGCGGGCTTTTGAAGACCCAATTTATTTCGACAATGATGAAAAACAGCGTCAATGTATTAAATTATAATAATTAGTGTTTGAGGTTATGAGATTAGTTTAGGGATTAGGGGATTAGTTTTGCACATTAATTATTACTAATTGTAAGATTTAGGGGTTGAAGTTTGGGGTTTAGGTGTAAATGTGTCAAATTTAGTGTTTTGAGTTATGAGATTAGTTTAGGGATTAGGGGATTATGTTTGTACTTTAATTATTAGTGATCATAAGATTTAGGTGTTGAGGTTCGGGGTTTAAGGGTAAATGTGTCAAGTTGAGTGTTTGAGGTTATGGGATTAGTTTAGGGATTAGGGGATTATGCTTGTACTTTAATTATTAGTGATTGTAAGATTTAAGGGTTGAAATTTGGGGTTTATGGGTATAATATATGTTTCAAGTTAAGTCCTGGGTTATAGGATTAGTTTAGGGATTAGGGGATTCGAGGATTAAGCTTGCACTTTTAATTATTAGTGATTGTAATATTTAGAGGTTTAGAGTTTATGGGTAAATGTGTCAAGTTGAGTGTTTGGTAGGAGTTATGAGATTAGTTTAGGGATTTGGTTTGCACTTTAATTATTAGTGATTGTGAGATTTAGGGGTTGAGGTTTGAGGATTCGAATTGACCCATATTTATTTTAAAATTTTCTAATATAGTCCAATGCTTTTAATATGATGATATTTTTGTTCATTATAGTTCCTAAAACTTTATTTTTAGCCAAAATTGACACATATATATTTTTATTTTTGGTAATTTAATTGAATAATATTTTTGTTTATTTTAATCCATACAATTTAATTTTTAGTTAAAATTGCGCCATATTTATTTATATTTTTAGCAATTTAGTCCAATAATATTTTTGTTTATTCTAGTAGCTAAAATTTAATTTTTACTCAAAATTAACCCTATTTATTTTTTTATTTAGTCCAATATTTTTAATATGATGATATTTTTGTTCATTATAGTCCTAAAACTTTATTTTTATTCCAAATTAACCCATATTCATTTTTTTGTAATTTAGTCCAATGTTTTTAATATGATGATGTTTTTGTTCATGATAGTCCCTAAACTTTTATTTTTCACCGGAATGGACCCTTATTAATTTTAAATTTTTGTAATTTACTTCAATATTTTAAATATGATGATATTTTTGTTCATTATAGTGCCTAATATTTTATTTTTAATGTGATTCGTATTCGTGAGAGGTGCTAAATAATTCACTCGAAATGACTCTTTCCAAAGTCTATCGATTATTTGTACCAAACTCAAACTTAATACGAACTCGAAACCCGTATGAACCCGACCTGAAATGAACCCGACTTGAAATGAACTTGACCTGAAATGAACCAGACCTTAAATGAACTTGACCTGAAACTGACCCTCACCCGACCCGGATCGAGTCAAAACATCAAATCGACCTGAAATGACTTGTATTCAATTTGACCCGACCTAAAACTACCAGATTACTTGTTTTTACCTCCCTAGATACAATGCCCAAACTCACTAAATCCCTCCCAAAATTCATAATAAAACAACACTGTGTTTAAACTTACATCCTCTTTAATGCTAGAATATCAACAATTAATGTTTAACTGAATTAAAATTTAATGGGAAATATCATATAATTTTCTTGACTGTGCAAGTATCATTATACTTATGATATGAAAGTAAACATGTCAAAGTTCTAATATAACTTTAAAATTTATGAATAGTAGAACAATAAAAATAAATTTTAATGTTTTATAATTTATGAATAGTAAAAGGACCACTGAATAGGGCCGAATGAATTGATGGTTGAGCGTAAATTTTATCACAACTCACAAGGGTATCCATCAAACAAAATCAACTTTCTTATCTTTGTCGGGAGGAAAAAAGAATGTCTTTTAGGCGTTTGCTTCAAGCAAAAGATTATTATTAGAAAAATAATTTTTTAAAAATTATATATTCACGTTAGATTTAAGAAAATTTCCTATAAAAGGTAATGTTGTATTCTCAATAATAATTTTTTTCTCTAAAATAGTGAGAATGTCATTTCCACCCTATTATTAAGTATTAAACAATTTCTATCATTTACACTAAAATACCCTTAAGATAATATTTTGTATTTAAATAAATCATTATTTTTCATTTCTCCAACAATATTTTTTAATAGGTTAAACAATTCTTAACTAATTTAAATTGTTGCATAATAAAATATATAAACTAAATTCATCATTTAAAAAATAATAAATATCATTTCTAATATTATTACTTCTCTAAAAAGTAAGTTTTTATTTGAAATTTTAGATTTTAAAGAATGACTTTTGATTTTAAAAATAATGTAAATTGAATAATCAAACATATAAATGTAATACTTATAGTTAGTTATTGATATATTTAATTTAGTAGCGAATTTTGATGATTATTATAAAAGTTTATGAATTTTTTTATATTTTCAAATATATAATTTTAATAAATCACAGATATTCAAATATAATATTATACTATAACATTAAAAACTATATTTAATTATATGTATAAGAACTTTATAAAAATATATATATAAATTAAAAATAAAAAAAATATTTCTTATAAAATTTTATGCAAATATTTTCACTTTAAATTGAAGTGTGACTAGTTAAAAAGAAAATACATCACAATGATAATTTCGTAAAATATACATTCTAATAATCTTATATTCCATCAACCAAACTTTATAATTTTACATTCCTATCAAACAAACCAAACAAAGTAATATAAAATTCTTAATAATATATCAAGTAATGAATTATTTCAAAAATCTTATTTTTAAAGATAATGTTATATTCTTTCAACTAAACACCTCTTAATGTCCACGAGACCATTAAATTTTTTGTTTGTTCTTTTGTCATTAGATTGACTGTAGATATGTTTTTTGGAAGCGTATACTAGTTTAATTTGAAAAAATTATCTGATGTACAACGACACTTATAATATTAATATATACTTAAGTTTATTATTTAATTGTAAAACACTGGTCAAGTAAGCTCAATCGTTCTCAGATTATTAAAGTTTTTATTTCGGTTTTTAACTCTACGTTTCTTAAATTTATATACTTTTTTTAATATATTATTGTGATTACACGTAATATTTATTTATATTTTTTTAATTTTTTGATCATCTTACATACAAATGCTCGAATTTAAGTCTTCTAAAATAAATATCATATTTTTTTATTGAAGCCACACGTTAGATCCGTCTGTAACTAGTTAAGTTATTTTTTTAAGATATTTTTTAAATATACTTATGTGATCATACAATAGTTTCTTTATTTACAGTCTTTTAAAAATACACCTACTATACAAATTATATTGTTTAACTTCGAATTATATAGAAAAAAACAACATCATCCTTAACGGTAGTGTCACTCAATGAGTTTCTTTAGTGAGATATTTAAAGTTTAGTTCATTCCTTCAATTATTTCATTCCATTGATAGGTTTGAGCTCAAGTTGCGACAAATGTTACCAACATAGAACTAGGATTAGTCATGTGCGTGGGTTGTACTAAATTTGTTTTTGACCAGTTGCGTAAATTTTTGAATTTTTTCTGTATTATTGTGCATCGATTAAATTTTTTATTTTTATTTGAATATGTTTAAACTTCTAAATAAAATTAAAATTGAAGACTGGATATGGAGTAAGGAATGATGTAGAGAATGGTGGAATTAACCAGGCAGGTAGCTTTGTTGATTGTGTCAGCATCATAAGAAGGGAGGTTTCCGGCATCTTCAAGAAGCAACAGCATCATGTCCATGAAGTCATCGTGTTCGCCCTCCGGTTTGCCGGAATTTCACTTCCGTTTATGTTCCACTAAGCATTCCTCAAGAATTTGGTCCAGTTTCGCCACTGTCTCCTTCATGGCCTTCTCATGTCCACCCAAATCCAACCACCGCAAGAATGGCAGCGAGTCCGCCACCGTGAACGTCCCCGTCAAATTGAAGAAATCCCTAATCGCTTTCCGCCGCCGCTCGTTCTCGTCTTCCCCGTGTGAACTTTCGACCTCCGAGTACCTCTTACCGAGCACCATCTTGAAAACCGTGTTTATGTTAATAGTCCAAAACCATCTCTTCATCTCCACAACCACCGGTTTCGGACCATTGTTACTGCTCACTAACTCGTAAAGTCGTTTAATTGATTCCTTGGTCTTCAATTCTCTTACATGTTTGAGTTTCTCCAATCGGTGGTTCGACAGTATCTCCAGCGTCGCTATCTTGCGAATGTGACGCCAGTAAGGGCCGTAAGTGCTGAACCCGAACATGGCGAAGTTGAACCCCAAAATCTCCGCCGCTAAAGATCTTGGACGGCCGGCGAAGGCTTTATCGTTGGTTGTGAAACACTCTTTAGCGACTTCGGAATTGCTTACAACCAGCGTTGGGTGCACGCCTAGCCTGACGGTGAAGATGGGTCCGTAGTCATCGGCGAAGTTACCCAACGTGATGTGCGCTGGTTTTGGCCCTCCTAACAGGTGGAGGTGGCCGAGAAACGGCCTTCCACCGGAGATTTCTGGTGGTTTCTTCTTGTTGGTGGAGCTTTTTTGATGAACAACTGTTGTAAATAACATATAGCAAAAGAGAAAAAAAGGCAAAGATTCCCGCCATTCCGATTACAGAGAATGGAAAGATAATTTCCATGGCTGATGGTTCTAACTTGCAAGTTCTGAGCTTTGAGGCTTTTATTTTAGGAAAAACCTTATTTTAAGAGTTAATTAAAAAAATATTCATTGCCAAGTTATTAAAAAATGACTCTTATATCGTTCACATAAAGTGATTTCGTGTTTTGAATAATGTAACATTAGATATCGCATTCTATAAAAAACGAAGTACATTCAATGTGGGTTGTCTTTTTAAATTTTGTAATTTAAAATTATTGTATAAGACTTCGCGTTACTCAAAACACGAAGTTTCCGAAATATTAAAAAGTCGCATTTATATTGCGGTAATTACTGTATGGACCTCGCGCTTTGCAAATAAGGAAGTCATCGTAATTCAGGCTGAAATAAAAAGGGTGTATAGGTATGTTCGTGGTATTTTATTATGCCATCAGCCCTATAATTTTAGTAATTTTTAAGTTTATATACATAGTATTGAAACTCATCTTCCATTTGAGACTGATATTAGCACGTACAAGTCATTGCACATTGTATAAAAAACGCGTTAAAAATAGTTGGAACGTTAATTTTTGTCCAAGAATAAGAAGTTGAAATGGCTTAGTAGGCATGTTAGAGGTGTTTCCCAAGTTATTATTAGAATAATCTTCATAATATTCTAGGTTAGAGGCGTAGTATTGGAACTTATCTTTCATTTGAGACTGATATTAGCATAAAAAAGACATTGTAAACGGTGTAAAAATAACCCTGAAAATACTTCCAAAGCTTGTTTTTGGGCATGAATAAAAAGACAAAATGCCTTGAGAATCATGTTTGATGGGTTTATCCAGAAAGTTAATTGTCGCATTCGCATAACCTTTGAGAATTATGTAAAAAGAATTATAAAAAAATAAGAAATAGTGACCTCGCTATCTGTAGATAGAGAAGTCCATTTAATTAATTTCTTAATTATGGTGATAAATATGCCAAATTAAGAATAAATTAGCATATTTATCCAGATTTTCCCATAATAGGACATCGTGCTTCGCATATAGCGAGATCCGTTTAGCCTATAAAATGAGGACGACTGGCTCCAAATATTCTCGCAACTCACCTTCGTTCTTCTTCTTACTAAACTATTAAAAATTATTTGTAAAGAGTTCAACATGTATAATATGTTGAGACGAGAAATAATTACAGCTTTAGTATACTACGATGGGCAGATAGTCGATGATGCATCTCTCGATGTCGTATTTTAGTCCTCAAGTACTGTATTTTTTCCGCTGTCATACAACTTATCGTATAAAAAATTGATGAATGAAGTGAAGAAACATATTCCACATGGTCGTGAAAAACTTGGAACCGTTGAAGTTTTGACTGCCGACGTGGTTAGAACCATTAACGTACTATAATTAAAAAATCAACATATTAAATACTAATAGAATCATATGTTGATTTCTTATTGTAATTAAAAAATATTTTTTTGTGATAATCAATTATTTTTACTTCCTTGTGTGATAATCAATTACTAATAAACTTAAAATACCATGCTTCCTTTTATATAATATTTTTTTTGAAAATTTTCTGATTCAAGGGACCTTGCTACCTACAAATAACGAGTTCTTTGTACAATACTTATCGCGATAAATTATGCTTCTTTAATTTCTTGGGGACTTTGTGTTTCGGTGAACGCAAGATCTTATCCAGTAATTAAAAATTACAGTATACAAAAAATCGACTCGCATAAAATGGGCATCGCTGATTATAAAAAGCAAGTTCAGAACTCGCGTTTCATAACACACAAGGTCACCTTACATGACCAATTTAAGGGTCATTTTCTTAAATAACTTAAAAAATCATTTTTCTAATTAACTTTTAAAATAAAGTATTTTATATAATAAAGCCGAGCTTTGAGGTAGTTTAGCTTGGTGATTGAAATACTTGGCAAGTGTGCCTGATAAGGACTTGGAATCCACTACCCTAGTAGGCTAGTACCTAGTCTGTCCCTATCCCTAATCTGTCATTATCCTTACTATTAAAGAATGGGCAAGTAACGATCGAATTATATGAGCGTACTTATTTTGATCACAGAACTATGCAACTCGTGAATTAAATTACTAAACTTATTAAATTGATTTATTTTCACCAGCACTGTTAAAAAACTAACGGATAGGTAATGTGTTAGTTAACAAAAATTTGTAAAGTTATACATGTGATCACTGTTATTTACTTATTATATCAATTTAGTCATAATTTCAATTTAATTAAAAATTTTAATTAACTTATCGAATAACGACACGTAATATGTCTTTTTATTTAAATTATTTAATTTAATAAATTTAATCAACCAACTAACAGAAAACAAAAGAAAGGAATAAAAGGAAGAAGGTGAGCTAGGTGGGAATTGAACCCACGCCCAAATCACTAGACTATCACTTTATTTTTGGAAAAATTTTGTAACATTATTTATTCAATCCATACTTTATGGGGAAATTAAAGAGAGTAAATATAATGTGAGGGAAATCGAATCTGATTTTAATAAAAAAATAAGAATGGTACTTGATGTTGGACCAGAGTTAATATTTGATTAAAAATAATAAAATATTATTTATTAATGACACTATATTAAATAAATTTAAATTAGTTTTTTATTAAATTGATATTAATAGCATATAAAATATACTACAACAACGTACTTAATTAATTTATATCTGAATTTTAATAATCAAATTATTATAATATTACAAATGGAAAATATTATGAGCCATTCGATTTATTAATGAAACCAAATTTTATTGCAATACAAGATAATAACGTTATTATTAATATTCTATTTAATAACATATTGATTAATAAATAATATTCCATCATTTTTAATCAAATATTAACTATAGTCCAACGATCAAACATCATTTTTATTTTTTTTTATTAAAACCGGATTCTATTTCCCTCTCATTATATTTACTCTCTTTAATTTCCCCAAAACGTACGGCTTAAATAAATAATGTTACAAAACTTTCACAAGAATGAAGTAATAGTCTAGTGATTTGGTTGCTAGATTTCCAACCTATTGGCGTGGGTTTAAAATCCCACCCAGCTCACTTTCTTCCTTTTATTCCTTTTTTTATCGCGAATCCGGTGGTGATACGTGTTACTATCTTATTGGTTGATTAAATTTATTGAATTAAATAAATTAAAAATAAAAAGACATGTCACATGTCGTCATTCGATTGGTTGATTAATTTTTTTAATTAAATTAAAATTATGACTAAATTGATATAATAAATAAATAACATGGATCACATGTGTAATTTTACAAATCTTCGTTAACTGACACGTTATTCTTCCGTCACGCATCTGTTAGTTTTTTAACGGCGGTGGTCAAAATAGGTCTATTTAATAAGTTTGATGGTCTGATTGACGAGTTGCATCGGTGGTCAAAATAGGTGCGCCTATATAATTCGGTTGTCACTGGAGTAGTTTACCCTTGAAAAATCTATGCACGATACTAAAGTGAAGCATGTATCGAGTTCGAGATCTTGTGTATGTAAAAAATTTCGACTGAGAGATTTACTCATCAAAGTTAGATGTGCGACGTGAGTCAGTCTGAATAAGTATCGAATTAGAGACCTTATGTATACAAAAAATTTCGACCATAAAATTTACCTACCAAAACTAAATGTACGACATAAATTAGTTTATATTAGTCAAGACAAAACTCTCGTAATCAATATAACAATAAAAAGAGTTAGTACCAAAAGTTATTAGACTATTAAATCTTTTTTTTTCAATTCTAAAAGGTTATTTTCGTTTTTTATACTTTATAGTTTTCAAATACAACATATGAAATTCATATTTAATAGGATATATATAAAATAATTTCTTTCACTCACATTACAAGCGTGACAAACTTAATAAAATATAAAGAATTAACAATGTTTTGTTGTATTGTTACGGATATTTGATTTATTTAAATATGAGCTGAAATTTGTAATTTAGTTTGAAGGGCTTATTTGCAGAAATGATTTTTTTATTCATTTGTACAGATGTTGCCTCCCTCAGCGTTTAGCTGGCGGCGAAGATAAAATAAAAGCAAATCTTTCTTCAAAGGGGGTAGAACCAAAAACCAGGCGGCGTATCCTTATTTCTTATGCAAATCAAATATAGAATGAGATTAGTCATTCAAATAATGAATTCATGAGCAACAAATCTTACTGATTATATGTTTTTCAAATATATAATAGCATCTTGACAATGGCATATAAAGTTTTATAATGCCGCCAAAACCTTTAGGAATGAGTGTGGTGAATGCATATATCAAAAAATAGTGGGATTAGTTTTATTTGTTTGATTTTATATTTGGATGTCATATTGCATGCCAGTAATTATCTTAGTTTTTTGCTCGGTAAAGACAGATTTCATTAATAATATACGAATTGTATGTTTGTTAAACAATAGAATTGCACAAAAAAATTGTAAGCCACACATTACACAAGACTAAGATTTTTCTTCCAAAAAACCTTAAAACAAGAGATTTAAGAGATGTTCTGTATGTATTAGACAATAAAATTCATAACGGTATATTTAAAAGAAGGTTAAAGAGATATTTTTTTTGAGTTCAACTCAAGTTAGCTCATTTCGCACGAAAACGCAGTCAATTAGATCGTTAGTTTGTACATTACAGCGAATTAGCTTATTGACTAACGTTGATCGACGAAACCGTTAATTGTTATCTATGTGACTGTTAATTGCATGCCACGTCATGGCGGACATTTAAAAAATGCTGATATGACATCACGATTTTTTTAAATAATTATTTTTTATATATTTATATTTATATTAAATTTTAACCAAACAAATAGTAACATGTGGTATCATATAATTGATTTTTAAAAAATAATTAAAATAACTCATGATATAGAAGGAATAAGGATCAAACTTATTTCTAATAGAAAATAAGCTTAGCACTTTACAATCAAACCAACCTTTTAATCTTGTAAATAAATATCAAATATAATATATAATCTCGTCCAAATAACAAGGCTGCTGCTTGGTTAAAACCTAAAAGGGAACAAATGAATAGGTTGGGCAGGTATAGGCGTGTAGCTGTCTCTGATGAAAAAGGACGAAAGGAATTAACTGAAGCTTTAGCTGCAAAGGTCTATTCTTGTTGTTAAAACTTGAAATTCCATAATCTTGAAATATTAGTATTTAGTTTTACTTTGTTCTTTAATTAATGCAGAGGTGCATACCGGTATTTCTTGATGAAGAAATTGTTCAACAGTATTATAATGGGTATTGTAACAACGTATTGTGGCCACCGTTTCACTATCTTGGACTTCCGCAAGAAGATCGTTTTGCAACTACTCGGAGTTTCCAATCTCAGTTTGATGCATATATAAAAGCAAACCGGTTGTTTGCCGATGTGGTTTGGTGCCATGATTACCACCTAATGTTCCTTCCCAAATATCTGAAAGAAGAGAACAGTAAAATGAAAGTTTGTTGGTTTCTGCATATTCCCTTTCCTTCTTCTGAAGTACTCCATAGGACACTGCCGTCCCGGTCAGAGGAGCTGCTATCACTTTTTGGAATAGCAATGTCGGTTTTAAGGGACTCTGCTATCACTTTTTGCACTTTGTTTCTCTGTCAGAATCATATTATGAAATAATAAAAGGATGATTTTCAAAGATAAAGATAATTTAACAAAGGTGAGGAAGAAACAACTATGCTAAGCGGACGAGGTTATATATTATATTTGGTCTTTATTGATAAGATCAAAAGGTTGATCTAGTGGTGAAGTCTTAAAGTTGATTCCCACCAAATTCGGGTAATTTTAATTCTTTATTTTAAAATTAATCAAGATGATATTATATTTTACCATTCGATTAGTTAAAATTTAATATAAAAAATATATATAATATTAAAAAAATTATAATGTCACGTTAGTATTTTTGACATGACATACAATTAAAGGTTATATATGTAATAGTTAACAGTTTTGTCGGTTAATATTGTTCAAAAGATTAATTTATTACAATATACAGATTAAAAAATTTAATTAGCTGTATTTTTGCACAAAAAAAAATAAAATCATTAATTTAAGTTAAACTCGAAGATAAAATAACCCTTTAACCTTAAAAAATTATTCGTTTCCTTCAACGTTTCATATAAATAAAGTTTTAAAATATTTATTATACAAAGTTGCTCTCTCAAAAGTACAAATCCAATTGCTAAAAGATGAAAGTTAAGTCAAGGCTCTATCGTTAAACCAAGTAAATGAATTTTGTTCCGTACGATGTAGTTGCATCATGCAAAAATTATTCAGTTCTATGTATTTTTGTTATTTTAACTAATCTAAGTCGACTAGTATTGTACATTTAGTTTTGATAAATAAATCTTTTAACGATGATTTTTTTGTATATATAAAGTTTCGAACTTAAGACATGTTTAAATAATATCTGTCACCGTCATTGCCGCTACCGTCGAAAATGAAATTCAGAGAAAGTCGGCCGTTGCAAAACCGTCCGATGGAAATGCCGCCGGAAAAATCACTGCCATAAAGCTCGAAATTACACTTGGTGATGGTTGGGATGTAATTGTTGTTGCCCGAATCAGCAGATAGCTAAGATTTGAATGAAGAAAATCCAGGGAATGATCATGGCCGCCATGCCCGTTCGATATCCCCATTAAGCACGGAGCAAGCATCTATATGTGGTGAAACAAGGAAAATTATAGAACAACGGGTAAAGACCAAGCAAAAGCATTATTATGATAATGAAGTCAGCAGCAACTACTTAAATTTTAAATGAACAAATATTAGAGTTTTATAATTTAGGGGTAAATAAGTATTTTAATTTACGTTTAAAAGAAAATAAAAAATAAAATAATATATTTTAATTAATTTATCTTTTAATTTTTAAATAATTTATAATTATACGGTGAGTTTTTTTAAATTTTTAATCTTTATAAATTAAATTAATGGTGCTCATCGGTGCTCGTCGTTAATGATGTTCATCGGTGCTTGTCGAACGCTGTAGAATTTTTAAAATTTATAGTGTCATGTAATGTCGTATTTATATGATAATAATTTTGTTAAAATCGTATTTATCTGTCTACCCAAAAAATCGTATTTATCTGCTAATGATTTTAAATATGAAAGTTATTTGGTGGCTTTGCTAAAGTTGGCAATAATTGTCAACGACTGGAGAAAAAAATTGATAATGTTAAAGAAGTGACTAAATTAAATAAAATCAAAATTTTGGAGGAAAGAATTTATTAGTGTTCGTGTCAACACATGTTTATGACATATAATGTGTGTTTTTGTTTAACACTGAGTCCTTAATTTTATGATATTTCTTTTTGGTCCATTTTAGGTAAAGCCCTAAGTTTTGAGTTCATGCAATTTAATCCTTATATATCTAAAAGACTAAAATCGTCTTTGACAGAGTCACCAATAACTGATCATGACTTTAGAGTAATCTTCTTCTTCTTCTTCTTTTAATTCCAACTTAAGCTGAGAACGACTTTATCAATTACTATTCTTTTAGTCTAGTTCACTAAATAATTATCAGCTATCCATATTTCCCTAAATAAATCCAAGTCCACCGCAAGAGACATATTACTAAATAAACAGAGCTTGAAACACGTTGTAACATTTGTGTCTAAGATTTTGTAACAAGAGATCCACATGTAACATTGAAATCCGCCTGGAAATTTTGTAGAACAAATTTGTTTAATTTTTCATTTTTCACTTTTTTATCGTTTCTCAGACTACATGTATAATCCTCAGACTTAAGATCATCATTATTTCAACATTGTGAGTGACATATTTTGATACGGTCAAACGTGTGTCATAACTGACTACACTATAAAGACTGATATTGGATATGTCATAATCCATGTAGCAAAATATGATTGATCAATATATGATTTGTCCCTCCTACATAATAGGAGTAATATCATAGGCCACTTGATTGAGTGAGGCTAGAAAATGCATGGCCATGCTCGAATAAATTGATATGGGATATCATAATTATTCGTTTATAATAGTCTACTCAAGATATCAAGAAACATTAGATGGACTATACAAGTGTGACTAATCCATGACTTGTGTCCGATCTAGATATGAGGACAAAATGATGAAATACATAAAAGAAGTTAATCATGGAAAAAAGGTTAAATCAAACCACGATTTCATGTAACTTAGGTAGCAATGATGTATTGCTAGATGCCACTCGTTGCTTGTAATATTAGAATTGTTCTGGATATTACTGCTAACGTTACATGAACCTACAAGGGTCACACCCTATGATTGAAACGAACAAATATCGATTAGATAGCATGTGTACAAACTTGTTGTACACGTAATTAGTGAGAAACCAAAATTGTTATAATTATTGTAATTATGGATAATTTCATTTATATATATATGTTAATATTTGATAAGTTATTGTAATTATCAAATATTATTAAAGTACATATATATATCTAAAAGAAACCTAATTAAAGTAGAATCAGATTCTACATATTTAATTATATTCGGTTAAATATATTGTATATTTAAGAATCCGAATTTAATTAGAATTAGGTTTTTAAATGCTATATAAAGGCATAAGGTCTAGCAGCCATTTATTCATGTTTTTTTTTTTGAAAAACCTCTCTAATAGTTAGAGAAGAGAAAATATTGTTCGTTTCAATCGGGTGGACTGTGTAGAGGTCAGAACGCTATTGTGACGACTTGGATTCGATTTGGTTATTCCAAATTCCCTACGTATTTCCACATTTATTAAGCTAACGTTTCATCCTTCATCACCTCAAATTCTTCCCTTGTACATGAATCACTGGTGGATTACGTCGGATAATTTTTCCCTGCGTCATGGGGTGTACCGGCATTTTCCAATAGACAATCGAGGATTTCGAGCTACCCGAAGGTTGTAATTGCAACCCATTTCCATTATCAGCTGCACTGGTAGAAGCTTCGACTACGGTTACAAGCGGTGGTCTTCACCTAGCCTCCACGATTATGGCGTAAAAATAAGTTACCCGTAACTTAAAAAAAAGTTAAGAGGATTGCCGACACTTTAAGAAGACCACATTTTTCTTGATATTGTGATCTGTCGTTCATCTTAAACAAAAAACGAGGAACACCCCTCTCACGAAAACTGTCAACTCAGGAATAACAAATAAATATTCTAGAAACGTGGTTTGTTGCCATTGGGGTGGTGGTTTTTTTGTTCGAATATGATGGTAATCGTTAATAATTTAGAAAATTTTAGGTTGATAGCAAGCAAATATCAATGAGTTTGTCTGGCCTAAGTTATGATTTATATATAATTGCCTCACGTTTTGCAAAACGTGACTTCCACAGAGATTCGACATGTCAGCACCATAAATTCGTGTAAAATTCTGTGTAAAAAGGTTATGGAGATTTGTAATTAATTGGTATTGGCACATAGGAATTAATCTCATTAACCGTTTAAATAATCACGTTTAAAATGGTTCCAGAACACTGGAAACCTTAACGAAGAGATCTTATTACTTAAGATAACATTGGTACAATAAGAAAGTACAATTAATTAATACGGGGGCCTGGGCGATTAAGACATCTGTTCTTTTGGTGGCCAGGATTCCTACATTTACTGCACAGTTTTGGCTGTCTAGTTTTTTCTTGATGTTCGACCAAATCCTCAGCACAATAAATCTGCGTTGATCATGGATGACCCTCTTTTTTGTGTCGTAGTCCTAAATCTGGCCATATTATAAGTTTACCATCAACTACGGCCGGATCAACTTCATTCTTGATGAGAGGAAACTTCTATTCATAAACCTTGGATATAGTTTCGAGTAAATATATTGGGTCAACCATTTGTATGTAGCTACTATGTACAAACGAACAAGCAGCAATATCGTGCAGACACGAGTACTTGAATGTTTGGAATACTCTACACTCGTAGGTTCTATCTTGCGTATTAACCACGTGGACTATATGGCCACCTTCCATATAGTCTATTGTCGGCAAACGGACACGGTTGTGTTGTATGGCTTCCAATGTCCTTGAATATTCTGATACACGGAACGAATATTGTCGGCGCGAGAAGCATGTAGCATTCATCGCATTTGAATACCACGCAAAGTTTTGAAATTTATCTCGAAAGAGTGGGTGGACTATGTGGCCACCTTCCATGTAGTTTGTTGATTGCTTTCCCAAGGTTGCAAATAAGATAGCCAACCAATAATATGTTGCCTTGACAACGGAGGTAGTAGGCAAATGTCGCACTCCTTTCAATGATGAATTCACGGCCTCAACCAAGTTTGTTGTCATGTGACCATATCGTTTACCACAATCATACGATCGAAGCAATTTTTCTTTCGGGATTGAAGCTAGGTAGTCGTAGCCATCTTTGTTCCTGAGTAGAAGTTTTTCAAACAACTCGTCAACCTCTTGCACGTAATACGAGTTGCCTACAAAAACATGGTGTAGTTAACGATGAATAATAAATATGGAGATATTTTAAACGAAAATGAGTGGAGTAAGACGTACCCATTCAAAGCATCATTTGACATTCATCATCATTCTTGTACTTCTGTAAGTAGTTTTCAGCAATTTGGTGTAAACAATACCGGTGATGAATATGGAGAGGTTGCCAAAACATGCCCATACTCTTGATTGCCCATAGGAGCGTCGTGCCTCTGTTAGAAATAACACATAACCCATATTATTTTTCACGCATTACATAAGATATGACATGCCTTCATAAGTTCTGAATGAAGAATACCCAAGACTCGAGATCTTCCTATTCAACTATTGCGAAGGCGATGGGAACAGTTTTTCTATTGTCGTCTTGTGTAACTGCTAGTAACAAAATTTGTGTGTATTTACCGTACAACAAAGTACCGTCAATCTGAACCATGGGCTTGCAATATTTGAATACATTAACACACTGCTAAAATCTTTAAAATAGCCGGTGGAATTAAAAATGATCATTTTGGTACGCTACTACAGTTTCTAGCTTCACAATCATTTATGGTATGTGTTTCTGCATTACGTTTAGCCATAGCCGCAAGTCTCTGTACCATTACTCTCACTGGCCATACAATTTCTGTATGCCCCACCACCTTACGTACCATGCTTTGTGGTACTCAACTATGTAGCCGTATTGAGATTTGGCTGCAGTAATACACGTGGCAACCGTTACACGCGGATTTGCCTTGACTAGTGGAATGAAGGTGTCGCAGAGCATATGGACAGCCAAGTTAGGATGATCCTTACTTAGTTTACTGACGGTGCACGTATAAAGCCCATCGAGTCTTGTGATCTGCTATAGCCGGTTCAGCTTTTTCAAGCATGATACATGAACCCTCTAATTACACCTTTTGGCTTTTGTGGACACATTTCGCAATGTAGTAATCCTGTTGAGTCTTCTTCACAGTCGTCGTAACTAAGTTGCATATGTTGTAGTTCTTGATGGTAGCCACAATGAGTTCTTTCCTCAAGAAGGCCATTCGAATACTGACTTCACCATTATAATGCAAGTTGTACTGCTCAAGTTTTTGGAATTGCAAAAATTACATAACATTAAAGGCTTCGATATCAATCGTCGTAAAGTGTGATGGGGCTGGAAAACAGAAACTGGGATGGCAAGATATGGAACATTGATATGACGTGTAACGTTGGTAGGTCAGGCATGTTCTTTGTTGCCTTCGACTATATCCTCTAATCCATCATATTCCCCTACTTTGTAGGGCATGTCAAGGTCTTCTATTTCATCGTATAAAGGGCCTTACTTTTTACCATCGGGCCCTGACTCTTTTATCGGTTCTTTCTCACAGTTTTTTAAACCCTTAAGTCAAAATATGATTGAGTCATCGAATAATACAACAACAGATTTAGCAATTGGTGTGCCTCACTTCTCCTGTCCTTGTCTCCTATGAACCGCTGTAATTGGTACCAAGTGTTTGGTGTTAAACGTAACTTCATTTCTGTCTAATATAAGGGTACCCCGAAGTTAGTTGTTTCCCCGTAAAAAATTAGGGAACCTTCAATTTTTTCAATCCTGTCAAACACGTCTTGTCAGTCTGAGATTCCTGGACCTCGCGTCCTACAGAACATGAGTTCTACAAAGATTTCTAGCATGGCAGAAACCTTGCATCATGTAGATTGCGAGGTCTTTAGAGATTCCTGACATGGTAGCAACCTCACTATCCACAGAAAGCGAATTCCAAAGTGCATCACCGACTATAAAAACTTCAATTCGTTTTCGCTATAGTGAAATGACTTGATATGTAGGCATTCTTTTATAGTCAAAGTGTCTAGAAAATAGCCAGATTTTCTGCAACGACGATCCATTCTGAAACTTATTTCTACACTTCCTTCAACAACAAGGTCAATAGAGACAAGCTATATGATTTGATTTCAATACAGCTTAGCGAATCTACAACTGTTAGGATATTTGTTTTGATATAATAATTGAAAATTTGTTTTGGACTAAATTGAAAAGATTTCAAAAATTATTTTAAGTCCAAACAACTTGAAAATACGTTTGATGGATTTTATAAGGTTTTTGAATGATTTAAATGTCTTTAAAGTAGCCAAACCTGAGTTTTTCAAGTAACCGTACCGATATGATATTCCCTGTATCGATACGCCTTAGGGTTTCAGTTATAGTCTTTTTGAAACTGTCAAAACCTATACCGATATAGGGCTTTCCCATATCGATACGATGTGAGGTCATTTTGATATGCCTCTTAGCGTTTTGATAACGTAGCAAAAACCCCAACGGCTATTTTCCCAACGGTCTTTTAAATTGCAGGTTGTATCGATACACTCCTAAGTGTATCGTTACGCATCAACTGGAAAGAGCTCAACGGCTAGTTTATAAAGAATACGTACCGATACAGCTACTTGCATATCGATACGAACAACTTTGAACTGCAATTATTGCTGGAAATAAAGGCCCCAACGGCTCCAGTTCATTCCCAACGGTCTCCAACGGCTAGAAGCTCAATTGGGAGCATAGAAGAGACCTCCAAGCATCTATAGAAGACTAATGATCCAAAAGTCAACAAAATTATGATCAAGATTTGTCTTAATGCTTGATTTCCCATTCTTTGTATAGACTACACTTATTGAGCTAAAATTTCTATGTATACCCAAGTGTATTAGGATTTGGGTGAGAGCTTAAGAGTGCAAATAATCACCTTTTAGAGAGATTTCTAGTTTGCTAAGTTTTCTTTTGTTAGAGAGTGTTCCCAAAGCTTGGTTTGTGAGCTTGGGATGCTAGACTTGGTGAGTGAGTCTAGGTTGTAAATGGTTGCCTCCTTAGCCTAGAAAAGGGGAAGAATTCTTAGTGAATTTGTGAAATACGTAGTAAGAATCTAAGGTAGTGGATGTAGGCTTTGATTAGAAAGTCGAACCACTCTAAACCCTTGTCCATATTTTTCTATCTTTTTGCTTCCACTCCAAACATCCAAAATATATCTTCTTCACCACTTGGCAAGTATTTCGGTTGTAATTATTGAGCCCAACAATTGGTCTCAGAGCGAGGCTCATTTTGAGAGGACTTACATCCTATTGAGGTGATCCCGGCAAGCTCGACCAACAAACAATCAACTGAAGTAATGGCGCAATCCATTGACCGACCACCGTTCTTTGACGAGACCAACTACTCCTATTAGAAGAATAGGATGATGTATTTCATGAGAGATAAGGATTATCATCTTTGGACATTGTTAAAGACGGTCCGTTTGTGCCACAACGAAGCAAGGCGGAATGAAGTACGGATGATCACAAAAAAATAGAGCTAAATTGCAAGGCTTTGCATATTCTCTTTTGTGCTTTTAGCCCGTACATCTACGCGAAAATGTCTTAGTGGGAGAGTGTCAAAAAAGTACGGGGACAAGCTTGAAGTCACATACAAGGGAACCAACGACGTAAAGGAGGCCAAGATTGGCCTTCTTAACCTTAAGTGTGAGAACTTCAAGTTGAACACGGATGAAGACATCAAGAGGATGTTCGACTGTTTCGCCACAATCGTCAATCAACTCAAAGGTCTTAGAGAAGAGATTTCGAAAGATAAACTCTTTCGAAAGTTGATCTACTCACTTCCCAAATCATGAGAGTTCAAAAAGACGACCATTGTAGAAGCAAAGAACTTGAAGGAACTAAAACTTGACGAGCTCGTGGGATTTTTGCTCACCTATGAGATGATGTCTCAACCCTTGAAGAGTGAGAAGGAGAAGAAGATCAAAGAGCATGGCATTGATGTGGATATGAATGTCATTGCTCTTCCAAGCTCCACATGCCAACATGTAGATTCAAGTGAGGAGGAAAGTGAAGATGAAGAGGTGGCCGAGCTCTTCAACAAATTCATCCGATTCATGAAGAAAGAAAAAAAAGAACTAAGACAATAATCGAGGATGAAGAAAAAGGGGCCAAGCTCTTCAAGCCATAAGAATAATACTTATGTGGCTACTTGGAGTGATGACGACTCCACCGAAGATGAACAAGGCAACCTTTATCTTCTGGCCATCGAAAAAGATTCAAGGATAACTTCTAATTCATCTACTTCTGGTTCATATTCTTTTGACGAATTATAAGATGCCTATGATGATTTGGTTTTAGAGTTTAAAAACCACATTTTGAAAAACAAGAAAGTGATTTCAAATTTGAAAATTCAAAATAATTTGATTTCTAAAACCAAAATTGAACTTGAAGCAAAACTCAATGAGTTTGAGGAAAAGTGTATAGATTTAAAAAATTTGCTTCATAAAGTTTAAGAAAAAAGATTTGATTTCCAAAGAGCTTGAAAAGAAAACCAATTTTAGAAAATCAAATATTTACCGAAGACAATTCAATGCCCCTAGATTTTTGAATCGAAAATGTTTTAGAAGTATTTGAGTTCCAAAAGGACTAATTACTTTAACTAAAAATGATGAAACACGTCAGCATCACCACCACCATCATCATCATCGCCATCCCCAAATAAAATACGAGTCCCACCACTTGCATTGGGGCCGGTGAAGAATAGGCTTTGCGGTGGTGTTTGATCCATAATACCAAATTCAAACTATGTCGGATTGTAGACTGGATAAACAGATGTAGAAGGTAGTGTCAGATAGTAGACTGGAGAACCATCATAAGCGGACGAAATACGTGCGTGAAAAAACCTTTGACAGACTCTCTATTTGCTGAATTGATGGACTACTACTCGTAGGGTGAAATGACGAGAAAATTGACTACTAGAATGCGGTGCTGGCACTGGTGTCTCTGGCTGGTGGCTGACTCCGCAGGTGCCTGCACTGTTCTTGATGACGATGCCTTGAGAGCGTGTGTTCTTTTCCTCTGGCCACCTTCACCTCCCCCTGTACGGGTACCACGTTGCATCGGAAGACGCTGCGTTGACGGACTATTTTGGGGAGGCACATATATTTCTCATTTTTACTCTTTTGGGGTTAGTAGATGTGGCTTCCCATTTTAATGGTACCACAACATATACTCATACGTAATGTTGTAGTCCCAAATGGGTTCCAAAATACGGGGCCCTTATCGAAACAGGTCATCCACTTCATGTGATGATGGCCTTAATGGACTTTCGTCTTGCCTTGTCGCGTTAACCTGTGCAATGCGTCCAAATTAGGTGGATCATTCAGAATCCCTTGGACATTGTTGAATTGTCGTAGCACGCGGTCGGTAGGATGCCACTCAAATATCTTGTAGTGTATGAGCGGAACCATCAGAATCTAAAGCCCTCACTCAACATTATTTCAGGTGGAATGCATGCCTGAATATCAGGATCCTTGTACGACGTCCACAAGAACTACACAAGATATGTAAAATTAGTTAGATAAACTCGATTTAAAAAATAAATTAAAATTTTAATTAAAAGATTTCTGATTTAACAAAAATTAAATAAAAAATTCGATTACAAAAATTTACCCCATATGTCTTATCGACCAACAGTCAATAATTTTACTGGGTGGTCGGTAGTCCCACGTATGTTAATTGACCTAACCACCTATAATTCAGAAAAATAATTCTAAGTATTCTAATATTAAAAAACAAATTAATAAAATAAATATTTATTAGTTCCTTCGAACAAGTGGGAATTGGAATGAGGTCAAGTTTTAAGGCGTCGGGCTTGAAAATGGCATTCAAAACCATGCCCTAGACTGCAGCAACCAAAGACACCCGCCAATGGCACGTCTGTCCGGGTCGACAGTTATGCATAACTCCCAAAATAGATATGCCAATAATGCCCCTCCCCAACATTTGTTTTTGTATTCTACAGTACTCGCCAGATGAGGCAACCACATCAAATAAACCTTTGTTGTGAGATTTATCTAGCATCAAGACCCCCTAATAACTCGTAGAATATGGGCACGAGCAAACCGCTGCAAAACAATTTTTTTCAATAAAATAAAATTTCCCAATAACTAAATAATAATAAACAATAAAAACATTTATACCATCTTCGTTACTTCATCGACGTTTGGGGTAGGTTCTTCAAATTATTGTCCAAGAATATTATTTTGAGTTTGTCATTATCGAAATCCTCCTCATCCGATCTCAATTCAAGCAAGTTTTCACACACGCCCGACTAGTCGGCCTCCGCAATCCCGGTAATAACCTCACCGTCAACACATGCCTGACTAGTCTGCCTCCGCAATCCCGGTGATAACCTCACCGTCAACGGGAAGACTGAGAATAAATGCAACATCTTGCAAGGTAATAGTTACCTCACTGCAAGGAAGATGAAATGTGTGTGTCTCGGGCCTTCACCTCTCTAGTAACGTGTTATTCATCAGACAGTTCAACTTCGGACCGCCAAATAGATGGGAAACATGGCCAAAACCAAATTCATGCAAATAAGGGACAATATCCAAATGTGGTGCTTCCATGCGGTTGATGAAACAATTCAAGGCACGTTCATACCCCTTCAAAATAAAATTTAAAACTTTAACAATTTAAAAAATAAAAAAAAATTACTGCAGGGTTTGGGCATCAGAAATCGAACACGTGTCTATTGTCGAGCCTCAATAACCTCACCATAGTACCGAAATTTGAAGTCTTTAAAAATAAAAACAATGGAGAATAGTAATTTAAGAACACGAGAAGAGAATTTGATATGATAAGAGTTGAAAGAATGATCCCTATTTATAGGAGTCCTCGCACCCTATACGAAACGACGTCAATGGACCTCGCTATCTGCAAAACGCGAGGTCCATTGAAAAGTCGCGGCGATTCAGTCTGAACGGATTCCAGCTCTTTCACTGAAACTCACTTTTTACAGATAGCGAGTTCCAAGAGTTTCTAAATTTATTTTCTATCCTTATTTGGTGATTCGAATAAGATTTTGATTTCTTATTGTAATTAAAAACAACACTACTTTAATTGGGATAACTAATTACTAATACAACATATTAAGTACTAATAAAATTTAAATACCATATTTTAATTAGTGATTCGAAAAAGATTTGTATTTCTTACTGTAATTAAAAAATAAAGAATATTTTAATTAAAATAGTTAATTACTAATACAACATATTAAATACTAATAAAATTTAAATACTATATTTTCTTTTAAATAATATTTTTTAGACAATATCTTGATCCTAATAAATATGAAATGCTTTTACATTAGAACTGTTTGATTTCAAATATTTTACAATAAGTAGGATATTTAATTTAAGAAAAATAAGGATCTTTATCAAAGATTTTTATTAAAGATTCTTATTTAATGATAATTAAGTCATATTATCACGCTTTAAGATCTTTTCAAATAATTAAGATCTTTACAAATAATTAGAATTTTTCATCTACTAAAATTCTCTTTCAAAAAATTAGAATTTTACAAAAAATTAGTTTAAATTACTTTTTATATACGGTTAAAGATTATATTCCGAATACTTAGATTTTTTTAAATAATTAAGCCAAATTATATATTTAATAATTATAATATATAAATTATACATTAAAAAATTAAGTTAATTAAATTAAATTTTAATTAAGTCAAATAATTATAATCTTTTAAATAAATTTATTAGTGTTTAAGATTTTAAACGGTTAATGAGATCTTATTATTTGTAAAGCGCAAAATCCCTATAATAATTACGTGATACATTAATATACTTTTTTAATATTATAAAAAAACTGGCATTTTAAAAAACGTAAAATCTTATTCAATAATTTTAAATTATACAATATAAAAATAAATCTACATCAAATAAATCTCGTTATACATAAAATGCGAGATCATAGTTCGCGTATTTCAGAACACGATGTAACCTTAAATGAAAGACGCGTAATTAAAAGGAGCAAAGATGACGGAAATCGAGTGATTGAGTAGGGCGTAGTCACAGAGGCAGCAGCAGGCAATCCCAATAATTATTTCCCACGCCTTACCGACACCAATCATGATTCCTACAACCTCTTTGCTTCTCTTACAAGCATTCCACATCACGTTTGACACGCTCTCGCTCTCTTTCCACTTAGATTCCAAGTCATTATTTATTCCCCTCCCCATTTTGCGCCATCTACAGATAGAGTAACAAAAGATTAAAACTTTTATAACCATCACTTCCCAGTTCCCACATAAACCAACGCAAATGCAAGCTGATGCCGGCGACCGGCGTTTGGTTCGAGTCTCGGGAACCATGGCGTCGTACCCACCACCTCAACTGACCGACCCACTTTCATGTCCTAGGTGTGATTCAAACAACACCAAGTTCTGCTACTACAACAACTATAACCTCTCTCAACCTCGTTACTTTTGCAAGTCGTGCCGTCGTTACTGGACTCAAGGTGGAACTCTGCGTAACGTTCCTGTTGGTGGCGGCACGCGAAAGGCTTCCAAGCGCTCTCGATCTTCTTCTGGGACTTGTTCCTCCAACGTGACGAATGAAGCCGAGTCTATGACTGCGGATGTCAACCCTGCCTCGGTTATGCCAGGAACCAGTGTTAAACCCGAAATGGATTTCACTTCATTCTTGAATTCTCAAGGAGAAGGGTACTTGTCACTTGGTGACTACGAGATTGGTGCTGGTTCAGGATTTGATGGGGTTTGGGGTTATCCGGGTGGTTTCAATGGCGGAAATGGTGGTAATACATGGCAAGCAACAACCTAATTTGAAGGTGGTGTGGATGGGGATTTTGGCTGGTCAGGGCTTGCAATTCAGCATCGGGGAAAGGTTTGAAGTGAAAATGATGGAATCTTGTCATTTCGAGACAAACTGTTTCCTCTTTTACTGTTTATTGCCTTTTGTGTAGCATTCGGAGAGGTTGGTGGTTCGTAGTGTAGAATAGAAGATGAGTGTTGATCAAGGACAAGGAGTCACCATTCGAGCAGTTGGTTTCAAGGTTCATAGCGTTTTGTTTATTTGATGACTATGCAAATCTATATGTTGTTATTCGACATTTTGCTCTGGGAACGAATTTATTGACAATCTTCATTTTTTTCCGGGAAGTTTTGATGCATAAATCTGAACACCGCCCCATTTTATATTCCCGCCCAACTTCGCGAGGCTGTCGTTCCGAGTTAATTACATTCGTAATAAATTATTATTTCAATACTATTTGTTATAGAATCATTATTTTTTTAAAAGATATATTTAACGTTTAAGTTCTGTCTCTTTTTAATCGTGACAATATATTTCTTTTAAGATTGATGTTCCCTGCCTTGATTAATTATGATTAATATAAATTTATACGTCCTTAACGAATAGATATAAAAAATTCATTTATTTAAAAAAAATAAAAAAAGGAGGTAAGAGGCGATTGCTCTTCTTCACCTCTACATAGTTCCGTTCCTACAGGGACGTGGTTGTGAGTATCAGATCCATAAAAAGTGAGTCACACCAATTATTTATTTATTTATCTATTTATGCACCAATTATTTCAAAATAAATAAAGTGAAATGAAATGAAGTAGGAGGGGGAGTTCCAAAGTATATGCATTTAGATTCTAGGTTAGCACTAGCTTGGTTGGCCGCCCATACTGCCTTTAATTTGTTTTTTTATTTGGCCAAACTGCTTTTAAGTTTTTAATTAATGGACTCATAATTAATTTTTATAAATAAGGAAGAAATACCATAAACTTTACAATTTTCATAAAATAATTTAACCTACACTAACCGCACTAACTTCTCATTACCAATCATCGAATAATAAAATAAAATCAAGAACATAATAATAAAAATAAGTTTTCTTAACAACAATGACCTCAATGAAAATTTCCAGATTTTTAGTGATCACGGTACAAATATTCCAAAAGTTAAGTGACCATTAGTTTAGTTTACAAAAAATTTAACGATAGATTTACAGTTTTGTTAATTATTTTAAAAAGAAAACATGAAATTTGAAGTCGTTGTCCCCACGCAGTGCATGGCCTTCACGTGGCTGGCGCGAAATTTTAAACCCCCATTTAATACCCATTATATAATATAATATAATAGATTTACGGCCGTTGTTATTCTGTGGATATCATTCTAAATTTACGAATTGACCCCTTCCTTTTATATTTATGCAATACTAATACAAATCCTAGAAAGGATTTCGAGGTTTAAAATTTTCACTATTAGCTTGTTTTTATTAAATTTAGCTGCAATTTTTTATTTAGAGATAATAGAGTAATATTTTTTAGATTTACTAATTAATTTAGTGATTAATGATGTTTATTTTATTATATTTTATATGAGTTTAAGTCTCGACATGAGAATATAATAAATTACAAACGGATAAAAAAATAACATTTTTATTACTTTCTTTTGTTTTTATTTTATTTGAAATATATGTCCCCAAAGTTCCAAAACCAGCGTTAAAATGCAATGTCAATGGCACAAATGTTATTTTCAACGAAATTGAAAGCTAAATTCGACGGAAACTACTTTGTAAGATGCTGGTAGTGAAAATTGAAGTTTGAAGAAAGCCCCACGCGACGCGCGCGCGTCAACTAAATTTAACGTACTGTATTTCAAAGTTTACTTTTCTTAAAAACCTGAAAATGGAACTGGCCTTTGTTATTTAATGTTTTCCCATTATTGGAGCAAAACAAAACTAAAGCTACTTCGGTTATGTTTTATTATTTCTTTTTCAATTTAGAAAATCTGAAATAATCCATTTGCTTATCTGCTCTTTAATTGAAGACGAACAAAAAGGACTGCAAAACAAAACAACGTTATTATTAGTCGAAAAGAACAGTAAAGAGAAGAAGGAGAGATGGGAGAAACAGATCATCATCACCACCCACCGCCGGCCGCACCACCGAATCTAGCGCTTTCAAGGGGACCTACTTGGACTCCTGCTGAACAACTCCATCAGCTTCAATACTGCATCCACTCGAACCCTTCTTGGGGTCAGTTTCTCTTCTTTATTTGCTCTGTTTTTGTCAACCATTTATCCCTTGATTTGAAGTTTTTACGTTAAAGTTTACTTTGGGTTTTTTATGGGTTCTTTTCGTTAAGTACTTTGAGCAACTTCTATGTATCATCTGTTTCACCTAAACTAGGACGATTCTATGCATATTTCCGGATATAGGTACCGCTATAATCCTTCAAATATATGAAAAGAGAATATATATATATATATATATATATTATATACTCGTATCCGATATTATTTTTAAAATATTGGTATCAGACAAATACTTATATAAACTCATTTTCGAGTCCGGATAACAAAGCTGAAATCTTTTGCGGTTAATCTGACGGTATCAACTTGTTTAACAGCTCAAGCGCTTCTACTGGCTTTCCAGCACTACATTGTGAATCTTGGAACTACTGTCTTGATCGCAAATACTTTCGTGTATCGAATGGGTGGCCATCATGTATGTTTTATGAACAGTATAGATAAATTCAAAAGCGACTTCATTTTTTTAACGGGATTGATGTATTTTTTGTCTCAATCCTTTGTATGCTATGGACAGGGAGATAAAGCCCGGGTCATTCAACTGTTGTTGTTTATGTCGGGCATTAATACGCTGCTTCAAACGCTAATCGGATCGAGACTTCCCACGGTGATGGGTGCTTCATTTGCATACACCTTACCGTTGTTGTCGATCATCAATGATTATACCGATGAGGCCTTTGCATCTGAGCACGATGTATGTAAACTTGGTTTTAATTTGTCTCTAATAATTTTGTTCGTTCTGGTTATATCTTGGAACTGACAGTGTATGTCATATATATAAGTCGATGTACATGTTCGATAGATTTTTTCATTGCTTTTATAGTCTTGCTATATTCCTTGTGCATCATTGTCTATGACCTTATTTCTTAATGACTATGATTCGGGTGCTTCCTTAGGTTTGTTCATGGTATGAGAACCATTCAAGGATCACTAATTGTTTCTTCATTTGTCAACATCATCCTTGGGTATGGCAGGGCGTGGGGAGAGCTGACAAGGTAATATCAAATGTAGTTTTTTTGTATCGAGCTCCTCAACTGCTTGTCAATTATAGCTCAAGGTGTTTGTTTGGTTCTCATCACTGATTTTTCTAATAGCTTTCTCTTTAACCTCTTCTTTTATAGTTTCTTTAGTCCCATGGTTGTTGTGCCAGTGGTTTCTCTAGTAGGTCTTGGTCTGTTTACAAGAGGCTTCACATTGGTAATTTTCTTTGAACACTTCTTTGCTTCATTGACGAAGATAATATACCAAAAAGAACCGTGCTTTGATGCAATTAACTTATTATACAGCTCGGTAATTGTGTGGAAATTGGCCTGCCTATGCTGATTCTGCTGGTTATTTCTCAACAGTTAAATATAAAATATAAATTACCATGAGCATTATGTTGCGGAATAAGAATCTTCTTTATTAATTTGACAATAATACATGTTTGATGTAGTACCTGAAGCGCCTCCATTCGAGGGCTCATGTGATACTTGAGAGGTTTTCTTTGCTTTTTTGCATCGGAATTATCTGGGCTTTTGCTGCTATCCGCACTGTGTCCGGTGCTTACAACAATGTTAAGATTGCCACTAAACAGAGTTGCCGCACAGATCGATCTTTCCTAATATCATCTGCTCCATGGTATGGTTATGATGTGCTGCACTCCTTGTTTGATTGAGATATAACCAAATCCGCAAAGCCACTCCGTTTTATGAGTCATTGTTTCATGTTATTGTTTCTAGGATTAAAATTCCGTACCCATTTCAGTGGGGCACTCCTATTTTCAGAGCTAGCCATGTCTTTGGGATGATAGGTGCTGCAGTTGTTTCATCTGCAGAGGTTTAGCCACCTTCTCTTAGTGGATTTCAATTGTATTTAGTATTCAGTTTCACTCCATCAAATTCGAAACTTTACTCTGCATCGGGATACATAAACTTCATTTAACATGTCTTGAATCTGAACTTCTATATGCTTTTTTGTACATTTTCTCAGTTAAAAGATAGAAATCAGCAGGTAACGAACTTTATCTAAGATTTTCACTGCAGTCAACAGGAACATTTTTTGCAGCAGCTCGCCTTTCTGGTGCAACACCCCCTCCGGCACATGTACTCAGCAGAAGTATTGGCTTACAGGTCCTTCCTAGATTGTTTTCGGAACTTATTCATCAATAGTTTCACTAGAATAACTTAAGTCACTTGCATTTAAATGCAGGGTATCGGAATGCTGCTCGAAGGGCTTTTCGGTTCTCTTGTTGGTACTACCGCATCTGTGTAAGGAAATACTGGATTTTTAAATAGAAATTCCATTGTATTTATTGTACTTAATAACTGTAAGAAACCATTACTGATAGGCTGCACCATGTCTCATCCAAATGATATTGCAGTGAAAACGTTGGCCTTCTCGGACTTACGCATATAGGAAGCAGAAGGGTGGTGCAGATTTCGACTGCTTTGACGATATTTTTCTCCATATTTGGTTTGTTTTTGTACTCGGTCATCTATTGCATTTAAGATCTTTTTCCGTATACGTATCATGTTTATTCTCGGTCGCATTACTTTCTTTCAGGGAAATTCGGTGCATTATTTGCCTCTATTCCATTGCCAATATTTGCTGCCATATATTGTATATTGTTGGGCATTGTTGGTGAGTGACCTGGTAGCCATGATAGTTTTTGTATCCAATATGCGTTGCTTCTTTGATCTGAAATTTCCCGTCTTCGGCCGTGATGCAGCTGCTTCTAGGATCACATTCATACAATTTGCAAATAGTAATTCCATGAGAAACATCTATGTTTTGGGTGTCTCTCTATTCCTCGGGCTTTCGATTCCTCAATACTTAGCAATGAACACAACTTACGACGGTCATGGACCGGTTAGAACAAATGCCGGATGGGTAAGTTCATGTTCTGCAATTCCGAGTTTCGTGTCTATTTGCTTCATTTGTTCCGTATAATATGCAATTATGATCCATGCAGTTTATTGAATACCATCTTCTCATCGCCTGCAACTGTGGCGATCATCGTCGGGACCGTGCTCGATAACACACTAGAAGCGAAGCAATTGGATGATCGAGGAGTTCCGTGGTGGAAACCGTTCCAACACAGAAAGGGAGATGTTCGAACGGAGGAATTCTACAGCTATCCCCTTAGAATAAACGAATATATCCCCACCAGGTTTTTCTGAAACATGATACATTGTTTGTATGTGGCATATTTCATGTTTATATTGTCACGTCCGTAAATTCACACAAACTAGGACGTGCGGCCTTGGGTGCTTGCTGGGCGGATTAGCAACCAAGTAAGCCTAACTGATCGAAGCTAGAATGCTTGGATTGTCGCGGAAACGAAAGGAAATGGCTAACAAAGAAGACCGAGGGAAATAAGTGAATGCTCAATGTATTACTCAAATCAGAAGTGATTTACAAGTGAGGAGGGAGCCTCTATTTATAGTTGAACTCCCCTACATCCAACGGCTCAGTTTAAATTACATCGACGGTCGAGATTGATCTTATCTAATCAAATCTCAATTTTAAATCTCTAATTATCACAAATATTATCTACAAATTATATTTCAAATAAATAGATGATGCTTTGACCGAATTACCCTCCTGAATCCTCCATGAATTTGGCTAAGTCTTGTGGGCTTGCGGGCTCTTTAGCATTCTCCAAGTGTCGGGCCAAGTGTGATGGTCTTGGCAAGCCCAAAATGGCGTGGAGGGCCTCCTCAGTTTAAATATGCACCAGACATGTGTTAAATCATTTACAGATAACTGTCAGTGTTGGCAAATGTGCGGAATTGTAATTGTCTACAGCCAGAGTTAATTTTCTTATGGTTAAAACTCTTGAAAGTATTTTTTAATAGAAAATTATTAGATGGACCCGACTCACTATATTATTTGTGCTCCCAGTCAATAAGGTTCATTCACTTTAAAAGAACTACCCACTTTCTATTAATACGTAGGAAAGAGGTGATGATTTACTTTAAACAAAAATGAGATGAATATACCCTATTAACTGAGATCACGGATGACGTGGTGAGTCAGGTTCATCTAATAAATTTTTTTTAACTCTTCGAGGTAGGCAAGTATCGACTACTGAAGTGGATGATCATATTTTTTTATGTTAGTATTTAAAAGATTTTTGCTCCTAATTTAACATTCAAAATTAACTTTAGTTTTATTCACTATTTTAATACTTTTATTAGTAGTATTAAAATTTTGATGACATGATAATATAAAATTATATCAAATGTCAATGATGATGTTATTATATGTTTTTTTTAAATCATTAAAATTATTTAAAAATAAAAAAATAGAAAGAAAAACGTTACTGTATACACAACAAATTAAAAAAAAAAACCTCAATCTTATAAATTTAAAGCCTAAAACATTTACAATTTCATTTTCGTATCAATACTAAAAACCTAAAAAAATGGGTCAAGATTTAAAGTCCAAGTTTTGTGATAGAAGATTATTAGAATAAAGCAAGGTCATCAACAATGTATGAATTTAAAAAGTCTGTTTTAATGGAAAATATACACATTTGATTGAGTGGATGACATTTATTCCAGGAAATACGGGTTTAATCGCAATGTCTATAAGATACATGTGCTTTATTAAAAGGTTAAAAAATATTTATAAACAAATAATACCTTGTAAGCACCTTAAGACTATTAAAAAAATCTACACATTTGCTTGATCAGTTTTAAAACAAATTCCACTCAAGTTAGGTAAAAGAACGAGATAACAAATGAAAATAGTAAAAACAAGAGTGAAAATAAAGAATATATTGAAGGTTAGAATAAAAATAAACACGAGTAAAGCTATATTAGTCTATCAAAGAAAAATTAATAAGGCAAGTTAATTACTATTTTAATATAATTCTTTTTTTTACTCTGAATACATAGTTTATTGTTTTTATAATAATTTATAAAGTCTTTTTTTATTGTTTTTATAATAAATTATAAAGCCTCTTTCAGAGAAGGGTGATAACATCATCATTATTATTATTTTAATAAGATAACATCATTATTAAAATGTGGTATAACTTTATATTATCAAAATCATCAAAAGTTAACATTAGGGATTGGTAATATTACTCGACCCGACCCGATTAAAGTTTTTCTCTTAAATTTTAGGTATCAGAGCGGGGTGGGTATTGAAATGCATTGAGTCGGAGCGGGGCAGGTTCGGGTATGAGGTGAAAATTCCATGCCTCATTCCGTCCCGATATATTTTAAATTATATATATTTAATATATTTATGAAAATACTACTATATATAAACACTTTTAAGGGTTTTAAGCTAATTTAGTTTGTGTTTATTGTAAATTTTTGTTAGATGTTGTTCGATTTTTAAAATATCCAATTCTGACGGTCAATGATTCAAGTTTATTTTTTTAAATATGTATTTTTTCATGTGAATAATTTAATTGAGTTTTATTTTATTTTTTTATATAGGTTTAAAGTCTCTCGAAACCTATATTCTATAACTGTAGTGGTGGTTTGGTCGAATCTAACATTTATCGTCGACAAAGATTAATATTTTTTAAATTTTCGAGTCAGATTGGGTTTTTGAGGTGATTTATCTGGCAGAGAAAGACGAATAAATTAATATTTTAATCCGAGGCGGGGCGGATTCGGGTTTAGGGGTTTATATATCGGGGCAGGTTCGAGGCGGCCGAAAACCTGCCCGCCCCGGCCTGCCCCATTGCCATCCCTGATTAACATCGCTAACAACGTATTAAAAACATTAGATGAAATTAAAATTCAGATAATAACTCAAGAACAAAAATTCTTTGAATACTAAATATAATTTATGCGTTTAGTATTTCGATATAATTTCAAATTTAAATCCTGAATAATATAAACAAGTGTTTTGTTATAGTTCATTTCATTTTTTCTGACGAGGACAAGACACAAACAAGATTTGGTTTAAGAATTTAGATTAATTTGGTCCATGGATTTATAAAAATATTGCTTAATAAAGAGGGTCAGGATTTTAAGTTGTCAAGTGTGAAGCGCTTCTTTTTGTTTGCTAAATGCTTTTCATTCCTAATTGACTACCAACATTTAAATCCAAGAGAATGACATCATAAATCATGTCTAAATTTGTGGCGTGGGATCTATTCCACGTTTCTATCCCTTCACTCGTTTAGCCCCCTCATAAATTTGGTCCTTCCTAAGCAAAACAATATATACTATAATATATTTTCATAATTATTTGCAATTCATATACACTCTTTCTCCCATTAATTTTATTTTTATTAAGTTTATTAGTCGATTATTTATTATTTAAAATTTATTATTAATAAAAAATAAAAAAATATATATTTTTAAAAACTTTCAATTAAATAGTTTTAAAATATATAATTTATAAATTTTAATTATTTAAAACATTTAATATAATTATAGTTAAAATTTGAAAATTTTAACTTTTAAAAAGTCAATAAAAAACATATTTAATGTGACGGAAAGAGTATATACGCTTAAATCCTAGTTAAATTCTAAAGAAAACTTTTAAACCCTAAAACATATGTTTGTACACAATTTTTATTCTCGTCCCATATGCATAGAATAATTACTCATGTATATGGAACGGTACTGTACATGGAATTTAGATATAAAATTTGCAGTCCTAACTTTGGCAGCATATGCGGAAGAAAAGAAAAGAATTGCTTCCGTAATCGATCAACGTAGCCGCCTATCATCATCTCGGTCTGAGACTGAGACGACAACAATTTCCACATCCATGGTGGATGTCTTCCTTTTTACCTTCTTAACTCTTGACTTAGACATCCTTTCTTTTAATAGAATTAAGAAGCTGTATTTATACAGTTTTAATCTACCCATGGTTCGAATCTTTCCTATCACTAACTTTTGCTTCATGTGTTCAACTTTTTAACTCCACTAGCAAAAAAATTATATTAAATGCATTGACAATATTTTAGTTCACAGATGTTACTAACAAATCTTATCACCATTTGTTTCAAAGAACAAAAAAAAAGAAATTAGGGCAAATTTCGAGTCAAATCTAACATGAAGACGACTTTTAAGGCTGTAAAATAAAGAATGAAATCAACTAACAGTAACTCAATGCTTGCTTTAATATTAACATCTGACACATACATTTTAGTGTTTCAGCCAGTCCAAGCTATACCATTTCTCTGCAACTTGAACATGAAGGCCTGGCATAGCTTTCTTCATATTTTTCCAGTTCCCAGAAACTTCATCGTCACATATAACTCGGTGTAGCGATTTTAAGTTCGACAACACAGCCGGCAATGGTAAATTCACAATCTGTGAGCATTCCCTCATGTCTATCTTTTCCAGGTTTGCTAGTCTACCTATTTCTCTAGGTAGGGACCTCAAGTTAACACATTGAGAAATGTCAAGGTATTTTAACTCAACTAGCTCGCCAAAGCTCGGAGGGAGGACTTTAAGTTCCGGACAAGCGTAAAGCCTAAGCATTTGCAGTCGTTTCAGCAAACCGAAATCAGCAGGCAATTCGGATAATCTGTGGCAGTTGGTTATGCTGAGACTTTGAAGTGAATTCACCTTACAAATGCTTACAGGCAGCCTAACCAGATCATCGCAATGATCGATTACAAGCTCAGTTAGACGAGGGAAGATCTGGGGCAGGTCTAGAACTGATGGATTGAAGCTGTTATTAACCTTGCAGAGAACTGTAGATAGTTTATGCAAGTTCCTCAATGGTGCAGTGGCATTAGACAATTCAGGAACCAACACTTTTTCCAGCCATAGACTCCGTAAATTCGCCAGATTGGTAAAAACCGAAAAGTTCAGAAGCGTTGCCTCAGTTGTACCATAGTTAATAAGAGCTCTAAGCTTTGGCATATCATCAATGAAAGGAGGTAAGAAGTATTCATTGGAGGCAAAATTTAGGATGAGTACTTCGGAAACTCCATTCGGTACCAATCCATTTCCCTCATTTCTCCTGTCGTCAAGCAAGTTTCGGAATTGTTAGCTATGCTGGATTAGATGAGATAATTATACCAACAACTTATTTAGGGCAAAGCATTTGACAACCGATCATTATACCTGTATGAACTGAAACAATCTGAGCATTGAACGGCCGATCTGTATTTCTTCCCCAATCTTTGGGAAGTTCGGTATCTCTTCTCGACATAAGTAACCGTTTTCGTTCGTTCACATCCGCACGATTGCTTAGATGAAGAGCGAGGTCTCTCAACACATCATGTTGAGTAACATTGATTTCATAGTAACTACTATAAGCATCTCCAGACCTATCCGAAAACATTTCAGAAAACAAATACCAAACATCTCAGACTAAATAAAAAACCAACTAAAACAAACTTGCTTCAGTAACAATACCTTGCATCTTTCACCAAAGTGAGTAAGTTCTTGTCTGAAAGCTCGACTAGGATAGCGAACGCGTCTTCCTCATCAATGCAGTGAATTTCTACCCACATATTGATGAGAACATCAAGGGGGATTTTCTTATCTTCAGGAAATGATCCCAAATCCAAGAAACATTCCTTAACCTGTTTGTTCAAGTAATCGACACTGATAGCCATTCGTTCAAACAGTTTGTTTTCGTGAGACTCACAAATCGGTTCGCCTCGAGTTAACCTTTTCATTGCACTAACCCAATACATCTCAGGCTGGTCTCGCAATAAAGCTCCAATCACTTTGAGTGCCAATGGAAGCCCTTGACATTCACTAACAATCTGTCAAAATCCGAAATTTCAGAACCAGTTCTCCAATTCTGAGAGACAAAAATAAGAAGATCAAGTAATTACCTGTTTGACCAATGTTTCATTGGCTGCCGGAGGAATCGATTTTTGCCCGAAAGCAGAGTGGCAAAACAGGGACATCGATTCATCGTCTCTCAACATTTCAACTTTATAAACTTCCTTTACAACACTAGCTGGGAACTTAAATCTCGAAACTATCAGAGTTTTCTAAGTTGGTAGCTTGAAAACCAGCTGTTCAAGCACCGACAACTACCAGACATCATCTAAAACAACCAGAGTTCGCGGCCCAGTTCCACACTCACTCTGTAATAACCTCCCTTGTGGAACAAAGGAGTTATTACTGTAACCCATAGCCTCGTTTCCAGTAATAAATCCCCAGATTTTTGCCCTCAATTGTTCCAGATCCGGGGACTCTGAAACAGTTAGAAACAAAATTCTGTTGTTGAAGTAACCTTAAAAAAAGTAAAAAAAAAAAACAGTTATTAGTTTCATAATCGGCCATATTTGCTTCATTGATTAGTTTGATTAAGGAAGAAACTTACTTCGAACTTCATTATCTTTACAAATTTCATTAGCCAAAGTGGTTTTGCCTGATCCTCCAATACCCCAAATTCCGACAACGCTTAGATCATCTCTTCCGATCACCATATTTCTAACCTTGTTTTTCGCTAAATCCAAACAACGTCCACCCAGGATTCCAACACTAGCTTCTTCTTCAACTTCCATTCTCTTAACAACTTCTTCGACCCACCCTCCACCTCCAATCTTCATCGAACTGAGCCGATGCTCCAACCGGTCAAACCGCTCCACCGTTTCGAACTGCATGTGGTGAACGTCAGCCAGTAGGTGGGCTTGCATCGGTCCGCTTATGAACCTCTCCACTTGTTTCTCTAACTTCTCCATCTTCCTGGCGAGCTGGAGGTTCTTGTAGACGTTCCAGCGGCTTGAGGCGAGGACTTTGCGGGCCAATTCGAGGCGGCGCGTAGAATCTCGGAGAAACGATCGAGTTGAGATTGACGGAGGGCGGGAAGTTCGACGCCGGAGTATTTGATTTCTTCGATGATGGGAAGGAGTTCACTGATGCTTGATATGAGATTGTCTGCACTGCATTTGCAGCGGCAGCTCTTACGGGAGATGGCGATCAGCTGTTTAAGAAGTTCCATTGCGATTTCTCCGGCGAAAAAATCGTTAAACGCCATGGTTTCGTTGGTTTAATCAGTTTTTTTTTTTTTTACTTTTGGATGTTCGTCGGCGAATAAACTGACAGATCATTCGTCGATTTTCGACGTTGATATCATGGTGCTTTTAGTTAGGGGGTGAAAGCAAGGGTGGCTGGTGGTGGTTGAATCGGTGGAGGGAGAGAAGAAATTTAGAGATATAAGGTTTAGATTTAGGGTTCTAGAAAAATTAAAGATTTGAAGGTGTTTTTATATAAAATTAAAGACTTTTTTATTTTTAGAAAATATCAGAATATGCTATGTATCATGTTTTTATTAGATAACAGACAACTTTTAACGTCCGTCACAGAAAAACTTAATTTGAATTAAGGAATAAAACGTTAAGTACCAAAATAGCTCGAAAAAAATATTAGGCACCAAACTGAAAAAAATATAAATTAAGCATTTTATTGAATGTTCTTCTAATTTATTAGTTTAAAATATCCTCATCATATACAAATATAAGATAATTGAACAAATAAAAATCAATATAACTGTGATTCTTTTTAAAGAGAAATACAACAAGGTTTTATTGAGAATTGTTACATGGGGGTATTGATCAGATTACCAGATTCTCAAATTTAACTTCTTTTTTAGTCCCCAAAAATATATGTTCTAGTCATCTTGCATACGAAGTTGAAAATGTTTCTTTTTCATTATTAAAAATATATTAGTTGTATCTTGGTCATATGTTATATTTTAAAAATAAAAAGATATAGGATAAGTTGTGTAAATATTTTTACACAATTCTTTTATAAAATTTAAAATTTAAATTCTAAACCCTAACAGTATAAAACCTAAACCTTAAACTCTAAGCTTTAACCATAAATTTTAAATTTTACACTATACACATTAAACCCCTACACCCTAAATTATAATCTAAAACTCTACACATTATAAGTTTATACAAGCTTGTGTAGTAAAGTATTTTAGAAATATAAAATAGTGAACCTAATAGGTCCAAAAACTATAGTAAATGTAATATTCTGGATTTAACATCAACCAATAAATTTATATAAAAAATTCATTAACAGTAAATTTATATAAAAAGTAAGTGAGCTTATACACGTAAAGCTATCCCTGGCTGGCTTGAAATCTTTTTCCTATTTCTCTATTCAGGTTTGGATTGAGTAGGGTTTACATAAATTTATATATCAAAATATTTTTTAAATGTAAAATAGTGAACCTAATAGATCCAAAAACTATAGTAAAATTAATACTGGATTTAACATCAACCAATAAATTATAAAAAATTCATTAACAATAAATTTATATAAAAAGTAAGTGAGCTTATACACGTAAAGCTATCCATGGCTGGCTTGAAATCTTTTTTCTATTTCTTTATTCAGGTTTGGATTGAGTAGGGTAAGATCGGTTTACAAATTTAATTTATCATTTAAAATAACATTTACAAATTTATATTTTTAATTCAATTAGATCCATGAAATTTATATCCAAAGTACAATACGTGTGTCGTGACTATATTTTATTCGGTGTGAAAATAGTTCGACGATTAGGGTTTAAAAATTTGGGTCATTGCATTTATTTATTTAATTTTGAAAAGTTAGGTTTTTCATGTTAAATTAGATTTTCCTTTATTTAATTTTAAAAATATTTTGGAGTCGCCATCGGTCAGTTTGAGGTAGACTGGGTACCATAAAACAACTAGAGATTCATTTCTTTAAAATTTGGGTTCGGGAGTCGGTTATGTGTGACGAAGGATTAGCACCCCCACAAACGCCCGTTATCGGTATTTTTTAATTTTACGTGGCATTTTGAGAATAATAATTCAAATTTAATTTAACCTTTAATTATTAACTAGATTTAAATTCCAAATGGAGATATCCTTTTATAAGGAAATATATTTTATCCGAATACGAGATTAAAAACGCCCAAATACGTTATGACATCCCTATTCGTATTCAAAAATATATTTTCAACATAAAAGGTTTTTTTATGCATGATTAACTATTGTCTTGTTAATTTTAAGTTCTAACATAAAATGGCTCTAATTAATTAAATTATTTAAGACTATGTTTATTATTAAATTTAAAAGTTTTTATGAGATAGTAACAATTGCTTGAATATCATCCATATTAACACCGTTAAATTTTAGATAATATTCACTAATTAATCCGTCATTCTAGTTAATTAAAGTTCTAATCTTAATTAAGGCTCTAATATTAACTAACTAAATTATTTATCAAGTTATAAGGTTATAGTGAATATTAAATGTTCTTCTTAAAAACCATGTTGGAATAACACCCCATTGCGGTGGGACACTACCCAAATTTGTACTTCTAAGTTTTCCATTTAACATTCACCAATTTGCTACAATTATCTACTTAATCAATTATTGATTCTTAATTAAAGAACCCTAAAGACTATGGTTCTAATTAATTGGCTAAATTATCTATCAAATTATAATGCTGTAATGAATATTAATTAATTATTGATTCTTAATTAAAGAACCCTAAAGACTATGGCTCTAATTAATTGGCTAAATTATCCATCCAATTATAATATTGTAATGAATATTAAATGTTCTACTTTAGAGTTATGTTGGAATAACATCTCATTGCATTGAAACACTACCCAAATTTAAACTCCAAAGCTTTCTATTTAATATCCACTAATTTATTATAATTATCTCACTTAATTAATTATTGATTCTTAATTTGAGAACCTAAAAAACTAAAGGCTCTAACAATTAATTAATATTATGTGATTAAGTTATCTAGCATACGATATCATATGCTTAATTTTAAAACATGCAATCATACATATAATTTAAACAATTAAAATTAAATTAATATAAAAATTTAGGACTATATTGAATTAAAAACAGACTTTAAACTCTGATTTAATTGACTGTAGTAACTAAAATGAGATACGGTACAAAGTTATAAGGACTCGGAAAACAAATAGCCTAAAGTTTTAAAAAATGCGGATCCCATTTGACCCGAATAGCAGACCCGCAGATCCTGCTCAACCCGGTGCCAAAACGGCACTGTTTAACTCACCATATAAATCTCCTTTTGCTAAGTCAACTCGCTTATTTACACCAAATCTCTCTCTACTCTCTCACTTCCCCGATTCTCTCTCAACTTCAACAACCAAAACCCAAAAAGCTACCCCCTATTTCGATCAAAACCACTCATTCATTGTTAAGTTCATCGTCGTTCTTCATTCTCTTCCAATTTCAATATATAAAAACATCTAAACTCATTCATTTTTCTGTTTTTCCGGATCAAACATCTAAAATTTTCAAGAATACAAACTATTTTCTTCAACCTTTTCTCCTTTTTGATCTATCACCGTTGCCACTAATCTATTTCAGCCCGTTCGCCGGAGGCGGTGCCGGTCACCACCGGTCATTATCTTTGGTCATCCTCCTCTTCACTCTGATCATCTCTGTAACTTTCGACCACCATGCTTCACCGTGTGATGATTTTCGGCCACCACCTGCCGCTGTCTAAAATTCCTAAAATCACCGAAGATCTCCGATTTTGAGCCCTAAACCTAGATCTAGAGCCCGATTTGTTAGAATCTCCTCGCGTCCCCTCCTAAATCTAACTACTCGAGCCCATTCTCTCTTCGACTCTGCCATGTACTAAACCTTGACCATCACAAAGATGAACCTTTCGGTGATACCAGATAAGCTCAAATCTCAACATTTCTTCATTTTTAGTTACTATTTTTGAGTTTTTAAAACTAGATCTAATTGCTTTTTCACTTTTTGTTGCAGGAAATAAAAATATAAGGACGGTTTATCTTTCTGGCGATGTGAAGCGAGTTCTAATGACGATTGATTCGTCTTTCCTAGCGTGCTATTCAACTTTCAGGCGACCTTTCAGTAAGACTCTTTGGCTCATTCTCTCTCCTCAATAATTGTTGTAATTATTGGTTATTAATTAACTCATTTCTCTCTCTTTACTATTTATAGTGATAGTGGAATGTGACATCACATAAATGATGTCATTGCCAACTGTTGCCATATATGGAGAAGAAAACCATAATCCATGTGTTCTCATTTCGTCAAATCAGAAATTGCCATGGGGAGATAATTGGGTGGGGAAATTTGAAGATAATCGGGCTTTGTGTTTCTTGAGCCATTATACCCGAAAATGGGTTAAATTGGTCGGGGGAAATGTATAATGGGCTTTTTGAATGTATTTAGGATCTTCTACATGTAATATGCACATTTGGACATTGTAATGACTTTCTTGAATGTTGTGCAACTTTCAATAGTATGCCTAGAGATCCCAGCATGGAACTCGCAATGAGCATCTGTCATCACTATATCGACAAAGTTTTGTGTAGCATTGCTGATCAGTCTTTTAAAGAGAGGGCCTTTCAAAGTCTGTACAAACATGCGAGCAACCTCATTTTCCATCAACGGTGGTTGCACTTGTGTCGTCACATCCTTCCATCTCTGAGCGTGTTGGTGAAGGGTCTCATTAGTTATCTTTTCCATTCCCTACAACAAGACACGTCTATGGACCATTTCTGTCACATACTTATAGTGTTCCACAAAAACTCTAGATAGATTCTTCTATGTTCGGATATGCATACGGTTCAGCTGGGTATACCAGCGTGCTGCCGAACTAGTCAAGCTATCTTAAAAATAACGGATTAGTAACTTCTCATCTTACAGGTAAGCAACCATCTTACGGTAACACATAGTGAGATAGATTGTTGGACAAGTTGTCCCATCATACTTCTCGAAATCTGGTACCTTGAACTTGGGTGGAAGAATCAGATCAACAACCAAGCTCATATCAACAACACAAGATCTTAGCTTATTCACGTTTTGCATTTCTAGCAACCGGTTCTCTAGAGCTTTGCAATGCTCTTCATATTTCCTCTCAATTTCAGCATGGATTTTCTCAATCTCATTTAAGTTACTTAAATCTGTGATTTCCTCACCGCTTCCAAATTTCGCTCCAACATGGACTGGGTGACTGGCCGTTGCTCCAACTAGGTTGATTTGGAACTTCTTCGCAGGGGAGGTCCTTCAGGCTATACCCTTATTTGAGATGTAGTCTTTGTTTTATCATTCATGCACTTTAGCCTTCCCAGATTCCTTCGGCCCCAGCAAAGAAGTTAGATGGTTGATGATCTCTCTTTGTAATTGAGCAAAATAATCTTTCATTGACTGCTCAATCATGTCAAAACGATTATGTATTTCTACACGATCGTTTTCTAGGCTAGTAATCCTGTCTTCTATAGCCATGGTCTTAGACCGTAGACATGTTCCATATGAATGCGGAATAATTGTAGTTTAAAAACAAACTTCCATAGAATCTTTCCTTATTAAAAATAATTTATTTTGAAAAATAAAATGTAATGTAAGTGCATGAATATACGAATGCATGGATGTATGAATGCAAAATGGGTATTGAGTTCACAAGCTAGTCATTATAGAAACATCCATTAGCTAGAAAAGTCAAATACATGAAACAATCTTGATTACATAAAGTTGTTGGTTTTAACTCCTAAATTAACTAATTCATATAGCAATCGGGTGATGACATCCTTATGCTTGAGCTCAATATTCGACTAGTGCATCAAACTCGTAGCTTCTCTAGATAAGATCTACACATACATGGCGATACTCCTTACTTGTTTCTTAAAATTGACTAGTTCATTATTCTGACTCTGAACAGTGCGCTGCGTCGCTTCATACTTGCTTTTCAATGCACCACTTTCTTGTTGTAGAGCTCCTTTGTAGCTTGCAAGCTTTTCCTTCAAGTCTTGCACTGCGCTTTCCAATGTAGACACCTTTTTCTTCAGCTCTTCATTTTCTATTTCTTCACTAGCCTTTCCTTCGTTGTAATATCCTGTGAGGACTTTCTCCATCTGTGATACTTGTGCTGACAACTCTGAATTTTGGGACTCCAATTTTGAGTGTTGGGTTGACAACTCTAAGTTATGGGTCTTTTCTTTCTCTAGCTCCTTTTTGGCGCGATTGCATGATTCCCTCAGGTCTTGTTTCTTTTTCTTTTATACCTTCACACTATCTTCATATATTTTCTTGTAGTCGTCATTCTCTTTCTCAACCGTATCCAATTGTTCAGCTAAGTTCTCAATTACCTTACTTGAACCCCCTTTTGTATCTTTTTGCACTCAAAATGGGTTATTTTTCAATTCTTGAATAATTTTTCGATTTTGTTCATGGATACCCTTTTCTTTGCCTTTTTGTACTTCTACTTCTAGTTTTTCCATAGAGAGGTCATGTTTCAAGTCGCTAATTCTTTTCTCGTATCCTTTTAATTCCTTCTCATGATCAAATTTTAACTTTTCTAGAGTGGACAAAGCACCATTCACATGCTCACCAGTCGAACAAGCATTTCCTAAGCTTTTCTATGGGACATTGTCATTAATTCTTCTAACTCTCTATTCTGCATAGCTTGTCATAACTTCTAACCCGTCATTGAGCTTGACTCTTCTTGGTTTTCACCATGCCTTCATAACTCTCTATAAGCATTCGTTTTGTGTGTGTACTCAAAATTCTCCATGCTAGCGGTTGTAGGAATAAAGTGTCTCGATCCGAATTGTCTGAATACTCGCAGCTGGTAGTAAGTTATCCCTCCCCAAACTCTCGGAAATGGGTCCTTCTGTACAACATAGGTCTCTTTCATGTTTAGGAAGTGTTCTTTCCATTGCTCTTCCATCTTTTTCTCAATCGGGCATTTATCGAGGTGTTCTTCCAACTAGGAGTAAAGCCTAGAAAGTCTATTAGTTCTATAGGGCGTGACCATTTGTTTCCCTGAAACCAAACTTCCAATAGCTGAGCACATCCCTAAAATTTTCCCTCCCCTGATTTCCTACAAGCAGTTAGAGATCTCTAAGTTTCTATTAAGATGGCCAGTACCGGATCAACATTATTTTCTAAGCACTCAAATAATCCCAAAGTTGACGAATCTATACAGTTCCCAGTTCTCGGAAAATAGCACCAACCTGTAAATACATAGCGTAAACATTCTTCTTATCTTCTTCGATTCATCTCCTGGTAAAATCAAGCCTTGAATGACTTTCCAATCTATGCGCTTATTATCTTCAGCCAGCTTGTTGTTACCTTTTTGTTGCAGTTTCCCTTCAAACCAAGATTCATCATTTCTCGTAACTGCTTTTAACATCTTCCTAAAGCCTATCATATTGTTTGGCCTCGTATAGATCTTATCTTCTTGTATTGTCAGGCAATGCAACAGGGCTTCGTACTCTTCTAAGGTAAGTTTCATGTCTACATCCCCAAATGTGAATCAATTATATGTTAGATTCCAGTGTTGAGTCATAGCCCTAATTAGTCCCCGGTCCACTTGGACATCTAACAGCATTAATATGTCCCCAAATTTAGACTAAAAATCCTTCTTCATGCCTTCGTCCTATTGCTCCCACATGGCTTTAAGTTCTAGCAAACATTGATTCTGCCCTGAATTAATCCTGGCAATGTTCTTGGTTCGTGTCACATGACCCTCTCGGATACTATCTCTATTTGTATGTTGTGTTTCCTCCGACCATGTCCACACTGTAGTGTTGTCTTCTCCCTATCTATTCGGCCATTCAACCATATGAGATACTTCTTACTCAACTAACTTTTGAATCAATGCCTCTTATAGATGCAACATGATGCCATACAGGAAAAGTTGAACAATAAAAAAACAAAACACGAAGAAAAATGTGTTAGTATCCATGAAATAATATTGAAGACAAAAAAACTTAAATTTAATACACACAACAAAACAAGTTATATCGAGCAGGAAGAATAACCAAAGAAGCGTATTTAAATCGGTAACAACATGTCCTAGGTCCCTGTCTGGCTCTAGTGGGGTAGGCTTCTAATATTACAACATGTGGTTTTTATCTAGGCTCTAGGTACCTGAACTGTCGTTACTGTCTACTACGATAGCAAGACATCGATTTGGGAGTATATGGCCGTTAATAGCGGAGGCGTAACCTCACAGTGTATAAGGTTGGTATACCGGGAGAAAGACAAACTTCCTATCACGGAGTTGGATAACTCACGTAGGATCATGTCTTGCTCCTACTTAAGGGTGAAAGCCCGGGTAGAAGGCTATGCATGAATGACAGTTTATATAACACAAGAATAAGCTACCTCCATTCTTTCTAAAAACCCATCCAATAATTATCGAAAAAATTAAATTCAAATTACCATTCTTAAATGCCAAAATGCCACGCAAAATTAATTAGTTAGACCTGACACTCAATTTTCTCCCAAATGGAGTCGCCAAGCTGTCGTGACCATTTTTGGAGTTAGGTTTTTCATGTTAAACTGAAATTTTCTTTTATTTAATCTTGAAAACATTTTGGAGTCGCCACCGGTCACTTCGAGGTAGACCAGACACCATAAAACAACCAAAGATTTATTTCTTTAAAATTTGGGATCGAGAGTCGGTTACGTGTGGGGAATGATTAGCACCCCCAAAACGCCCGATATCGGTACCTTTTAATTTTATGTGGCATTTTGGCATTTTAAGAATAATAATTTGAATTTAATTTAACCTTTAATTAGTAATTGGATTTAAATTTCAAATGGAGATATCCTTTTATGAGGAAATATATTTTATCCGAATACGAGATTAAAAGCGCCCAAATACATTAGGACACCCATATTCATATTCAAAAATATATTTCCAACATAAAAGGTTTTTTTTATGCATGATTAATTATTTCTTGTTAATTTTAAGTTCTAACATAAAATGGCTATAATTAATTAAATTATTTAAGACTATGTATATTATTAAATTTAAAAGTTTTCATGAGATAATACCAATTGCTTGAATACCATCCATATTAAAACCTCTAAATTTTAGATAATATTCACTAATTAATTCTCCATTCTAGTTAATTAAAGTTCTAATCTTAATTAAGGCTCTAATATTAACTAACTAAATTATTTATCAAGTTATAAGATTATAGTGAATATTAAATTTTCTTCTTAAAAGCCATGTTGGAATAACACATTGCTGTGGGACACTACCCAAATTTGTTCTTGTAAGCTTTCCATTTAACATTCACCAATTTGCTATAATTATCTCCTTGATTAATTATTGATTCTTAATTAAATAACCTTAAAGACTATGTCTCTAATTAATTAACTAAATTATCCATCCAATTATAATGTTGTAATGAATACTAAATGTTCTACTTTAGAGTCATGTTGTAATAACATCCCATTGCATTGGGACACTACCCAAATTTGAACTCCAAAGCTTTCTATCCACTAATTTACTATAATTATCTCACCCAATTAATTATTGATTCTTAATTTGATAACCTAAAGAACTAAAGGCTCTAACAATTAATTAATATTGTGTGATTAAATTATCTAGCATACAATACCACATGCTTAATTTTAAAACATGCAATCAAAGACATAATATAAACAATTAAAATTAAATTAATGCAAAAATTTAGGACTAAATTGAATTAAAAACAAACTTTAAACTATGATTTTATTGACTTTAGTGACTAAAATTAGATACGGTACAAAGTTATAAGGACTCAGAAAACAAATATCCCAAAGTTTAAAAAACAGATCCTATTTGACTCGAATAGCAGACTCGCGAATCTTGCCCAATTCGGTTGTAACACTCATTTCCCGGTCTGGTAGAAAATTGGGTCAGAAAGCGTTATCAGAAAACAATACAGTGAACGGTGCAACAATTTCATTCAAATTTCAGTTTTAGGCTATGTGGTACGATGCTAAGGCTACAAGCTAGGTTAATGAATTGATATGAAACGATATTAATCAGATTTAGGACCAATTTTAAACTTTTACAACTTATAGTGACTAAACTGTAAATTCCAAGAATTAGGGGTCCTTTCATGCAATTAACTATGCTACAATGTAATTCAATACAATAACATTGAACTTGTAAATTTTCATGTCATTCTGATATCATTTACCTATCCAATTAGACTATACAATATTCAGTGACTATGTTGTAAACTATTCAAAACTGTGTTCAATGTCTTTTAACAGAATTAACTACCATTGTACCGAAACATCTTGGTGTCGTATCAGTACGGGTGTACAAGGATTTGAACTCCAAATGAAACTATCCAAACTTATTTCGATACGGCCGAGGACCGTGTCGGTACCGCATGCAAGGGTGGCAACTCAATTCATAGTAACTCAAGAACTCGTATCGGTACAGCTTGACCTGTATCGATACGGGTTGACTAACATTGACTTTGATCAGGACCCATTTTGATACACCATGTACCCGTACTAACATCATAGGTTTTCCAGACCTCACTGCCCAAGGTCGTATCGAAACGACTTGAAGCCGTATCGATACACCTAGGTTAACCTGCACTTTAACTGACCAAATATGCACTACCGTACCGAATTAGGTGGACCTAAATCGATATGGCCCACACTGTAATGCCACTTTTTGTCTGGTTTTTAATCAAATTAACATGTTGAACGATGTTTAAATGCAATAAAACTTTACCAGCAATATTCAATCACTAAAATCTACTAGCATGTCAAATTTTAGGGCTATTTGAATATGTTTACTAGGTTTTCACCTTTTGGTGACCAATATGCATATTTAGCCAAATTTTGGATAATGCAAATAGGTCATTTAGGGCCTTAGTGACTTTTTCAAGCCATACATAATACACACATACCAAAAGAGTCATAAATGACTAGTTCAACTACTTTGCCACCATGGTAGGAGTTCATAAAGGCAAAAACACATTACTTGGGGCTTGTAGTGACTTGTTAACAATGTCGATTCTCTGATCTTCAACGGTGAAATCCTTAACCTGAAATGCATTAGGCATACTTTGCCTAGTGAGGTAGTCACAAATAAACACATTATCAATGAAAAGCATTCCAAGTCAAATCTTGCCAATAGCAATGCAATGAATCAATAGTAGCAATGCAATGATTATGTTCAACAAAAATAAGTCTATAATTCGATATTAACCCTTAGATCGATTCGGGACAGTGGATACGCGAATTTCTACGCCTCGCCAAAACAATGAACGATCTAGTCCCTCAGCATTGCCACAATAAAGGTCGTAGCCCAAGGACTGTAGCATACCAATGGTATCCAAAGTCCTTTAAAATCCAAGGTCGGTGACAATATCAATAATCCATGTTCAATAACAATAATAATGTTCAATGTTCTTATCAATAAGCAATGTTCTGGTGCCAATGTTCAATGGTAATATCAATGATAGTGACAATGTTCAATAATCTTAGTGACAATGATCGATGCTTCATATTCAATGTTTCAATGAAAAAAACTATAGCGTTATCAATGTTCAATGACAATGAATTGATGTAAATTAGTTTGGGTTATTTTGGGTTATTTTGGGTTTGTGGTTTTGATAAATGATTAGATTGTTTTGGTTCTTGATTGCAATTGAATTCAAAGTTTGTTCATTCTTGGTTCTTTAATTTTCTATCTTGAGAGAATCAGAAGAGGGTCTTGAGTGTTATTCATTTATCTAGACTCGGAAGAGTTAGATTCAAGAAATGAATGAGCATGATCTTCATTCGAAAGATCATTGGTGAAGATTAATCCACCTTAGGAATAAGGATTGGATTTCAACGGCTAAGAAGAGTGTAGATCAGTTGTTGATCACCCAAGGTTCACGCATGGATGTATCACCAAGGCATGCTCAAACAACTCGTTCTTTTGTTAGCGATAAAAAGAAGACATTGAAGAACGCTTCGCCGAGCTTTGAAGGAAGGAACCCAGTTGCTACGGCAATTGAACAATTGCCATGACAATCAAGTTGCCTCAGCAATCAATTGCCCAGAAAATCCATTCTGACATCATACCACTACTCACGATAACCCAGCCTACTTTCTTTAATCGATTACTCTTTCCATTTATTTCTATTTACTTAGTTTATTTTTACTTGAAATTTATCACCTTCAATATTATTTCTTTTATAGTTTAATAACTTAAGCAAAGTGGCCCAAGCCAATTCCTGTGGAGACGATACTCGATACATATCACTTTATTACTTGCGACGTGTACTTGCACCTTTTGCGTTGCACTTAAATCACGCAACAAATATATATGAACATACAGGGACGAACACAAAACTTTATGTTATGGGGCGAACTTATAAAATTTTAAGGGGCAAAAATAGATTTTCAATAAGAAATACATAAAAAATTTCTATAAAATATTTTAAATCATATATAAATTTTAAATTTGTAGGGGACGATCGACCTCTCTTAGTCTATTCCTATGAACATATACTACTTCATAACCTTAGAACTATTTAAAATACGTGTGAATCACATCTAAAGCTACCTGAACTTAAATTTGTTAAAAATGTTTTTTAATTTAACTTGATCATAATTAATCACTGCTATAAATATATGTTACTTGTGGGTTTATATTATAATTATAACTCTAGGTTTTTGGATTTTGAGGTCTATTAAAATTAGGTGTTTATACAAATATATGTTACCTTTTATGTTTGTAAATACAAAGTTATGGATTTTAAGGTCTATTAAAATTAGGGTTTTCTATAAACCTTTTACGTTTGTAAATACAAAGTTAAAGAGAGTACTGTATACACTTTATATTAAGAAAATGCTTAATAGTAAAAAAATGCATAAATTATATTCTTTTCATATAGGTACTTAAAGTATTTGTTTATCTAAGTAGGTGCCTAATATATTTACTGTTTTCATTTTATGTACCTGGTTGTTAATCGCCATTTAAAATTTTCTTCAACCAATCAAAATATGACATGCAGCTTTGATTTTAATTTTTTTGAACTTCATTTTAAAAAATCTCCAAATTCTTTAATATTCACAAAATAGTCCAAAAATCTCTAGATCCCCAAATTCAGCCACTATCGTTGCCGTTTACTGCCCACCATTTTTTCCTCCTATTGTCGTCCAGTTTTGATTTGACGTTAGGCACGCCAGTCGTCGACTTTCATTGACAGAAAGATGGAGGAAATGATTGTGATGTCCGACAACGAAAATGATGGGCTCACCGTCCTTGATTGGTGGCGACAACGGTTGAAATCGGGATTTGGAGACTATTTTAAAAATTTTAGGATTTTTTTGAAAATTTTGAATTTAAAACAACAACAATAATAATCATGTCAAGTGTCATGGTTTTATTAGCTAACGAAAATTTTTAAACGGTCGTTAACGGTAATAATCCTAAAATGGTTAGAGTTTTAAGGTTAGAACTTTTGATAAATTCTAGCTAACTTGAAAATATTCATGCTTGTGTCTTTACACTAACATTGTACCAAATATCCACCATTTAAATAATCATATAAATTAATGAGAAGTTTCATTCTTATATTTAAATTAATAGAATTAGGTTTCTGTTATTATATTTAGGGGTGTGCATTCGGTCGGTTCGGTTAACTGACCGAACTGAACTACCCATATTCTATTTAACCAATTTTTTCGTTTTAACCATTAGCCGAACCGAAAGTTTTTAACCGAACCAAAAAAAAGTTATGATAATTCGGTCGGTTTTTCGAATTAACCGAAATTTGATATTAAATTTTGGTTAAATTACACAAATGGTCACTAAACTATTCTAAAATGATCTTTTTAGCTAATAAACTTTCAGAAGTTACAAAACAATAATTAAACTCATCGAATTATTACAAAATGGTCATTGACTCATTGCACGTTATAAATTATTGATAAATTTAAAAATTTTAATGACCATTGTGTAATAAATCAATTAATTCAATGATCATTTGTGCTAATTTAATAAAGTTTAATGATCATTTTATAATATATCAAAAAATCTAATGATCATTTTATAACTTTTAAAAGTTCAGTGACAAAAAATAAATATATGAAATATATATAATATTTAATATATAATAATTTCTATTAATTAACAGGTATCGAACCAAATTAACAAGTAACCGAAATTAAAAAAAACTAAGCATTAACCGATCATATCTAAAATGAACCGACCAAAAAAAAATTCAGTTCAATTGGTTAATTCGGTTAAAACTAAATAATGCACACGCTAATTATATTTAATAAAAATAGGAAAAATATTAAGTCATTGAATAAGTGTAAATTGATGGTTGTGATTAAAAATAGAATGACGTGTCTTTTAAGAGAAAAAAAATGAATAATCTCAACCATTAGTTTACGTTCATCATAGTCTAAAATTGGTTTATAACTTTTTAATTTTGACACCGTGGATTCTAATGTATAAGAAAATTATTGCAAAATATTATTTTTAAGATACATCTATCGATAGAACTTGTAATTTCAAATAATGACACATTACTTTAAAAATATACATATTGAAAATAATTTTTAAGAGTTGCAAGTTCGGGGAGATTTGTTCTCAAAGCACTCAATGATAAATTAAGTGAATGTAAATAAAATGAATAATATATATATATAATCTCCCATCAACTTTTATTATTTGGTGGAGTGATAAAAAATTCACTCTTTAATCCTTTTGTGTGGATTCATATTTGTGTGTATGCTTAACCACCGAAAAAAACTCAAAAAAAAAGTCGGTTTGGTGAGATTTTATGAAATAATAGACAAAAAATGTAAATTAATTTAGTATACGGGCTTCTGGTGGATTTTAACCAGAATCCATGGCAGGATAAGATATTTTTAGGTACAATTTCCAATTTGGCTAGGATTGTCCAATTGAGAATGTTCGTTGACGTACGAAATGGCCGTCGTGTCCCACACCTTTTCCAATTTGGAAGAGACAACTAAATTGTTCATTCTAGACTGCATGAATAAAAGTCAATAAACTCAACAAAAAAAAAGACTTCGTACTTAAAATCTAAATTATCTTAACAGCTTCATTACCCTAAAACGACCTTAAAAACCATTTCTTCATCACCTAAATATTTTTTATTACTGTAAAATATAATACGTCACATACAAAATGAACAAAAATCACGCTAACAACAATAATTTAATCAATTTTTAAAATCCTTAATTATGCTATCCTTTACACCATTCCAATATCATTGGGTGACAAAGGATTAAAAAAGTCATGGGACAATGCGAAAATATTAGTATAAAAAGTACATTTTATAATAATTTTAATGTATTTATATTTATTATAATGTGATGAGTTGAATTTAGTGCAACTTGATTTTTTAAAATATGAAAATTAAATTAATTTTTAACTATTTTAATAAAATTACGTCTTAATTTCCCCTCTTCCATCATTCATGCCTAAACAACTCCTATTATCTCTAATACCATGACTACCGTCGCCCGTCAACTTCTCCGCCACCAACCCACCATTATGATAGATTAGACAACCTTTTGGCTTTTACCCATCGTTGGGTAATGAAGAAGAGAAAGGATCAGACCATTTAAATACCTTGATTTATGGGGGCTCAAGTCAATTTTTTTTAATGAAAATGAACAAAAGAACATTGTCCAAGCGGAACAATAAAGGCGTGTCTAAGATATAGTAGGCTACAGTACGATATTAACTGATAATCTTATAAGATTTGAAATATGAAACTGAAAATGTTACACTATTTGATAACATTTTTAGTCGGTTGGTGGCAAGTATCGAAACTTTAATTTCAAGTATCGAAATTTTTATCGCTTTTAATAATATTTTAAGTTTTTGTAAGTACTAAAAATATTATTAAATAATATAATATTTTTAATTTTATAATTTAAATTTTATAACATTTTTAATTAGTGTCGTACCATAACGCACAATAAGCATGCCCCTGCGAATCACAATTCACAATGAAGGCAGGGAAAAGTCAAAGCCATAACTTAAATGATTCTTTTTTTTCTTTAATATGGAGTAATATTGTTTTAAAGTCTTAATGCATTTGAGAAGATTGCTTATGTCCGTACTATTTCTAAGAATCCCATTGTTGACTTTTTTTGATCCAATATTTATGTTATTTATTGTTGGTGGAGATTTTATATTTTGCCTTTGGGCTTTGAAGTTAATAAATCAGAAATTATGATATTTCAAAAATTCTTAATTTTATATTTAAAAAAGCAGAAATTATGCATAATAGAAAATTTTTTTAAGGATATAAGAAGCTCTTAAACTTTAGAGAAAAATCAATTAAGTCTAGGAACTTTTTTGCACTCAATTAAGTCCTTGAACTAAAAAAATTAATCAATTAAGTCCTTAAACCAAAAAATTGAATCAATTAAGTTTTTTGTCCAATTTTGACCATTAAATTTTGACATTTTTTTATAGATATTACTGGTACATGAATACTTACATTCTTATAATGTTGCAATTGTAGATTTTTTCCCAAAAAATATTTTTTATATAAATTTTATAAGTCTTTTACATTTTTTATAACTTTTAATGAAATTTTTAAATAAAATAAAAAAAGTTTCTGAAAATGTCAAGCGAAAACATTGTGATACGTTACACTGGATCAACAGATCCAAAAAACCCATCAAAATTTAATGGTTAAAATTGGTCAAAGGACTTACTTGATTGCATTTCTTGGTTCAATGGCTTAATGATTATATTTCTCGGTTCAATGGCTCAATTGGGTGCAAAAAATTTCAGATGCTTAATTATGTTTTTTTCCAAAAGTTTAAAGGCTTCTTACACCGTTAAACTAAAAAAAAATTAAATCACTACAACATCTAAGCAAAAAATATGCATTTTACTTTTTTTAAACAAAATATTATCATAAAACTCGTTAAAAACCTCTTTAATCTTAGATGAAAAAATATACATAATATTATTTATAGAAAAATATCCTAATCAAATTAGGTTACAACATCATCCTGCAAAAGCAAAGAGATTTCACTTGGAGGATCCGCCAGTTCGAATTAGCACACTTTGCTGACACATCCGCTACTCCATTACTACAACGTAAAACATGTTAAATCCGAATAGTCCATGGTCCTCGGCGTAACTCATCCAATTGTAGCATTTTACTTTTTTTTAACAAGCGTGAGTTTTTCTTTTTTTCTAATACTATCCATTTTAATCATATTATAGATTTGCTTAATAATAAACTTTAATTTATATTAAAAAAACATGTCATTTATGAACTTATGGTATTTAAAAACTGGATTCTTTCATTTTCCTGGTGTTGTCTGTTTCCAACTTTTTTCTTTTATCTCTGGTGGTAATGTGTATAACATTTGCATCATGTTTGCCGGTTTTGTATCTGCACGTAATATATGTTTAACTATATTTATCATTATTAGTTTAGGGTTTAGATAATTCATTTACGCTACCACCAGCCAGGTTTTGATGCCGATGTATGACGTAAAGTGAATATCGAGATAACCCTATTTAAGCCAATTATTTATATTTATTTTCTAAAAAATAAAGCGGATGATATTCATCTTAGGAGTCAGGAGTTCAAATTGTTTTGTCTATATAATATATGTACATTGTCAAAGAATTAAGAATATTTATGAACATATATTACTTTATAATCACCTTTAGACTGTTTAAAAAAATCTAATTTTAATAGTATTACGTATATCAAACATTTTTATGCAATTAAGTATTTATTTTCTATCGATGCATTTAAATATCTAACATTTTTAAGGGTGTAATTAGGTATATAATTTTTTTATACAATTAGATACATAATTTATTTTTAAAAATTACACGGATTTATATATACTTAGAATTATAACTATAAACCAAAAATACAACGTACTTACTTGTACCAAAAAATTGAGTATCGTATTACACATAAGTACTAAAGTTAAGTATAAAAAAGTTGTAGGTATAATGTCAAAAAGTACTCTCAATATTTGACTGAATAGTCATTTTAACTCTTTTTTTGGAAATCGTTAGTCAACTAACAATCAATGTTCAGGGATGACTTGGGGTTCTTGCATGCCACAACATGCTGACGCGGCTAGGGGTGTTCATAGACGGTTAACCGTACCGGCACGGCTTATCGATACGTTTACTGGAAGTTTCGGTTCGACATTTTAATGAACCGTTACCATCTCGTTTAAACCGATTACCACCTAAATGGTTAACCAATTTATTCGGTACGGTTATTCGGTTAACCATGAACCGTTTTATATATTTATTATTACTAAATTTAATAGTTTAAAAAAACCAACCAAATAAAGTATTCAATATTTATATTTTAAAAGTCTTTAAAGTTTAAAAATATTAAAAGTTTAAAAAATTATATTAATTCATCAAATATTAGTAATAGTCGATAATTTATATTAATTACATAAATATTTGTATAATCAATAATGTGGTATCATTATAATTTAATGTTATTATAATTTTTTTAAAAGAAAAGAATTTCGTTAAAATTTCTTTCGCCATTTGAGTCAACTGAAATCGAGACAAGAACTCTAAAAGAGAAAAGAGCACTCCAAATTTATTTCATTTCACGACCACAATAATATGAACAAGAGCTCAACAGAATTGTTCAAGAGCAAACGTAAATAAAACAAATACACGACAACATGAACCGTAAAGGAGCTGTAAGATCAAACCAATGTCTCAAGACACAAGCTGTCTACAACCACACTGGAAACCCAACAGAAACAAAAGGATGCAACACATGTCCACTATATTTCAATACTAGAATAAATACACGTTTGGATAGACATACACTACACGTTTGATTATTACTAATAATTTAATATCATTATAAAATATAGTTTAAGTATAGTAATGATACATATATTAGTAATAATCAATAATTTAATATTAATATAAAATTAATTTTAAAATTTTTATCGGTTTTTTTGATTAACCGTTTAGCAAAAAATTATAACCGTTCTTGTCCCGTTTAACCGTTAATTTTATCGGTACGGTTACCATACTCTTTCGACTAATTTTTATTGATACGATTACCTATCATTTATCTTGTTTTTTCGATTTTTCAATAAGGTATTAGTTCAGGTTTTATGAACACCCATAGATGCGACAATCCACATATGCCAAAGCAGCAAAATTTTCAAGTAAGCAAAATATTTATTTTTTAAAAATTTTATTTAATAATTTTTGACCAGGAAGACGATGACTCTTTTTAAAAATCATAAACCCATGTTATATTGGAAAATAGTTTTAACGTACAAACCATCGAGCCAACTCCTCTACTTGATTTATTTCTGAACTAAATTTCTTTTAACATTAACTTTAATTGAATTTTTTTAAAAAAATAAAAGAAACACGAACTAAACCAAACCTTCCCTTTCGAGGAACCCTAGTTATTTAAGAACAACTCATTCACACAATATATAAACGAAAATACTAAACTAAGATTTTCAAAATAAAATCACGCACCAAAATATTCCAAAATAAAATAAAGGATTAAGCGGCAAATAAGTGCTTAAACTATATCATTTTTTAGATAAGTGTCCAAAGTATTTTTCGGGTCAAACAAGTGTCTTAGATTTCTAAAAATCTATTTAAAAATAAATAAAATATTTATTTATTTCACAAAATAGCCCAAATTTGAAATCTCTAACACCCCAAATACCGATTTGACCTGTCGCCGCCGATTGCCATGTCGCCCACCACCACATCCGCCGCTGAACCATCACGACCATTTACCCCACCACCTTGTCACCGAAAATTGACCGACACCGTACGAAAAGCCGAAGTCATTGAATGGTTCATTCGAATAATTCGAGACGAACGACGACATAAAGAACGGTAAACGGTGTGTGAGTCATTCGGTGAGGGGAAGACGCTTTAGTCCGTTGCCAGAAACGTGACCAATGTCCGTGGTAGTGGCCAGATTAGGGGGTTTAGAGATTTGGGGACTATTTAAAAATTTTAGGATATTTTAAAAATCTTGATTTTTTAAAAAAAATAAATTTTATTAATACTGTCATGTGTCATGTTTTTATTGGCTAACGGGAATTTTTTTAACGGACAATTTCTACGGGCACCTATTTGAGTAACGTTGAAAACGTTAGGCACATGTTTGACCCAAAAAATATTTTAGGCACCTATCTAAAAAAAGGTATAATTTAAGTACTTATTTGTTAATTAAGCCTAAAATAAAATATTGTTTGCAAAACACTGACCTTGAAAAATATGATCTTCTTGCGATAAACATGATAGGTTTTGGGGGTTTCTGCTTCTATACAGATGCTCCTATTTGGATCAAGGAATCAGAGATTTTTATCTCGATTTCATGTTTCGTTCTTTTTCTCTGTTTTGATTTGCGAAATTTTCAATCGATTGAACTTTTAGGACTGAGTTGACTTAGGCTTTTGTAACTCCTCCTTCTTAATTTAACCCATGTTTCCTTTATTTTCTTTTATTTTTAAATTAATTTCAATTAAAGGTAATGTTAAAAAAATCAGTTCACAAATAAACCAAGTAGAGGAGTTGGCTTGATGGTTTGTACGTTGAAACAAATTTTCAATAGCCTGGATTTGAGTTACCTTAGCTTCAATAATGAATTTTTGTGGTTTTAAAAACCAATAAGATGATACATGTCATCATTTTATTGGTAAAAAATTATTAAATAAAATTTTAAAAGAAATTGCTGACTTGGAAATTTTGCTGACGAGGCATTGCCGCGTCAGTATGTTGTGCCATGCAAGAACGTCACGTCATCCCCGAACATTGACCGTTAGTTGACTAACGATTTTTATCCAAAGAGAGATTATTTTAACCAAAATATCCTTAGTCGAGTATTATTGTGGGCATGGACAACAACAATATATTAAGACTAATATGTAGTTGATTGATGACAAAGTGTTGTCATTGACATGGAGATGTCAAAATCAATACATAAGTATGTGTTAGAGAACGACATACTGGATTGACCCACTATGAGCATGTTTCTTGGGTTATTATGTCGCAGTCACAACATTGCTTATGGTGATAACTACATATATGATCCTCATACTTGAGATCATCATTATTTCAATATCGTGAGTGACATATTTTGATACGGTCAAACGTGTGTCGTAACTGACTACACTATAAAGACTGATATTGGATATGTCACAATCTATGTAGCGGAATATGGTTGATCAAGATAGGATTTGTCTCTCATACATAATATGAGTAATATCATAGGCCACTTGATTGAGTGAGACTAGAAAATGCATGGCCATGCTCAAATAAATTGATATGGAATATCATAGTTATTCGTTTATAATTGTCTACTCAAGATATCAAGAAATATTAGATGGACTATACAAGTGTGACTAATCTATGACTTGTGTCTGATCTAGATATGAGGAAAAAAGGATGAAATGCATAAAAGAAGTTAATCACGGAAAAGGTTAAGTCGAACCATGACTTCATGTAACTTAGATAGCGATGATGTACTGCTAGATGTCACTCACTGCTTGTAATATTAGAACTGCTCTAGATATTACTGCTAACATTACATGAATCTACAAGGGTCACACCCTATGATTGAAACGAGCAAATATCGAGTAGATATCATATGTACAAACTTGTTGTGCACGAAATAAGTAAAACCGAAATTATTATGATTATTGTAATTATAGATAATTTCGTTTATATATATTTTAATACTAGATAATTATTGTAATTATCAGATACTATTAATATATATATATATATATATATCCTTAAAGAAACTTGATTGAAGTAGAATCAGATTCTACATATTTAATTATATTCGGTTAAATATATTGTATATTTAAAGATACAAATTTAATTAGAATTAGGGTTTTGAATGTTATATAAAGGCATAAGGTCTAGCAGCCAAAATATGCTTTTGCGAAAAAACTCTCTAACAGTTAGAGAAGAGAAACTATTGTTCGTTTCGTTCGGGTGGACTGCGTAGAGGTCAGAACATTATTGTGACGACTTGGATTCGATATCGTGCTAGAAGAATTGGATTCTCTTAACTCCATACGGTTTTCAAATTTAATTAAGGTAACGTTTCATCCCTTTTCACCCCAGATTCGTTCCTCGTACATGGATCACTGGTGCAATACGCCAGATAATTTTTCCGCTATGTCATGGGGTGTACCGGCGTTTCCCAACAATCTTTTTCCACTTTCACTGCCTCATGATGCACAGGATGCTTAGGCTTTTATGCATTCTAGTATGTCTTTATGGTATTATTATGGTACATTTGGATTTATTTTGATTTAGGATTCGGCTTTTGTCTTTAGGCATTTTATGCTATTTGTTGGATATCTTTATGCCTATGATCTTATGTTTTATATTTGGATATGGATGATATGTTTGATATGAATATTATGATTTATCTTTTTATTGCTTTTTGGATAATGCCCTATTGCTCTAATGACGTTTGTTCTTTTTGTAGCATTTTGTCCTTTTTGCTATAACAAAAAAGAGAGAAAATTAGAATTAAACAATTTATTTTTCTTGAATTTCTTAAACAAATGTCTTTAAAACTTAAATTTCAAAGATTTTACAAAGACATTTATTAAGGGGAGCTTAAGTGGGAGATTAGTAAGTTCGACAAATTTTTCAAAAACAGTTTTTTACTAAATATTTTGTTATATTAAGAAGGGGGAGATTGTTAGACCTATTTTGATATAACTTAAATTTAATTTTAAGATCTAACTTGTAAAAATTTGTAAAGCAAAATTTTTGAAATAAATTTGTCAAAAATTCTATTCAAACTTGTCAAAATGTTTTATAAGATGCTTGGCTTTGTACCTATATCAAATATACTTTTAAAAGTCAACAAATAGTCAAATCTTGTGTTTTTAAATGAAAGTTTCGAAACCTTTCTTTAAGGTTTCGAAACCTCTCGGGCAGAATGACCAATTTCTTGAAACCTTAGCAAAGGTTTCGAAATCTTGGCATAGTAACAGCTATATTTATACAAATCCCCTTAAGGTTTCGAAACCTCTAGTAAAGGTTTCGAAACCTCTGTGCAGGTAAGCATTTAATGCTCGTTTTTAATGGCTTCCAACGGCTCCAAACTCCCTCCAACGTTTTTCAACGGTTAGAAAATATCAATAGCATATAAAAGGGGTCTCCAAACAGTAATGAAGTAACAAGAAAGCCTATCCAAATATTCAAGCAATCAAAATTCAATTTGTGCTCAATTTTCATCTTTCTTGTAAACACTAGTGTTATTCTTCATTGTAATTCATTTACTAGTGTTTCTTGGGTGTGTGAGGGAGCTTAAACTTTGCAAACACTTTCCTTGTGTGGATTTTCTAGTTTGCTCATTTGTACTTGTTTTTGGGAAATGATTCAATAGACTTTGGGGTATAAGTCTATTGAATTGTGTAAGATTACTCTTTATCCTAAAGAAAAGACAAATTAGTGGATTGTTGAAAATCTTTAGTGTGGTCGCTAAAGTAGTGGATGTAGACTCCATTGAAGGAGTTGAATCACTATAAATCCTCTTACAATTTTCTATCTTTGCAATTAGTTTTCACCATTCTTTAAAATTTCAATTCACCCCCTCTTAGCTTTATTCGATCGATTGCTACACTCATCATATAACCTAAGAGTAAAACCTAAATACTCAATAGCCACATATGCATATCATTTCAAAATCAAAAACAAATTAATACAAATCCAAAAATAAAATTTCAAAATCATTTCACTTTTAGCTTATAGTGTGGATAGGTTAAAAACATGCAGGCCTAAGTTGGTGATGTAAAGTGAGATAGATAGGTTTGATTAAAGGAATCTGGTTTCAAAAAATTTCCTCATGTTTTCAACAAGCAAGGTCCACACTGTCTTTTGGCATTCCGATCCCAAGCCAAGTTGACAACCCGAGGTTGTCCACATCTAAGCTGCACATGTTACAAGGAATATGGTGAAGTTATTCTATGTATATTCTCTTCTGCTGCTTGCTTTACTAATTACTGATTAAATTCTCGACACTCAGACAGAATGTACCCATTGTTTCAATTTGCACAAAATCTTATTAACACCAAGATAAACGGGGGAAAGAAAACCTCAAACAAATACAGTACAGAATAAAACATGTTTGCTTAATGGCTAATGCAATTGTGATGATAAAGTTGAGCTCATACGCTCTCTAACTTCTCTTGCTATCACATCTCTCATTACATCCCAAAGCTCCACCGGTAATCTCTCCTCTCTCCTCCGGCAACCCATCTCCGCCGCCACAGTTCCACTTCCAGGAGGCGCTAGAGTCAGCGCCGTCGACAAAGCTTCCCCGTCCACTATCCCACCCTCCATTTGCCGATCACTACTCCTCGGAACCTGTTCCTTCCGGTGTTGTCTCCTTTTCAAAGTCGAGTTCCAATGATTCTTCACGGCATTATCAGTCCTTCCCGGAAGCAATCTAGCAATGGTGGCCCAGCGGTTACCGAACCTAGCATGAGCGGCCAAGATGGTGTCGTCCTCGGCTTGGGAAAACGGACGATGGTGGATGCTGGGGCTAAGCTGGTTACACCATCTAAGCCTACAAGATTTCCCCGATCGACCCTTTATATGACGGCTTATCAAAGACCAGTTCCTAGGTCCGTGTTTCTCGACGAACCGAGTCAAGATCCTATCTTCGTCGGCACTCCATGGACCTTTAATCTTCTCAGATTTGTCAGAAGCCATTGCTGACAAAGATGACTCTGAAGAAGAAGAAGATGTATCGGAGGATGAAGATGAACACCCATTCACATTCACTGCTTCCATTTTTAACAAAGGCAAGGAGAAGAACATGTATGCGAAAAAGGAACTTCCAGGAAAGCGGCTTTATAATGTTTTATTATTATTATTATTATTATTATTAATTTATTTTTCTTTGTAAGAGATAATTTTTGGCACTTTGGATCCGGTTATTTATGACACAAACACAGTGGTTTTGGGGAGCGTTTAAAACAGTAACAATAAAGGCGAAGCTGTTTAACACATAGGCACAAACAAACATTTCGAATTAAATTAAGACGGGAGAAGAGTGGGGCTCGTAGACCTTTTTTGACTGCCTTTTGGTTGTACCGGATTTACAGCTTGCAAGTCGAGTCTCCAAAGTCACTCGAATCTAAGGCTCCCAATCAACCATCACGACAAAAGAAGAAAAACCAAAACAGAACACTGTCAAATGGAGACGACTTGTCTTCGACGCCTACCACCCAGGCTGTAAGAATCTCACGTGATTCCAGTTGAATTCCTTTGACTTTGTGGGTCTTTAAACACTCTCCCTTCCCCTCCTCCCTAGGGAGCGTGTCACTCACTACACTAATGATTTGTACAACCTTACGAGTCAATTTTAACTATTTTCCCCTTTGTTCTAAAGGAGCGGATGTTATTTTTTTTCTCAAACAATCCAAAATATTGCACATTAGATATCCTTTTTGTTATAAAACATTACCCTGATAATAATCGATTCTTTTAAAGCAAATATGATTGATTATTTGCATATATAGATGGTGTTTTATATTGTCTTATTTTTTAGTATAATCACATTTTGACTAATATAAATTGAATATTACAAGGACAATTTTATTAGTGTAATTTATTTCATTTATAATGCTTGAATTTAAACTATTGACTTTATTTAAAAGATCTAATAGCTAATTCTACTAAATAGACAGAAAATTAATGCATTATTTTACCTTTTAAATCGTACCAATATGATATAAGCTATTATATTTTTTATGTATATAATGTTATATTTATCACATTGTTTATATGGATAATAGTCTTATTACATTAATATAGTGCATCTCATGTCACATGATATGTGAAATTTGCTCGTTCATTGTATAATTTGATTTGAATAAACTATGAAAGTTTGGTATCAACTCTTCAGCAGAGTTCAGAGATAAAAGATTTATTTACAAGCAAGACTAGAAAATAATTTGAATGTTTATTTTTGTTTTAAGTTTTTTCAATTTGATCCGAAAATTTATATTATTATTTATTGCAATATAAAAAATAACAATATATATTTTTTTTATAAAAAAGTTGATTACATGCAATAATTTAAATCCAAAATGCTGACTTGGAGAGTAAGATGCACGCGCATTAGAGGAAAAAAGGGCAAGTGTGAAAAAAAACGATGAGGGGGATTGAGAATTGAGAGAATGAATCTAACTAACGCAGGCCACTTGAGTGGTTAGGAACAAGGTAGGGCCATTTTTGTCTCATTCCAACCCATTTGCCGGTCGATTGTTTTGGGTCCATTTCAGATTTTAGAGGGTTGGTATCAGATAATCAGAATGAGTTGATTAGTCCTCTTTCTGCGACTCAACTCAACTCAACATCATTCCCTCATATTTTTTCTTTTTTATATTTAATTTATTATCCATGATTTTTTTCCATGTATGATTATACTCGATAAATAAATTATACAGCATTAATATTATATTATTAAACAGATATAAAAATTATTTTTTTAACAGTCTTAAATAATTATAAGGTAGTCTATTTTTATATATTTTAAAAAAAAATTATAATACACACTTTACAGAAAAAAATTATTCAAACTCGAATCTATTAAGATGAACATTTTTTTTCTTCATATTTTAAATTAATAAAATTAACATAAATGAGTAAATTCACATAATAATTCCATTTTTAAAACTTATTATAATATTAAAGATCGCATGCACAATGTTTCAGTATTTTAAAGGAGATTTCATGTTTGAGGATAAACTTACTGGACAATAGTTTCCAACAAGTTGTTCACTCGTCCTATTAACCCATGCTTACATTAAAATACAATTAAAAATAAGAATAACCATCGACAACGAAATAAAATATACCAAGATAAGAGGCTAAAACCGACAAAGCTCCCAAAAACAAAGAATTCCGTTGTTTTAGATTCAGTTCAACAAAAGAAGTTGAATAAAAAAAAAAAGTTGAATAAAAAAAAAAGGAAAACGACGGACGGCTGCCAATCCGATCAAGCCCAGCACCGCTTGTCCTTAGTGAAGAATGAAGAAACTACTTCCGCTTGCTTTCCGTTGAAACCACTAAAAACTATCGCAAAGCAGAGAAAGGCGCGAAAAATATTAGAATATTTTTTATTCTAACCGGTTTGGACAGTTGTCCGAATAACTTTTTTTCTTCTTCCAGTTTTCTTGCTCAATCCCGTTTATGCTTGAACCAGACCAAGCCAAGTTATAGATCTTGTTTAATGTTTAAGGTTGAACTTATCCCACCGCCAGAGACGGAGCCAGATTTAGAGGTAATGGGCAAAATATAATTTTTAAAAAGTAAGGGGTAAATTTATAATTATTTTAATTTTTTTTTTAAAAATAAAAATTATATTTAATAAATAGCGGTTTGAACTAAAATTAGAAGTTTGAGCTAATTTTAAAAAATAGGAGGTAAGTTTATAATTATTCTAAAATTATAAAATTTTAAGCCGAAAATTTTAGCTTTTAGCTTTTTCAAAAACACTTTTAAGTAAAATTACTCATATATCATCGTTTATATCACCAATTCTTTTATATTTTTAAAAAATGTCCAAAATAGATATTTTATCTACTTAAAAGCATTTTTGACAACAATACCAAACACTCTTATTTTAAACCAAATAATTCAAAAACACTTTTTGAAATCACTTTTCTAAATTATTTTCGCACCGCATTTTTCAAAAGTAATGCCAAACTAGCCCTAAGTGTCAACCTTACCTTCAAACTTGAATTTAACTTTTAATTTAACCTCAACACTTTATACAAATCCAGAATCATGTAAAACCAATGTCTTTTCTAAACAGATTTTTTTTGCATTCCGATTATCGCGACTATTTTTAAACCGAGGTAAGAAAATAGCCCGACGATTTATTTTACAAAATAGGGTTTTGACCCTTTTTAATTTATTTTATTTTTAAAAATTTAGTTTTCTTATTAAATCAGGTTTTTTATTTAATTAACCATAAAAAAATGATTTTCCTTTTATTTAATCTTAAAAAAACATTTGGAGTCGCCACCGGTCACTTTGGTAGACCAGACACCATAAAAATAACCATATATTCGCTTCTTTAAAATTTGGGTTTGAGAGTCGGTTACGTGTGGGGAAGGATTAGCACCCCACAAACGCCTATTATCGGTACTTTTTTTAATTTTACGTGGCATTTGGGCATTTCGCATAATAATTTGAATTTAATTTAACCATTATTATTGGATAGATTTTAATTCTGAATGGATATATCTTTTTATAAAGAAATATATTTTTTAACGAATATAAAATTAGAAGCACCCAATTACTTTAGGGCACCTCGATTCATATTCAAAAATATATCTCAACATAAAAGGTTTGAATGCATGTCCGGTTATTGTGTTGTCAATTTGAAGTTCTAACTTAGAAGGCTTTAATTAATTGAATTGTTTAAAACTATGAATATTATTAAATTTAGGGAATTTATGAAATAATATCTCATTGCTTGAATACTACTCATATTAGAACCCAAAATTGAATAATATTCCTAATTTATTTGGTGAATCTAATTATTTAAGTTCTAACCTTAATTAAGGCTCCAAGTTAATTTCACGTTCTAAATTAAAACGAGTATCAAATATTCTACTTAAAAGTCCCCTTGAATAACATCTCATTATAATGAGACACTATTCAAATTAGAACTTAAAAGTTTCCTTTTTAATACTCATTTATTTACTACAATGATCTCGCCTATTTTAATTATTTAATTCCTAATTAAAGAACTTAGTATCTAAGGCTTTAACAATTATATCTAAGTGAATTTAATTATCTAACGATATACTATATGCCATATTTAAAATCATGCATTAATCAAACATTAACCAAGGTAATTAACAAAGGAAATTAGGGTCAAATTGAATTAATATCAGAATTGAAGAGCCAAATTACAAGGAAATAGAGACTAAATTGAAAAATAAAATAAAATATGGGCGTCGAATTATAAAAAAAGGAAAGAAGGGGGCGGGCCTTATCCGGGGGTTTGCGGGCTCCGGAGCCCGCATATATCGCCTATAAAAAGGGACTTTCGGATATCCCATTTTTTCTTTTTCTTTTTTCATTTTTTTGATTTGCGCCTCTCTCTACTTTCTTTTCTCTCCCCAAATCTTTTGTCCACAAACAACAAAACCCAGAAAAATAATCTCAAACGGATCAAAACACCAAACTTTTGCTTGGTGTTCATCCTTGTTATTCAAGAACAAGATGAACACCAAGAACACCAACAAAACTCCGCCGCCCTTTCCGCCGCGAGGCGATTTCCGGCCATCGTTCATCAAAACCCTAATACACAAAAAAACCTTATTTTCTCTAATTTTAAACCTCTAAAATCTTAGATCTAGTCTAGGCTCAATAGAGCCTCCCTTCCTCGCCATCCTAAGCTTAGATCTAACCCGGTCCCAAGCCCTCTTCGGCTCTGTCGTCAACATAAGCTATTCCGACCAAAAACCTAGGCACTCTGATGTCTAAAAGATAAGCTCGGACAATCTTTCTTTCATTATTTTCTACTATTTTAAGTTTTTAGACTTAAATCTAACATTGTTTTTTATTCTTGGCAAGAAATGAAAAGGTCGAGGGAAGAAATTACCCCTGACAGCGAGGTTGTGGTTCCAGCGACAAAAGTAACAAGTTCTCTCCGGCGACTCTCTGAATGCTTCGATGGTTCAGTTGCTCAGGTAACCTTTGGTTTCTTCTCTCTCTTTCTTCAATTATTACTTTAATAATTGCACTATTTTTTCATTGACTTTTCTCTCTCTTCCTTTATATAGGCTGACCAAAAGATGACATCAACAGCTGTTATCTGTTGACAGCTGGATTAAGAGAAAGCTTAATCCATGTGAAGCTTGAATGAACCAATGGTCAGGTGATATGTGGCCTTTTTGGCGGGCAAAAGAAACACAATTGTGTTTGTTTGGACCTCTTTATCCGAGAATAAGCAAATTTGAGCGGGAATATGGATTATTTGGGCCTTTAGGAATTTTATAATGTAAATGGGCTTTAGAATATGTATATGGACATTTATTGTATGAATGGACCTATTTTTTGGATGGGGAATTTCTTTTTGGATTTATTTATTTATATTAACTATTTATTTATATATTTATTTATTTCATATTATTTTTTATATATAAGCCCAAACTAAATTCAGGTATTACAGCTGCCCCTCTTTGCTTATTGTTGTAAAACAAGAATAAGGCAAAGACTGAAAAGACACAAATTTTGTCCGTACTTGCCGGCTGTTGCTCTGAGCTGCAAGGTCCTCTTTACTAACTTTCACTTATTTCTCCTTTCTAGAAGGCTTGAACAAGTTCTTCTCATTAGGAACCTCTTAACCCTTCTGTCAAAGGTATCCGCAAGGTTTGAATTAGCTATTCTCATTAGGAACCCATTCATTCCTCTTGGTCATTCTGATCTAACTCTCTGCAAAGGTGTCGAACAAGCAAGCTCTTCTTCCTAGGAACTCCACATTCTTCTAAAGGTGAACTCTTCTCATTAGGAGCTCTTCATTTTTCATTTGGCGAGTTTTTCTCGTTAGGAACTCTAGGGTGAACTCTTCTCATTAGGAGTTCTTCATTCTTCATTTGGCGAGTTATTCTCATTAGAAACTCTGGGTGAACTCTTCTCATTAGGAGTTATCCATTCTTCATTTGGCAAGTTCTTCTCATTAGGAACTTTGGGGTTAACTCTTCTTATTAGGATCTCTTCATTCTTCATTTGGCGAGTTCTTCTAATTAGGAACTCTGGGGCGAACTCTTCTCATTAGGAGCTCTATCTTTGCCGGGGATGAACTCTTTTCATTACGATTTTTATATTTTGCTAATTTCCTGTCAAAATAGATTAAAATGCTTAAATGCGGGTTAGTATGACCCTAATTTTCTATATGATGCATGAACTGGAGCACGTTGAGATTAATCAAACAGCTTCCGCTCTCTGGGGAACCGGTCTAGTCTCCTTGCTATGATTCTTTATTAATTCTCAGTTTTCATTGATGCTTCGTCTCACATTCGGGTGTGACCTTCAGAACCTTCTTTCTGCGTTTCTGGTCCTTTGCTCTAAAGCGCCCTTTCGGGTTTTCACTTTAGGTTGCTTTTCTCAAAGCACCCTTTAGAGTTTTCACTTTGGTTTAATTCTTTTTCTTCTTCTTTTAGAATTGATCTTGATCAAGCTGACCATATTACTAGAGAAATGGGCCTTGGCCAATCAATAACCATTCATGCTTACATAACATTATGAACCCCCCAAAAAGCTTGATAATAAAAAGACCTGAAACAAACTTACTCTTGAATAATGTTAAAGTTTTGCCAAATCCAAGAGCCTCGAATCAATGGTTCAAATTTCTTTCTCAACAGAAGAACATAAAGCTGCGGGCATTCTCATTCAATCTGGGAAACTAATATACAACAATGGCTCCAAGTGTGGTAACACCACCACAGCTTGATGATGTCTCAGAAACATCCTCAAACTTTATAAACTATCCCAAATGAGATACTACTCCAAGAGTACATGATAATGTGTTGGCCTTGTAGTTCCAATCATCACAACATGAGTACAGAGATAAAAATCATTGTTCTTCGGGTGGCAGACCTTGTTATTAATAACAGTTCCATGTTGCACATTGTCTAGAGATCTCTGAAGCCTTTACAACTTGATCTAATGTTTCATCATTCTTGCATTTCTGTGTACTTGCTAGCTTGGAATTCAATATTGTCTTCACTTTAAACATTATTCCTCAGTATTTACGAGTACTAAAGTTCACCTACATCTCTCAAAATATAGTAATACCAAGAAATTATCTATTTTTAATACATTATCCTAGTTATTTTTATGATGCTTTGGAAATAAAAGAAGGCTCGAAAGAAAATTTATGAACTTTATTAAGGCTTATAATCAAAATACAACGAGTTCAAAAAAGAGTCATGACAAACTGAAACAACAAAATCAAGAAACAAAGTCAGATCTTCGAGCATCCATAGCATGAAGGATTCAACAACCCTATCAACATAATATAGTCTTGAGCTTGAACCCTTGTCCTATAGACTTTGAACATTGTCAAGATGTTTTAATTGTCCAAGAGGTTTTAATTGTCGGAAGCCTAATCTCAACGCATCTGAGTTGCCCTTTATAGGTTTTCAACCCAAATCCTACTTTGGTTTCAAAACGCCCTTTACGAATTTTCATCTTGAACCCCCATTTTCTTTTTATCTTTTTATTTTTTCCTATTTCCTATTTTTTATTTTTTATTTTTTCCATTTTTTTAAATATCTAAGGTGCCATTTTGGGTTTTCACCATAGATATTTTCATTTTTCAAAGCGCCATTTCCGGGTTTTCACTAATCTTTTCTTTCATCTTTTCCTTTTTTCAATCTATTTTTAAATTCTTTAGACGTAATATTTTTTAACTGAATCAGAGTTCACTGGATTATGCAACTTTTTCCATCCATTTTAGTTAAAATCAACGCTCCTCCGGAGAAAGCCTTTTTGACAACATATGGCCCCTCCTAGTTAGGCATCCATTTCCCACGAAAATCTCGGTATATTTGCAAAATATTTTTCAGCACTAGATCATCCTCTCGAAATTCTCTGGGCCAAACTTTCTTATCGTGGGACTGCATCATTCTTTTCTGGTACATTTGACTATGACAAATAGCCTTCAGCCTTTTTTCCTCGATAAGGTTCAGCTGATCGAATCGAACCTGTACCCATTTTGCTTCATCCAGCTTTACTTTAGAAAAAACTTGAAGAGATAGAATTTTAACTTCAATCGGAAGTATTGCCTCTGTTCTATAGACTAAGGAATACGGTGTTACCCTAGTAGAAGTTCGCACTGGAGTTCGATAAGAAAATAGAGCAAATGACAACTTCTCATGCCAATCCTTATAAGTATCCATCGTCTTTGATATGATTTTCTTGATATTCTTGTTTGTTGCCTCTACTGCCCCATTCATCTTAGGGCGGTAAGACACAAAATTGTGATGAGTGATTCTGAACTGCTCACACGTTCTGCTATCACCTCATTGTTGAAGTTAGTTGCATTATCAGTGATAATTCTTTCTGGTAATCCATATCGACAAATAATCTCCTTCAGGAACTTACAAAATGTAGATCTTTTGATATTGGCATACGAAGCTCCTTCCACCCATTTGGTGAAGTAATCAATAACCACAAGGATGAAACGGTGTCCATTAGAACCTTTGAGGTGAATTTGACCAAGGGCATCCATGCCCCAGATAACAAAAGGCCATGGTGAATTCATCGTATGTAAAGGTACCAGTGGAGAATTAATTTTGTCAGCATATATTTGGCATTTGTGGTATCTCTTAGCATATTCAAGGCAATATCCTTCCATAGTTGACTAGTAATAACCATATCTCATTATCTTCCTGGCCATTGCAAATCCATTAGCATGTGTTCCATAAATTCCATCATGCACTTCTACTAAAATCTCTCTGGCTTCCCGGGAATTGACGCATCTTAGCAAGATCTAACCCTTGCCCCTTTATACAGGATTTCATCATCAAGCACATATCCTGAAGCCATCCTTCTAATAGTTATTTTTTCATTATCATTCACCTCCATGGGATAAGTCTGAAATCTGATGTATTGCAAGATATCAAAATACCATGGATTTCCATCTGCCCCTTCTTCTATACTATAACAATGAGCATAGGTATCGCAGCTATGCATTCGAATTGGCATCATATTCTCTAGTTTATTTGTTAGGAATACCGAAGCTAGTACAGCTAAGGCATCCGCCATTTGATTATCTTCCCTAGAGATATATGTGAAAGTAACTTTTTTGAACTCTTTTATCATCTCAAGGATCAACTTTCGATACTCGGTCAACTTTGCGTCTTTTGTTTCCCATTCTCCACGGAGTTGGTAAATAACCAATGCTGAATCTCCAAATACTTTCAAATTTTCTATCATTCTTTCAATAGTAGCTCGCAAACCCATGACATAGGCTTCATATTCTACCATATTGTTGGTGCAAAAAAATTCCAACTTGCTTGTGAAATGATAATGTACATTACTTGGGAAGATCAACACTGCTCCAATTCCACGTCCTAGGGCGTTAGCGGCCCCATCAAAAATACAATTTCCAAATTTCACTTCCTAAAGTTATATTTTCTTCCATGTAGATATTCATCACATCCTCATCTAGGAAATTGAAGTTCAAGGTTCATAATCCTCTGAAGCGCGACTAGCCAAGAAATTAGCTATGCCACTTCTTTTTATTGCTTTCTGACTTATATACACTATGTCAAACTCTGACAATAACATTTTCCAACGAGCCAATCTTCCAGTCAACGCTAGTGCTTCTATCAGGAACTTTAATGGATCGAGCCGAAATATCAACCAAGTAGTGTGGTATAACATATACTGTCCGAGTCTATGGATTACCCAAACCAAGGCACAACATAATTTTTGAATTGGGGGTACCGTACTTCACACTCTGTAAACTTTTTTCCCAAATAATAGATGACTCTTTCTTTCTTCTTTGTATCATCATGCTACCCCAGTACGCACCCCATTGAATTTTCGTAGACCGCCAGGTAAAGGATGAGTGGTCTATCTGGAACTGGTGATACTAGTATTGGAGCATCTATCAAGTATTTCTTAATCTTGTCAAGTGTCTCTTGGCATTCTTCATCCCATACCCCTGGAATGTTCTTTCGAAGCAATCTGAAAAATGGATCACATTTATTAGTCAACTGGAAATGAACCGAGAAATATAATTCAACCTTCCAAGGAAACCTCGAACTTCTTTTTGCAAACTAGGTGGTGGCAAGTTCTGAATTACTTTCACCTTGTTCGGATCAATCTCAATTCCTCTTTTGTTGACGATAAAACCTAAGAGTTTTCCTGATGTAACACCAAAAGTGCATTTATTCGGATTGAGCTTCAACTAATACTTCCTTAATCTCTGAAACAACTTTCTCAGGTTCTGAATATGCTTCTCCTCGGTTTGGGACTTATGTTACCTCTCAAAAAGTATTGTTTTTAAAGCCAATCTTACAATGTTTTTGCTTGTTTTTAGGTACAATTTAGTTGCATTGGGATATTAAAATCATGCATTTACATAAGGAGTTAAGACTTCTGTCTATACAGTATGAAAAGTTGTTTTGTTGGCTATTTTACAGGTTTGGCATAGGATTAGGTGCAGGAAAGCAACACAACTAGGATTGCCAAGGAAAATGTCAAGTGTTGTTGGCACAGAAGGCCCAGACAGTTTCAAACACCTGTTGGTAAAGAAGTGAACTTGATGCCATGCCAAGAGGCTATTGAACCCATAAAAATAGGATAAGATCATGGTCCTAAAAGATCGTAAATTGATCAATCTCCGAAAAAATAGTGGATAAGGTGGTGCCAAGTTATGTTCGCAATGACATGCCAAGCTTAGATGCCAAGGTACATCGACATGATGTCATCAACCCTAGCCTGATAAGCTATCACACCAATCGGATAAGATTCTATCTCTTATCCTTTGAGCGTTTGAAATTCAAATGAAGAAGCTATTTTATTCCCTTCCTTGCACACCTATTTAAAAACCAACCGATCAAGAATTCGGGAGGGATCGTGAAGACTTAAAGTGATCGAAGTGAGTTGTTGGGGTGCTCGACGAGTGATGGTCGGCTGTACCGAGGAAGATGGTTCAACCACTTGGCCGGAAGCCTAGATTTGAGGGTTGCATCGAGAGACCCATCTTGTTTTTAAGTTGTTTTAATTTTATTTTTATGATGATGTATTTGAAAACGGTTATGGTTTTGTTGGTAAAATCCCTCACCATGAACTAATTTCATAGTTGGTGGGGGATGTTTGGTTTAAACGTTGATTTTATGCTTTAGTTTATTTGACAAAGTTTTTCTATTTGGCATACTTGAATTTTTCCTAAATACTCAGCCAAGCGAGAGCTGGCACTGTTGGCCTATTGCTCCTCAATATCTTAACAGACTTGGGGTGGTAAAGATTGAGTTGTTAAATACTAAGGAGAGAAGCTTCGAGGGAAGTCGTTCAATTAGATGAACTTACTTCGGGAGTGATATCTACCCTTTAGGAGTATAGATTAGTTCTTAATCAAATCGGTTTATTTAAAAATAAGCACTATAGAGATATAGGGGTTTTTATATGATCGACTTAAAGCAATGGCCATCGAGAGAGGCTTTGCTAATTTTGAATCTGCTCAGCAAACAATGCCAAGATAGGTTGACATTAAAGGCTGACATGGCATGAAAGCGTAGAAACCATATATTCCTTACCAATGCTCATCACTCATTAAAAGACATTCTTTGCCAATGTTTTACTTCATTTTTCTTTTCTTTTTAGTAATTTCAAAATAATCTTCAAAACAAACATCTTTTTTTCCAAGGCAAGTAACAATCAAACAATCAAAGTCCAAGTCAATCTCTCTAGAATCGATACTCAGCTTAACTACTGTATTACTTGTAGACTGTGTATACTTGCACGCAAAAGACTCATCTTGGCACTGTTTTATTACTTTTCCAATACATATCTTCTGCCCCTTTTGCCAGTATTCACTTAGAGAGTCTACATGTTTTTGGCGCCGTTGCCGGGGATTGCGACAAAATTGATTGTTTTTATTCTTACTTGTCTTTGTTTTAGTTTATGATTATTTTCTTTTTATTACTTATTTTTTTCTAACATTATTTTTAGTTTCATTTGTTTTAGGTACTTCTAGGAACATGGAGGATTTGAGAATGAGCCATAGAGATCATATTGAAGCTAGCAACCGATGGCATAACCAACAAAATTTTCCATGGTATGATCAAGGAGCTGACATTTTTGCTTACGATAATTTCATTACTGCTGCAACACGTATTCCATGGCAAAACAGTCCTCAACATTAGCTGAATTGCTTGTACGATGCTCAAATAGACTTCTATGATGATTACAACTTTGTTGATAAATTGTATTTATCTTGGCAAGAGAACTTGAACAACGAGTCCCAAGAAGTTAGAGCATTAGACCCATTATGCACCATTTGTAGAGAGAACCACCATGTAGATGAATGTCTTGCCAATCCTGGGTCGGTAAATTTTATGCCAGCATTCTATCAGAATGCCATGCCACAAAAAACCCAAAACAATTACCAACAAGGGCAGAGATTCAACCAATGAGGTCCTCCCAATGATTACATAGAAAAGAATGATGTCATAGTCTAGAGTTTGGCAGCAACAGAAAGAAACTTGGAAATTCAAATTGGACAACTTGCCAATGCACTAAATAATCGATCCCAATGAGCCTTGCCAAATGACACTAAAGATGCCCGGCATAAAGACAATGAGCAATGCAAGGCCATAACCCTTCGAAGTGGTAAGTAGTACGAGGCAGAGATGGCTGCCAAACAACCAATTAACTGCCAAAGTGAAAAGCTAGAGCAGACAGACAAGCCCAGAGAAGCAGAGAAAGAAGAAATTAAAACAGATGATGCCAGTGGTAATGCCAGTACTAGTGTCAGAACCAGTGCCAGCAATGATGCCAGAACCGATGCCAAATAGCATATCGATGCCAAACAACATATCGATGCCAAAAAAGGTTGATGATGCCAACACCACCTTGACAAAACCAATGGAGCCATCATTTTCCAACCCTACGTCTGTAAGACGAGCATGTATTACTGTTGACAATTTTAAAATTCTTAAATGTACAGATGAAATTGTATGCCATGCAGTTGAGCTAATGGAATCTATTTTAGATGAGAACCACGCATTGAATTGCCAAGGAATGAAAGCATATGCCATAAAATAAAAGTGTGATGGCAAAATAATTGAATGGCAGAGAAGATCGATTCTGGTCAAGACTGATGCCATGAAGCGAGGTGTGCTCAAATGGCTCGTTGCTGGAAGGAAAAATGGATGCCAAATGACTGAGAGTGAAGAGCTGAAGCAAGAAAATTTTGCTGTGACAAAAATGCAGTGATGTTGTGGTTCAAAACTGAAGATTTCATGAAGATTCTAGAACAAGATGAGGATGATTATGCCTCGACAACAAAGAGATTCTTCGGTTTTCTAAAGTGGTTGTCTAAGGCCACCATGGCAAAATGTTCTTTTTCATTGTGCCATCAAGAGTTCGGCATTCTCAAAGAAAAGCAATTATTGGGCTATCTATGTTGGTTATTCAAACAAAGGATTGCCACAACCTACCACCCACTAACCAAGGGCCAAAGATTGAAACACTGTATGGATTGTATTCGAAACAATGCCAAGAAGGTGATCCTCTTGGCAGAGGTACCATAATACCATTATCATGGTTTTGAATCTTTGTAAATATTAGGTTTAGATGTTTTATTTTTTAGTATTTTCTTTGTTTATTTTTTATTCTTTTAGTTCTAGTTTTCTTTTGCTGCGTTGAAAGGTTTTCTTTGAGTTTGTGCAGATTTAGAATGACATGTACAACGCCAAAGCCAGACTTGGCATAAGATGATAACACACTGAGCGAGATCTGTGTACCAAGCAGAATTCCAAGCAGAATGCCAGCACTGAGGCTGGGCATGCGTTGGAATAGAATATTGGAAGAAGAGGTTGCGCTAGCTTGATTAAGACCAGGCCATTAGAGAGAGTATTTTTCTTTGAGACTTAGCCCTAGCCGCCCAAAATTAGGTTGGATTTAAATTAAACTTAATCACCTTATCACTCGAATCCTTAAAACGTATCCTCTCACTTACACCTTATCACATCACCCTTATCAATTTACCCCTTATCAAATCAACCCTTTATTTTCCATCATTATCTCCATTAAATTCAGCCACCTTTATTACACCAATTAAACCACTCAATCTCTTTACTTTCTACCTACCCCTATCGCTTGAAGAACCAAAATCTCCCTCCTTTTTTCTCACATTTCCTTTTTTTCAAGCAAGAAACCAAGAACCATATTTCCCTTTCTTCTTCTTCCTTTGCTCGAACCATTCCAAGATTTCTTTTCACTCCAATGGCTTCCTCATCGACTACTATTCAAAGGTTTTTCAACAAGGAGATCCGAAAGAAGTTTGAAGCAAACTTTGCTTCGATATCCTTTTGTTACGAGAAGCATTTTGATTTTGAGATCGAAATAACTGTTGATTTCCCCCCCAAAGTTCATGGCATTAGTCGACTTGCACAAGTGGAACAAGTTCTGTCAACAAAAGGGGGAGATTAATGTGACCCTAGTTCAAGAGTTCTACGCTTATCTTGTGACCAAAGACTCGCCCTTCTTGATGATTCGAGGTAAGTGTGTGCATTTTGATGAATGGTATATTAACATAATGTTTGGGTTGAAAGGTGCAGGGGATGAACACTTTGAGTTTGCCGATTCAATGAGTGCGGCTAAGAGAAAGAAATTGCTGACTGACTTTGTGAGTCTAGCACGATATGGATCGTATCATTGAAAGGACACTAGGCGGTGAAACGGCTCGTATTGAAGCCTCAGCTGAGGGGTTGGAACCATTCTTGAAGGCAAATTTGATGCCCACATCGCACAATGAAATCGTGTCAGGGGAGAGGCTGGCATTGCTGCATTCAATCATTGTCGGCCAGAAAATCAATATTGGCCGGCTCATCATTGAAAAAACTTATAAATGTACGGCGAGAGGTAATGGAAGTATATTTTTCCCTCTTTTGATTTTTAACATTTGCATGCAACATGGAGTACCTAAGCTTGATAAGATAAGAGCCAAATGATTAAGGGAACTACAATTACAACTGCTATTTTAAAGAACCTCACCGCTATCGAGGCCAATGAAAAAAGGCAAGGGTAAGGGAAATGTGCCAACGCCAAAGCTCAAGGTGCCAAAGGCAGAGCCAACTCCCATGCCAACTGATGCAGTGGCATTGCTTTCTTAGATCTACCAGCACTATGAGAGTATTCTCCGAAAATTGGAGGTAGCTGACGAGAAAACTCTCAAGTTCTGGCGTTATGCTTATGCGAGAGATGTTTCCACAAAAGAGACTCTTGAAGGCATGTCCCCGGGTGTCTCGCCAAACTTTACAGATTTCCCTACTGAGATCTTTGCCTGTGATGATGCCATGCTAGCCAGTCCTCACTCAGTTCATACCTCATCTGATGCCACAGTCTTGTTGTCTCCAGTCTAAGTTAAATCTGTCAACTCTAAATCCAAGATTGAATCGAAGGAACCCAAACCCAAGTCTACCAAAGCAAAGTCTTCCAAGAAACCTGCCACGCCAGCTGTGGTGCTTGCTCAGTCAGATGCCACTACTACTACTACTGCATCGGACCCCGCCAAGATTGTGGAGGAAGTCCTCTGAGATGTTGGAGCCTTCACTGCCACAAAGTCAACAATGAAAGGAAGAAAGAGAATGGCCCCCAATCGTGGGACCTTTGTGAAGAGAAAAACCCGAGTCACAAAAGAACTTTCATCTGAAGGGGAGTCCTCTTCCTAAACTCCTTTGCATTCCATTACATGCCATTTTTCATGATCATGAATTTTATTTTTCTGTTTTTATTGTATATATATGTTGTTTTTATGCATTGAGGACAATGCACATCTTAGGTTTGAGGGTGTGCGTTTCCTCACATTTATGTCATGCATTTCATGTTTAATTTCTGTTGCCATGCCATTTTAGGTCATTTAGAATAGATGAATGCCGAACCACTAACAAAAAGAAAATTTTGCCTATGATTAATTTTGATGAATGTTAACATTTGTTAAGCAAGTTTAATTTTATCTAGATGTCTGCCAGATGGGAAATTTTAATCTTTAGTTGTCATGACATACCACCAGAGTAGTATGCCAGGTTAGCTTGGCAATTGATCTCTAGTTTAGAGAATTAATTTTACACTTAACACGTGATATATATCTAGTTCCCTATCAAACTTAGACTATTTGAAACTATGCTCAAATTGCAAAAAATTGAAAAATGATGCCAGGGTAAAAAGAAACTAAGAAGGCAGTAATGTCCTGCGAAGGCAATAAAAAGTAGAACTCTCCTCTACCTAGGGATAATAAGTTACTTGGGGCTTCGTGGTTTAATCCCTCTTAGTTCTCAATTCCAAAACCCTAGGGGGTGAGTTGAAGAGAAAGCCTAGTGATGTCTGGATTAAGGTGGGAATTCGTGGTATGCTCCCTCTTATCACTCACTCTAAACAGTGTCACGAAGCAAGCTTAAATTAATGCCAACATAACCCTTGGCAAGAAAGAAAAAAATGATGAAAATAAAGATTTGAGTTTAGGTAGTAAAATTGGCTATAGGAGTGAAAGGATGTTGGATGCATATTGCCTACACATCATGCACTCTTCATAAACATAGACTAAAGTTATATTGTTGCACTTGAATTATTTCCTGCTTGAAATTGTTGCACTGAGATACCGAACGTAGAAATAGAGCCAAATTCTGCTTGTTGGCATTCCAACCAAAATTTTGTCGAGGTAACTTTTTCATAATTTTTATTTTTCTTTCTTTGCATTACTTAAGGACAAGCAATGAGTTAGGTTTGGGGGGTGTTGCCTCTCCAAAAGTACTGTTTTTAATGCCAATCTTACAATGCTTTTGCTTGTTTTTAGGTACATTTAGTTGCATTAGGATATTATAACCATGAATTTAAATAAGGAGTTAGAACTTCTCTATGCCAGTATGAAAGGTTGTTTTGTTAACAATTTTGCAGGTTTGGCATAGGATTAAACATAGGAAAGCAACACAGTTAGGATTGCCAAGGAGAATGCCAAGTGTTGTTGGCACAGAAGGCCCAGTTAGTGTCAAGCACCTGTTGACAGAGAATTGAACTTGATGTCATGCCAAGAAGCTGTTGAACCCCAAAAAATAGGATAAGATCAGGCTCCTAAAAGATCGCAAATGGATCAATCTCTAAAAAATTAGCGGATAAGATGGTGCCAAGTTATGTTGGCAATGACATGTCAAGGCACATCGACATGATGATGTTAGCACTATACTGATAAGCTATCACACCGATCGGATAAGACTTTATCTCATATCGTTTGAGCATTTAAAATTCAAATGAAGAAGCTATCTTATTCCCTTCCTTGCACGCCTATTTAAACACCAACCAATCAAGCATTTGAGAGGGACCGTGAAGAATTAAAGTGATCGGAGTGAGGTGTTGGAGTGCTCAACGAGTGACGGTCGACTGCACCGAGAAAGGTGGTTCAACCACTTGCCGAGAGCCTAGATTTGAGGGCTGCATCGAGAGACCCCTCGTGCATATTCTCATGGTTTTAAGTTGTTTTAATTTTATTTTTATGATAATGTATTTGAAAATGATTATGGTTTTGTTGGTTAAATCCCTTGCCATGAACTAATTTCATAGTTGGTGGGGGATGTTTGGTTTAGACGTTGATTTTATGCTTCAGTTTCTTTAATGATAAATCTGTTTCAGAAAAGTTTTTCTATTTGGCATACTTGAAAATTTCCTAAATACTATGCCAAGCGAGAGTTGGCACTGTTGGCCTATTGCTCCTCAATATCTTAATAGACTTGGGGTGGAAACAATTGAGTTGCTAAATACTAAGGAGAGAAGCTTCGAGAGAAGTCGTTCAAGTAGATGAACTTACTTCGAGAGTGATATCTACCCCTTAGGAGTATAGATTGGTTCTTAATCAAATCGATTTATTTAAAAACATACACTATAGAGATATAGGGGTTTTTATATGATCGACTTAGGGCAATGACCATCGAGAGAGGCTTTGATAATTTTGAATCTACTCGACAAACAATGCCAAGATAGGTTGACATTAAAGGCTGACACGGTATGAAAAGTATAGAAACCATGTATTCCCTGTCAACGCTCATCACTCATTAAAATACCTTCATTGCCAACGTTTTACTTCATTTTTCTTTTCTTTTTAGTAATTCCAAAACAATCTTCAAAACAAACATCTTTTCTTCTAAGGCAAGTAACAATCAAACAATCGAATTCCAAGTCAATTTTTGTGGGATTGATACTCAGCTTAACTGTTGTATTACTTGTAGACCGTGTATAGTTACACGCAAAAGACTCATCTTGGCACTGTTTTATTACTTTTCCAATACATATCTTCTACCCCTTTTGCCAGCATTCACTTAGAGAGTCTACAACTTGGCAATCATATCATCCACATATACCTCAATTTTTTTGTGCATCATATTATGGAAAAGAGTTATCATGGCTCGCTAGTATGTTGCCTCAGCATTCTTCAATCCAAAGGGCATTACTTTGTAACAATATGTGCCCCGCAAGGTTATGAACATCGTCTTGTCCATATCTTTTGGGCTCATCTTTATTTGGTTATATCCCGAGAAGCCATCCATGAAAGAAAACCAAGAATGTCCTGATGTATTATCAACCAATCTCTGTAATATACGCACATGTGTACTTTCCCATCTTTCATCAGCACTGAGACTATGTTGGCCACCCATTTCGGATATCGTGCCACTTTAAGAAAGCCAACGTCAATCTGTTTATGTACATCTTCTTTAATCTTTAGTACCATCTCCGGTCTCAATTTTCTAAGCTTCTGTTGAACCGGTTTGCACTCTGGCCTTATGGGCAACTTTTGTACCATTATATTTGTATCCAATCCTAGCATGTCTTGATAAGACCAGGCGAAGACATCTTTGAACTCTTGCAACAAACCAATCAACTCTTTCTTGGTTTTTGGCGAGAAAACAGTCCTTATCTTCACATCTCTCTTGATTTTATTTGTTCCCATATTCAAAATTTCTATCTCTTCTTTATGAGGTAAGATCTGTTTGTCTTCTTTTTTCTACCAACCTCAATAATTCATCAGCGATTTCACATTTTGTCTCATCTTTGACCTCATTGACTTTAGACACACTAGCCGCTGAAGATCTAATTCAATATTAGGTTCATGATCATTAATGCAATTAATAGTTGAAGACCTACAAAGAAAATAATAATATATATTTGGAAAGGATACGAAGAAAAAACAAGAAACATGTTTGCCATTTGTGAATCAGCATGAAAGCATCTTTATTGAAATATGCAAATAACCCCATGTACTCGCGGGCAAAAGTACAAAGTGGTTCATGGCATTACTCTACTTTATTCTTAAAGACTAGAGAGAGATCCTCGTCTCTCCAGTTGTTGAGTGCTTCACCGATGAAGCATGGACGGATTCCCTCTAGGAACCTGTTGGGTTGGGTTCCCTCAAATATACCACTGACATATAGCCTCTCTATGACGATACCAAAAATATCTTCTTCTTGAAGCCTCACAGTCTCTTGATTGTCCTTCTCTAGCTGCTTCTCAGCATTTTCATACCCACGAGACTTGAAGATGTTAACTAAGTCCATAAAGGTCATGGGTTCAAATGATGTCTCAGTCCCCAAAAATCGGGCATTCCTTTGATCTTTCATTTTCTACAAGTTCTTTTACCTTTGTTGGAGGTTGGGCTTGAATCCAAGACCGAAACGATCATTCCTCATGATTACTGTTTTTGGTTGCAAGCATCCCTAAAGTCACTTTCCAAGCCCTCTTCCTGTCCTTGCACCCCTACCAAGTGTCTCGCGAACAGTCATTTTGGTGCAATTTGATAGCCTCAGTTGTGGTATTGGCTTTCCCCCAGCAATGAATGTTGTATTTATAAATTTCAAGGCCCTAAACGAGCACTCTAGAGCATTTTCATTTACTTCAATGCATGGGGCATCGGTAGTCACTGAAACGATAATGTCTTCCTTAGCTCCAATGCTGACTAGCTTTCCCTCTATCATGAATTTCAACTTTTGGTGTAAAGAAAATAGTACCGCTCCAGCTGAATAAATCCAGGGCTTTCCGAGCAAACAATTGTATGTTTTCTTGATATACATCACCACGAAATACACATTATAGACTGCAAGCCCAATTAGCAATGGTACCTCAATTTTCCCAAGTACATCACAAATCATACCATCGAAGGCCCTTATAGTGTTTTTGTAGGTCTTCATATGAGAGTCAACAATTGGCAACCTTTGCAGAGTGACCATTAGTAAAACATTCAGCGCTGACCCGTTATTAATTAGTACTCCTGGCAGTACATGACCTTTGCGATGAGTAGTGATATTTAAGGCCTTCACAGATTCCATTCCCCCTTCTGGGATCTTATCGTCAATGAATATGATAAAATTATCAACAGTAATATGATTTACAATCCTATCTAACTTATGCACCGATATATCGCTCGGAACAAACGTTTGATTAAGCACCTTAATTAAGGCATTGCAGTGCCCCTTAGAACTCAACAGCAACTGAATGACGAAAATCCTGGCCTATTGCCTCTTTAACTGCTCAACTATGTTGTATTCGTTATGTTTTAAAAACTTCAGGAATTCCTGAGCCTACTATTCCGTGACGAGCTCATTTATTTTGGTGTCAGGTTCTTCCCCAAAAATCCTTTCAAGTACTACAACGACTTTCCCTTTTACCTTCTCAGCTTCTTTAGATATCTCTGGTGAATAGCATCCGTCGCTTCTAGTAAAATGCCCAACCTCATTCACTGATTCAACATAAAGATTTTCATCATTCTTTTCCTCCATCGTCTTCGCTTCGTCCAACGGTTGCACCTCATCTTGTGGCTTGATTTCTTCAGGGATAGTTACATTAGCCACATAGTTTCAGGGAACCTTGTGAGTGTCTTTGAAAACAAACAGTGACGGAAGAGAAATCACAATCTTAGGGGTCATCACTGGCTTCACATCATTAGATGAGCTTTTGACCTTTGACCATACCTCTACCTCATTCTTTTCTCCTGTCTTTTTAAAGAATTCGATCTCTTTGTTATCCATCATCTTTTGAATCAAACATCTGAACTCAGGATAGTATTGGATCTCATAACCATCTTTCTAGTGATATTCGCAATATATACCAGACTATATTTCTTTTTCAACCTTTATGCCTATTTGAATCATTTCGACATTATACAATTGCTCAAACACCCATTTCAAAGGAGATCTGATTTCTGATATATCAGTCTTCAGTCGCTTAGCCTCATCATCTTCCTCTATTACATTCACTTTTTGTCCACTATGATTTGGCAGCGGATTAGTTGCAATATTGGGTTCATCAAATTTCAAAATCCCATTATTGATCAAATTTTGGACCACTTTATTAAATGCTATGCAGGTTTCAATAGTATGCCCCAGGATACCAGCATGGGACTCATAATGAGCATCTGACTTATACCATGGGGGTAGAGAGGCTATAGAGGATTATAGAATGGCCTCACCAGATCTGCTTCATATAGTTGTGGGTACAATTTGGCATATGACACTAGTATGGGCATGAAGTTCATCCTGTCATTTCTTGATCCTCAAGAATTTTTCTTGTTTGAATTCTAAGAACTTCCTGACGCAACGCCGAGTGGTGTAATGGTGACATTTTTAGAGCCTCATAAGCGCTTGTATTATTCACCTCACTATCATTTCTTTTATAATTCCTGCGAGATTCGTCTCCACTCTCAATCCTACCACTCTTGATCGCTGCTTCAATCAGTTCACCCATCATCTATATAGGTAAAGTTCTGTGTAGCATTTCTAATCAGTATTTCAAAAAGTGAACCTCTTAGAGTCTGCACAAACATGTGGGCAACCTCATTTTCCATCAACGGGGGTTGTACCTGTGCCGCCATGTCCTTACATATCTGAGCATATTGACGAAGAGTCTCATTAGCTCTCTGTTCTATCCCTTGGAACATGACTTGGCTAGGGACCATTTCTGACACGTAGTTATAATATTCTACAAAAGCTCTAGAGAGGTCTTTCTACGACCGAATGTTCACATGATTCAACTGAGTGTACCAGTGCGATACTGAGCTAGTTAAGCTATCCTGGAAGTAGTGGATCAATAGCTTCTCATCCTTCAGATAAGCAAGCATTTTACGATAGTACATTAGTACATTGTGAGATGGGCCTTTGGACAAGTTGTCCCATCATAATTTTCAAAGTCTGGTACCTTAAACTTGGGTGAAAGAATAAAATCGGCTACCAAGCTCATATCAGTAGCACAAGGTCCCAACTCATTCACTTTTTGCATCTATAACAAACAGTCTTCCAGAGCCTTACAGTGTTCTTCGTACTTCCTCCCAATCTCTGCACGAATCTTTTCAATCTCATTTAGGGTGTTCAAATTTGGGACTTCCTCGTCACTTCCAAAGTTTGCTCTAATATGTATTGGGTGACTGGTCGTTGCTTCAGCTAGGTTGATTTGGACCTTCCTCGCAGGGAGAGGTCCCTCAGGTTGTATCCTTATGTGAGACGTAGTTTCCACGTGGTCATTCACATCATTTGATGCGTCTTCATGTGTTTTGCCCTTTCCAGGCTCCTTCGGTCCCAAAAGAGCGGTCAACTGGGTGATAATCTCCCGTTGGGCTTGAGCAACATAATCCTTCATGGATTGTTCTATTTGATCAAAACGATTATGTGTCTCTACTCGATCATTCTTCAAACTAGTGATTCTGTCTTCTACTGACATGGTCCTAGAGCGTAAATACGTTCTGTATGAGTGTGAAATTATTACAATTATAAGTGAAACTGTCATAGAACCTTTTTGTATCAAAAAGAGTTTTGAATTCTGCAAAATGAAATGTGATGTATAAATGCATAGATGCATGTATATGCGTATACAAAAGGCATCAAATTCAGAAACTAGTCTTTAGGAAACATCCATGAACCAAAATGTCCAAGTACAAAGAAAAGATAATTTCTCCTACAGAAAACAGATAGCCCTGGCTCCTAAATTGATTACTTCATTCAATATCTTGATCAGAGCTTGTCCAAGTTCATTGTCAACATTGATGTCGGGGCGTCGTAACAGTCTTGTGGTTCTTCAGACAAGATCTACATGTATTGAGCAATTCTTTATACCTGGTTCTTGAAGCTAATCATCTCATGACTTTGTTTTAGATTTGTGTACTCAGCTGCTTCAAGTTTTCCCTTCTGTGTCTTGTATCCATGGTGCAGTGCTCCCTCGTAACTCATAAGTTGATCTCTCATGCCTTGTACCATACTTTCCAACTCTGTCACCCTCTTTTTCATTCTATCATTCCCTTGCTCTATCTTAACTTTGTCTTCGCTGGGGTACTTTGTAATCATTTGTTCCAGTTGTGACACCTGAGTCATTAGTTCAAAATTTTGGGCTTGTTTTTCATCTAACTTCTCCTTGGCTTTGTTGTTTGACTCTCACATTTCCCAGGCCTTTTTCTCATACATCTTCTTATAGTTATTCTTTTCCTTTGTCATTTCATTCAGCTATTCAGACAGATCCTTAATCATCTTACTTGTTCTTTCATTTTGCTTTGTTTTACACTCATCATGAATTTCTTGTAAATCATTCAAGTCTTGACTGATTTTTCTGTTATGTTCTCTAAGATCATTTTCTATTCCTTCATGAACATTCACTTACAGCTTTGTCATGGCCAACTCATTTGTAAGATCATTGATTCTTTTCTCATACCCCTTCAAATCTAATTCTCGATCGTGCTTTAATTTCTCCAATGTTGATGATGCATTCCTAGCAAGTTTATTAGACGGGCCAATGTCTCTTTGACTTTTTCAGAATAGGTTCTCATTTACCCTCAAAGCCTTCCATTCTTCATATCCGACATAACTTCCAGCTCTTAATAAGGATTCACCCTTCTTGGCATTTTCCATGCTTTTATGGTTTGACTTACCTTCCCTTTGTATTCGTTTGTCTTATATGCATATTTGAACCATGTCATACCTACAGTAGCCGATATAAACTGCCTTAAGGCGAATTGTCTCGACACTAGTAAAGGGCAATATGTTGTTGCTCCTCAGATTCCTAGTAGTAGGACCCAATCTCTGTATCCACATCAATACAGATAAGTTGTTCCCCTATTTAGCCACGGAGCTCTCCATACAACATTGGTATCCTTCATGTACTTAAAGTATTCTTTCCATTGCTCTTCTTTCTTTCCTTTTCGGGCAACTAGCAATCTGTTCTTCTATCGGTGAGTAGGTACTGAGGTACCTGATAGCCCTATAGGATGTATTTCGCATGTATCCTCTGAACCAGATTTCCAACAACTGTGCACAGCCGCAAAACCTTTTATCCCCTGACTTCTTACACACGGTCAATGATTTGTAAGTCTCAGCTAAGATTGTGAGTACCAGATTTACACATTTTTCCAATCGTTCGAATAGCCCTACTGTTGATGGATCAATATACTCTGGAGTTCTTGGAAACAACACCAACCCATATATGCACAAGGCATATAGGCTCCTTATCTTGGAGGATTCATCGCTTGCTAGTATCAATTCCTTAAGGACCTTCCAATTTATGCGTTGTTTGACCTTATTCTGGTCAATACTATCGTTGTTAGCTATCTTGTTGTTAAACCATTCTTCACTCTTACCCGTGATCAACCTTAATTTCTTCTTAAAACCATAGTTGTTGTTGGGTCTAGTGTAAATCTTATCACTTCAAATTTTGGGACAGTGTATTAGGGCCTCATACTCTTCGAGCGTAGGTGTCATGTCTGCTTGCCCAAAAGTAAAGTAGTTGTACGCTGGGTTCCAAAATTGAGTCATTGCCCTAAGCAGTTCTCGATCTACTTGAACGTACAACAATAGGGCTATATCACCAAATTCCTGTTGAAAATGTACTTTTATGTCATTTCCCCACTGTTCCCATATGGCTCTAACCTCTAGTAAAGAATCATTGGGCTTTGTATTTATTTTAACATAATTCTTCATCTGCGATATGTCACCCCTACTAAGGCTATCCCCTTTTTTCATGCTGAGTTTGTTCTGACCATGTCCAAACTGCAGTATTATATTCTCCCAATTTCTTAGACCCTTCAGCCATATCAAATACTTCCTAATCGACTGATTCCTGAACCGATACCAAAATGATGCAACATGACATAGTTCATTTAAAAGCAAAAGAATAAAACAAATCAAAAACAAACAAAACAAAAAAAAACTTGTGTCAGTACTGTGAATTAATATTGAAAACGAATAAATGAATTATAATTACAGTAAAGCATGTAATATTAAGCAAAACAAGATAACCATAGAAGTGTATTTAAACTGGCAGCACTCTGTCTTAAGTCCCTGTCTGGCTCTAGTGGGGTGGGTTTCTAGATTACAGCATGTGATTTGCGTTCTAAACTATGGGTACCTGAACTGTCGTTACTGTCTACTGTGACAGCAAGACATGAATTCGGGAGTATACGACCCCTCATATCGGAGACGCGTACCTCACGTTGTATAAGGTCGGTATACAAAAAAAGACAAGATTTTGAACTCGGCGGTGGAGAGCCTCACGTCGGACTATGTCTCGCTCCCACTTAAGAGTGAAAAAACCCAGGTAGAAGGCTATGCATGGATTACAATTTATATCACACACAAAAGCTACCTCCATTCTTTTTGAAAATTCATCCAATAATTATTGGAGAAATTAAATTCAAATTACCATTATGAACGCCAAAATGCCATGTAAAATTAATTAATTAGGCCTGACTCTCGAATTATGTCCCAGTAGAGTTGCCAAGCTGTCACGACCATAAACCGAGGTGTGAAAATAGCTTGACGATTTATTTTACAAAATAGGGTTTTGACCCTTTTTAATTCATTTTATTTTTAAAATTTAGTTTTCTTATTAAATCAGATTTTTTATTTAATTAACCATGAAAAATTGATTTTCCTTTATTTAATCTTAAAAAACATTTGGAGTCGCCACCGGTCACTTTGGTAGACTAGATACCATAAAAACAACCAGAGATTCGTTTCTTTAAAATTTGGGTTCGGGAGTCGGTTACGTGTGGGGAATGATTAGCACCCCCACAAATGCCCATTATCGATACCTTTTAATTTTACGTGGTATTTTGGCATTTCAGATAATATTTTGAATTTAATTTAACCATTATTATTGGAAAGATTTTAATTCCGAATGGAGATATCCTTTTATAAGGAAATATATTTTTTGGACGAATATGAAATTAGAAGCACCCAGTTACTTTAGGGCACCTCGATTCATATTCAAAAATATATCCCAACATAAAAGGTTTGAATGCATGTCCGATTATTGTCTTGTCAATTTTAAATTCTAACTTAGAAGGCTTTAATTAATTGAATTGCTTTAAAACTATTAATATTATTGAATTTAGGGAATTTATGAAATAATATCCAATTGCTTGAATACTACTCATATTATAACCCTAAATTGAACAATATTTCTAATTTATTTGGCGAATCTAATTATTTAAGTTCTAACCTTAATTAAGGCTCTAAGTTAATTAAGTTAATTTCACGTTCTAAATTAAAACGAGTATCAAATATTCTACTTAAAAGCCCCATTGAATAACATCTCATTACAATGAGACACTATTCAAATTAAAACTTAAAAGTTTCCTTTTTAATACTCGTTTATTTACTGCAACGATCTCACATATTTTAATTATTTAATTCCTAATTAAAGAACTTAGTATCTAAGGCTTTAACAATTATATCTAAGTGAATTTAATTATCTAACGATATACTATATGCCATATTTAAAATCATGCATTAATCAAACATTAATCAAGGTAATTAACAAAGGAAATTAGGGTCAAATTGAATTAATATCAAAATTGAAGAGTCAAATTACAAGGAAATGGGGACTAAATTGGAAAAAAAATCAAAATATGGGTACCAGATTTCAAGAATGAGAAAAGAAGAGCGCGGGCCTTATCCGAGGGCTCGCGAACCCTAGAGCCCGCAGATATTGCCGTAAAAATGGACTTTCGGATATCCCATTTTTTTCTCTTTTTTTTCTTTTTTTCAATTCTTGCATCTCTCTACTTTCTTTTCTCTCCCCAAATACTCTGTCCACAAACAACAAAATTCAGAAAAATCATCCCAAACGGATTAAAATATCAAATTTTTGCTTGGTGTTCATCCTTGTTCTTCAAGAACAAGATGAACACCAAGAACACCAACAAAACTCCGTCGCCTTTTCTGCCGTGCAATCCTTAGCCACCGTTTTTCGACCATACTTTGGTGTTCGCCGGCCACCGAGATTCAAATTTCGACCGTCGTAGGCGATTTCCGGCCACCGCGAGGTAATTTTCAACCGTTATTTATTGAAACTCTAAAATGCAAAAAACCCTTATTTTCTCTTATTTTAAACCTCTAAAACCTTAGATCTAGTTCCGGCTCGATAGAGCCTCCCTTCTCTGCCATCCTAAGCCTATATCTAACCTGGTCTCAAGCCCTCTTCGACTCCGCCGTCAACATAAGCTATTCCGACCAAAAAATTAGGCACTCTGATGTCTAAAAATAAGCTCAGCAGTCTTTCTTTCATTATTTGCTACTATTTTTTTTAGTTTTTAGACTTAAATCTAACATTGTTTTTTTGGATTCTTGGCAAGAAATGAAAAGGTCGGGAGAAGAAATTACCCCTGACGGCAAGGTTGTGGTTCCGACAACAACGACGGTAAATTCTCATTAGCGACTCTCCGACTGCTTCGACGATTTAGTTGCTTAGGTAACCTTTGATTTTTTTTCTCTCTTTCTTCAATTATTACTATAATAATTGCACCATTTTTTTCACTGACTTTTTTTTTCTTCCTTTATATAGGCTGACCAAATGATAGCGTCACCAGCTGTTATCTATTGACAACTGGATTAAGAGAAAGCTTAATCCATGTGAAGCTTGAATGAACCAATGGTAGGGTGACACGTGGCCTTTTTGGAGGGCAAAAGAAATACAATTGTGTTTGTTTGGGCCTCTTTATCCGAGAATAAGCAAATTTGAGCGGGAATATAGATTATTTGGGCCTTTAGGAATTTTATAACGTAAATAGGCTTTAGAATATGTACATGGACATTTATTGTATGAATGGACCTATTTTATGGATGTGGACTTTCTTTTTAGATTTATTTATTTATATTAACTATTTATTCATTTATATATTTATTCATTTTATATTATTTTTTATATATAAGCTCGGACTAAATTCGGGTATTGCACCAATCTGTATCTTCAGACAGGGTAGAAGTTAACATATGGTGTTTTTGTTATATTTAAATGGGGAATCGATGTCACACAGTCTACCTTTTGTACTCATCTTGATTACATCTGAAAACATTTGTGATTACATCTTGATTGTGTATGGAGATGCATTTGATCTGAAAATATTTCCATAAATTCGACGAAACAGGTAACCTGTATCCTTGCTGCGCGTTGCCATGGAGGTGCTGCTAGGTTTGTAAACGAACACAAACGAGAGTATATTTATATTCGTTCATTTAATTTTAACCGAACAAATAAATAAAAACGAACAACTAAACGAATTCGTTTGTTAAAATAATAAATGAACATTGAGTATTTTTTTAATTTTTTCTAAAGAAGTCTGAAGTCTCGTACATTGAATATTGTTTATTTTTTTTACTTCATAATTTTAATATATGTTTTAATTTTTTTTAAATATAATACTTTTGTTATGAAAAATAATAAATATAAATAGACATATATAAATAAATTTAAACGAACATAAGCGAACAGGTTACCGAATGTTCACGAACGTAAATGAATTAATAAGTCCTTTGTTCATGTTTGTTCCTTTAATTAAACAAACAAAGAATCTTGTTCATATTCGTCCGTTTAATAAATAAACAAATATAAACGAACTTCTTACCGAACAGTTCATAGCAGTTCATTGAACATTAAGTTCGTTTACAATCCTAAGTGCTATTACTGGTGATAAGCCATGTAGTGCTGAGGTGGAAGTGGCGGCGGTTGCATCATTTGATGCTGCATTAATATATAATTGTCGTATTCTATTTGGGTATAAATTCATAGACACTTACAAATTAAAATATTTGAATTTGAGTCATTTAGATGAAACACGTTGTTTTTTATTGCATGGGCAACACCTTGGGTTAGGTTCAATTATACTTTTTTTTGAAAGAAATATAGAGTTTATATTTTTTTAATAATCAATAATATTACAAAAATTTATTATAAAACGCCAAAAATCAAATCTTTAAATAGCATAAAATATAATATCTTGTCTCATTAAACTAACTAATAAATAATTATTGTAATAATGTCGCTCTAAGCCCGACTCGTATCCAAATAAAACATTTTCTTTCAATGATAACTTAATTTTAGGCATTTACTTCACAAAAACATTTAAGCATTTTTATTTATGTAGAAATTTAAAGCGATACATTTATTTGGCTGCAATTTTATATTGGTACAAATTAAAAAAAAATATTAAGCTAAGGTGATTACAAGTATAAATTTAAAAGATTTTAAATGTGTAAATCCATCTAAATAAAACGATAAAGTTGAAATAATTATTAAATTTCAACAAAAATATAATTATCAATATATGTCGTTAACCATAAATGAAAAGTAATTCCAACTCACAATTTTTTTTTTGTTTCTATTTAATTATACTACTCAAACTCTTTATCGCTTATGCATTATAAACTATTCAACACTTAATTATATTTAACCTCACATCCTCTTATATATTGTATCAACAATATACCAATCGAACTAAACTCGATCGGCTTGCCATTGCCGATTTAAATATAAATAATAAAATAGCCATAAAAAAATATTACTTCAAACTTTATATTATATTAAAATAGTAATATATGATTAGTATTAATCACTTTAATAATTTATAAAATGAGACAGTGAAGATGCACTTTTTTTCGTGTACTTGTAGATACTTTGTAAACCTATTTATCAATCAACTGTAATTATTACATGAACTTCATCATCGGATAGATAGCCTATGGCCTTGATTAAAAATGCTACGAATGATGAGATAAGCCACTATTTCCAACAGTGGATATTATGGGATGCCGATACTTTATAAGAGCAGATAATTATACTACTCTTTTGTATGATAATTATAAATCTACTTATGTTTGTTACGGGTGGGTCCCCTGGAGTGGCCGGCGCCTGGACTGTGACCGGGAGTTGTGGGGCGGAAACCATCGGTACTGTAGTATGCAATATTGGCGACATTGCCACCGGCGGATCCATCACCGTTTAAGTTGTTCTTCACATTCTTGTCGTCAGCTTTCAGAACCCGGGTTCCCTGGGAAAATGCGATTCCATATGGAAACAAAAGCACGACGAGAAGGGCACCGGCGACAATGAGGTTGGTTTTGGCCATTTGGAGCGAGTTGATCTGAAAAGAACTCAAAGAAATAGGAAAAAAAGTATGTTATTGTATAGATGAGTGATGAGATGGGTTTGAGGTTTTGGTTTGGGTGGGCATTTATAGAGTGTAGAAGCCGACATGCTCGTGCAGGTTTCGTTTCCTGTTGGTTATTATGATGGATATAAATTCCATTTGAAAGGACAGGTTCGGTCCTTTTTTGGTTGGAATCTATGTGTGCTATGGTACTGCTGTTTTGTGCAAAACGATCCGTCCCAACTCCCATGCAATATCTCAACTATTGCTCCCCGTTCTTTCTATGTATTTGAATTGTTAGATATCAGATAAATTACATGTTTGGTGCCGCGGAAACTTGCACGCATTTACTACCTTAGTCACATTTTTTATGATGGTGTGTTTCGCAAACGACTGATAGTTGATTGTAATGGTTGGTTTGACCAACCGATTTTATTAGTTGATTTGAGAAATTAATTTGGTTAATTATTTATATAAAAGTGTTCGGTAAAACTTAGCTGATAGTTCATATAGAAAAATGACAAATAAGGGTATTAATTGTTAAGTACATATATGTTTTATAATACTTTAATCTTTATTGGGGTTAAATTATTCGGGTAAAATACTTTTGACAATGAATTAAAAAACTTCTTTAAGAAAATTAGTGAATATTTTTGAAAATTTTGATGATCTTGTAGTTTGGTTGCTTGATGTTGTAGTTTGGTTTGGTTGAAAATTAAGAAATACTTTAGTCTTTATGGCAAGGACGTAATTATAAAAATAACAGGGTTAAATACGTCATTTAATATCTTATTTTGCAAATAAGTTAATCCAATCCGTTGTACTTTTCAGCATTCTCTTTTAGCTTATTTTTACAATTAACTTTTTTTTAAAAAAAATATTTACCAAACACTAGAAATAGTGGACTTGACTAACAATCAGCTATTTGTGCCCAAATATATAAAAAGCTCTTCAAAAAATTGTTTACTAAACATCTCATTATTTTTAGGTTATCACACTATATTTTGCTTGATACGAAAGATAAAAAAAAGTAATATGAAAAATTAGTTAATACTTTTGAATGTTTACAATTTGTTTAACTAATATTTCATCCTTTTTATTTTCCACCTCCATACTAAGCAAGGCCTAAATAATATTTTCAATAAACCAATTAAATATCCACGACAAAAAAAATCAAAACCATACAAGAATAGTCATACTTACATCCGTATTCCTTGAATTTGCCTTAATGGCCATAAACTGAAACACAGAAGAGACTAACATGTACAAGCAAGTAATCAAAAGAACATAAAGTGGGAAATCCACGTGTCTTCCAAATCCCCTTGTCTGTCATGAAATTCTCTGCCTTTCTTAAAACTTTCAAGAAATCACTGCATACCTTCTTTGACTTCTGGATCCTCATCCTCTTACTGTTTCTTTTGCCTTTTCCCTTTCATAAAAAAGTCCATGTGTTTATGGTTTAAAATATTCATGTCCGATACATATTTAAATACGAATGTAAAGTATAATCCTTTATATTAAGAAAAACAAGTAGATGCTAGAAAAATCCAGGTTTGGTTGAAATACAATGTGTATAAATGTATAGTGCTATACATATTTCTAAGTTGTTAAATGTGAAACAGTTCAGCACTGTAGCAAGCAATTTGGGAGCAATGAGGTGGGTTATTATGATGAGGAATCAAAGCAGGATTTTGTGGGCTTTCTACTGCCGACCGGACAATCTTTATCTCCCTTCAAATTGTAACACTCCTATCCTGCGGATCCAGCACTAATGTTATGTTGTCCAAGGAAAACACGCGCGCCTACCAAATTTCTCTGAGCCAAAATCGGCCTTCGACGAGACCTTCAAGGCTATTCCATAGGAGGTAGAGAAGAGGCTACGCAAATGCTAAGATTCGAACATCAAATTTGCTGGATTATATTGATCTTATCTCTTCAAATGACTGTAGTTTATCCAAGTATTCTACACTTGCAATCATTTGACAGAGCTCTTCATTTTAGAGATCTTTGCTATACCTCCTCTCAAATTTCAAAATAGTACATAAAAGTGCCCCCCCCCCCCTTTTTAACCAAATCCTACATATTATTCCATCTACTAGGATAAATTCACAGTTTCATGCAATGTTACATTAAAAACCAAGCAGTCAAGAACAAGAAACATCGCCACTGTCAAACTTGCCATTTATTTTCACACATCTTCAGTGGAGACAACAGTCACCACCATTTTCATGGGTTTCAACAAAGGTTGCTTCCTTTTGCGGAGTGTCTCTGTCCCCAGGTAATAATGTCACCACTAGAGGGCATCGATGTTCGTAAATGCAAGACAGTGATATTGATATTCCATTCGTAGGCCGCCTTGACAATCCCGACAACTAGGTCAATGCATTGCCTGGTGAACAGCAAGAAAACTCAACATATTAGCTGAAATAATGGGGAACTTTGTAAACCTAAGATAACGTTTGAGCAAGAGGAATGTTGGTTTATTTCAAGGATTCGACATATTTTTATGTCGCTTTCCAATATCATTGGCATTCAGTGCAAGGGACAAAAAGAAGGGGAACGGGGAGATGAGTGAAAGATTATAGGCTTACGAATATACAGAGCATCGATTGAAACCAATCTCCTTCATAAGATTATCAAACGAATTATCTGCCCCAAAAACTTGAATGACTTTGCTGCTTCTTTCAGGCTTTTGTTTCGATCATCTCGAGACCAATGCTGCACAGTATAAGCAGAAATAAGTATGGAGAAAAACCCAGAAAAAGTAAACAGATTATTCATCCGGTACATGGAGATCTGAATCATCAACCTCGCCAAGCATGTTGAGCTTCTCTCGGACACCTTTCAATGATTCTTGCACATCACCCTCCCATTTATATAACTCCAGTTCCTTCCCTTCAAGTAGCTGTTCAGAAACCTGAAGACAACAAACTATTAGAAAAAGATGATTGGTTTGGTCTCACAAAATCCTTATTTGACCAAAAAAAATATTTTAGGCTCTTGTATGTTCATTAATTAAAATTCTGTCTTCACTTTGTAGAGAGAGCTGTTAGTGTGCATAATTCACTTTCAGACCCTTGTTTCTTGAAGGACACAATATAGAGCACATGCAAGAACTCTTCTAAGGTCCTAAATTTCAAAATAAGAACATTATAAAATTCTATAGGCTCCAATTTAGAAATACTTCAAAGATCCCACTTCAAGCAATGCAAATAGAGACTATAAAACATTAGATCATGAGTGTGTTATTTAGACTCGGGTGTAAGTGTCATATATATGTAATGGTCCAACGTGAGTATGTACAACTTTTTCCATATATTTGCAGTCCTCGAAAGATCATATCTTCTTCTCGTTGGAAGGTACTTCAAGGGAAACAGAGTTGGAAGGCAATGAACTTCCATGCATACCTGTCTTGCTATCACTTCACCACCAGCTATGTGTGAAAAATAAATATTGTAAAAGTGGGACAAGAAAAGTGGGGCACTTTTCTCAGCTAATTCCTCCAAATACGTTACATACGAAACTCCAGGATTGCTAGGTTCAGGAACCACGAAATCTCGTTGGCTAAACCATTCTAGATCTTTAGAAAGGCATGCTGATCTTTCCAATCCAGTTTTCCTGAAGTAGGCATCTGTAGCGAATGTCAAAGTTAATTTTTCACCTATGAATTGAAAACAAGGCAAGAAGATAGCAACTCAATTCGTGCAAGTAACTATGAATACCCGGAACTTAATTTAGTTTGTTCATACAGTACTATGTCATTTAGTAATTCCAGAGTTCAAATTCATAAAAACCTCCTTTGCAGAAAAGAAATTCAAATAATTATGAACAACTTAGCACAATTGGTTCATATAGGTCTAATACATGGCAGACATTGGTGGCATAAATAAGAAAGAAAAGGCCCCTTTTTTTAATGCAAAGGTTCAAACTTTACTCTTAACAAAGCCACTCAAAACTCAAATTCAGTAGGCACAACCACAAAGTTCATTGACACAAATCAAAATGTAGAGGAGGGTCCCCAGATAATTGGAAAAAGGAAAACAACCCCCCAAAGCACCCATCTCTGTAAATAAAACTGAAAGGATAAAAAATGATGAACTCACAAGCAACATCATCAGATTCATCAACGATGCGCTCGATAGTGTTGAAGACGAGTTTAGTATCAACCAAGTACTTAAGAAATCCTTCAATAGTGGGGCTCCAAGTCTCTGCTTCTCCATCATCGCCATTTTCATTGCTTTTCTCGTCTTCTTCTTCTTCACTTTGGGTAGTGTCCGTTTCAGTGTCAGAACCCGTACTGGAAGTGACCTTTTTACCTTTGATATTACGGAGTCTCATAGCAACGAATCTCATCTCTTCAGTGATGCCCTCGCTCTCTCCAGGGTACTGTTTCCTGTACCGCTTCCTCTTCTTCTTCACAGGAAGCGCTGCCATGTTGCTGTTATTACTACTATTCGTGGAAGAATTGGAGCAGCGTAAGATTGTGGATGGTTTGTTGAGGGTAAGGGATTTGAGTGGGATTGTTTTGAAAGTGAAGAAAGAGAATGAAACTTGAAAATGAGTGAAAGCTGCTTGATGAATGACGGGGGAAATCAAAGCGGAATCCATTGGAAGCAGAAGCAGAAAGAGGAGAATCGCATTGTTTCCCAGACTTGGGAAGGGATGAGGTATTTTTTATGTAATTGGGCTGTTTCGCTGGGTAGCTATTGCAATAACAGGCTCCTGAAAAACCCATTTTCTTGACCTCCAAACAGGCAGAATTCAAGCAAAATAGCCCAACTCGAACCAGTATCGGTTCAGTCACGTACTAGTTCCAGACTGGTTTCCTGGTTTCCTATGATTTGGCTTGTATCCGCAATACTTATGTTTTTACTGACATTTGATTTTTTTTACAAGAAAACAGGTGAAAAAATTATTTTTTTACAAGTGAATTTAGTCTAAAGTTTAGAAGTTTAATTTTTCTTTTAAAGTTTAAAATTTTGTGTTTATAGTTAAAATTTATTGTTTATAATTTAATATTTAATTCTTAAAGTAAAATTAAATATATTTCTAAAATATTTTTTGTTAGTGTATGAAATAAAGTTTTTTTTGTATAACTCCTATCGTCTTTTTTTATATGTATTTTCTTTGAACTTTATTTCCAATGTATTATATATAGTTCTTTTGTTCCTTCTCTAATGTACTGATTATTCCTTTTGTTAAATTTATACTTTTATTCGCTTACGAAAAAGTGACAAAATTACATGAAAGATAAAAATATATATTTAGTACTTGAATTTGATATTTAATTTATTATTATTATTAATTAATTAATTCTTTTGCTCTTATATATCTTGGTCATTTTGTCGTTAAATAATTAACGACGTTAAGATTAAACACTTGTTTTTTAAAAATTATGAAATGACCCAAAATTTTTCTTATATTTTATGAAACCCACCTTTTTTCGGGCTCTATTTGATTTCTCTAACGATGAAACATTTTCTTCCAAATACAAACGGTGGAAAGGTGAAAAAAAAAGAGATTGACTATATAACTAACTGGTCGTAGGTTCGAATTCTACTTGAGGAGATTTGATTCATTCCGAATTTTGACTCATTCCGAATTAAAGAATTCAAAATGTCAGAATGAAAGAGTTCGCTTTGACCGTTAAGAGCAAGTAACTTGTTCCCTGTGTCTTTGTTTCTATTGCATTCTATCTCATCGTATCACATTCTGTTCTGCGATATTTGAGAATCACCGTCAATACCTCGGTGTAGGTGTCAGGATAATCCTTTGTTCCATAGTCCGGGGCTATTTACAACCACCAATTAAGAATTCTCAGATGTACTAGTACTAGCAAATGCCTTAAAGATCCAGTCATTGATTCTCCCGAGAGGCCACAATTACCGCGAGCAAACACATTAATTTAATGACGAGGAGCGCATGTTTTCTATGCTACTAATAGTTGTACTTGCTCGCTATTCGCCCAAGCTTTGGTGAGGAAGAGTTACGGGCGTAAAACAAAAAATATGCTTATTTTGTTTTGTAGGGAATACTATATATAGAAATACTATATATAAAATAGAAAAGTAAATATACGATAAATAAAAGGCCACTCCATTTCGGCAAAAGACCCACGCCCAAGTTCCATATCTTTGGGTCCGCTTATCCCGATCATGATTTTCCTACCCGCAGAGGGAAAGGTCATTCCCTTTGGGGCGGTTGTGGGCGATGAGGATTGAACCCCGACACCGTGGTTCGTAGCCACGTGCTCTAATCCTCCGAGCTACAGGCCCCACCTCGTCTCCACTTTGGATCTGTTCCCGAGTACCCTAAAAAAAAAAAGGAACCTTTCCTCTCCACAGCCATTTCGGGTTAAGAAGATGTGAAAGTGCCTTTCTCTCTATAAGAACGGTGCATTCCGAGGTGTGAAGTGGGAGAGAGGGGATTTCATAATTGGGGTTTTGAATAAGACGACATTTTCATTTTTTTCATTTTTCATTCTTATTACTTTTTCATATTGAAAAGTAATATAAGAATGAGAGGTGTTAAGCTTTTTATCATCCTGGCGTCGAGCTATTTTTTCGCAGGACCTCCCCTACAGTATCGTCACCGCAGTAGAGTTTAACCACCAAGTTCGGGATGGATTGGTGTTGTTCCTGCCCTGACTCACCCTCCGTGGACGAACCTTGCGGAGTAACCTTTGGGTTTTCGGGGCATTGGATTCTCACCAATGTTTGCGTTACTCAAGCCGACATTCTCGCTTCCGCTTCGTCTACTCCCGCTCCGCGCTGGTGCTTCCCCCTAAGGCGTAACGCTCCCCTACCGATGCATTTTTACATCCCGGCCCGGCGGATCGCTTAGCCCCGTTCTTCTTCGGCGCAAGAGCGCTCGATCGATGAGCTATTACGCGCTCTTTCAAGGGTGGCTGCTTCTAGGCAAACCTCTTGGCTGTCTCTGCGCACCCTACCTCCTTTATCACCGAGCGGTCATTTAGGGGCCTTAGCTGGTGATCCGGGCTGTTTCCCTCTCGACGATGAAGCTTATCCCCATCGTCTCATTGGCCGACCTCGACCCCTGTTATTTTGAGGTCATATCTAGTATTCGAGTTTGCCTCGATTTGGTACGCTCTCGCGCCCCGCCAAGCGCAGTGCTTTACCCCTAGATATCCGGTCAAGCTGCTGCGCCTCAACGCATTTCGGGAGAACCAGCTAGCTCGGGTTCGAGTGGCATTTCACCCCTAACCACAACTCATCCACCGATTCTTCAACATCGGTCGGTTCGGACCTCCACTTAGTTTCACCCCAAGCTTCATCCCGGTCATGGATAGATCACCCGAGTTCGGGTCCATAAGCAAAGTGACAATTGCCCTATGAAGACTCGCTTTCGCTCACGGCTCCGGTGGGTTCCCTTAACCAAGCCACTTCCTATGAGTCGTCTCATTCTTCAACAGCACGCGGTCGAGCCACGGGCTCCTCACCGCTTGGGAGCTTACGATTTCATGTTCTATTTCACTACCCGACGGGGGTTCTTTTCACCCTTCCCTCGCGGTACTACTTCGCTATCGGTCACCTAGGAGTATTTAGCCTTGCAAGGTGGTCCTTGCTGATTCACACGGATTCCACGTGCCCCATGCTACTCGGGTCGAGCGTAAGCTAGTGATGCTTTCTGCTACTGGACTATAGCCATCTATGGTTCGGCACTTCACCGATTCGCCTAGCAGCACGACGCTTTTATTGCTCTCCCACAACCCCGTTTTCACGGTTTAGACTGCTCCCATTTCGCTCGCCGCTACTACGGGAATTGCTTTTGCTTTCTTTTCCTCCGGCTACTAAGATGTTTCAGTTCGCCAGGTTGTCTCTTGTCTGCCCATGGATTCAGCAGCAGTTCGAAAGGTTGACCTATTCGGGAATCTTCGGATCTACGCTTATTTTAAACTCCCCTAAGCATTTCGTCGCTTACTACGCCCTTCTTCGTCTCTGGGTGCCTAGGTATCCACCGTAAGCCTTTCCTCGTTTGAACCTCGCCCTTAACTTAACTTTACTTTAAGGCTATGCCATCATAAGGTGTTGCTAAATGAAATGGAAGGATCTTATCAACGTCCATGAATGATAAATCATAGATCGAACTGCCGAATCGAAAAAATTGGGTACTATCATATAGCTTTGTTTCGGCTAAGTTAACGAGTTAGAAATAAGCGGACTCGAACCGCTAACATCTGCCACAGGGTAAACCACCGCCTCTCAGGCCCCCGACTAATAAAGGGGGGTTCTAGTTATAATCTGAAAATGATTCGTGAATATATTTCACAGAAACGCGAAATCAAAGTAGGCGATAAAGTAGCCGGAAGACATGGAAATAAAGGGATCATTTCAAAAAATTTACCTAGACAGAATATGTCTTATTTGCAAGACGGAAGACCTGTTGATCTGATTTTACATTGATCGAATGATAGAGATTATAGATTAGAGTAATTTAAGATTTTACACTAAATGGAGTGAGTTGTTTGTCAACCTGACAAAATCTTAATTATTACATAAATATCAATCAACTGATCAAGTTCTTTGAGAAATGGGCTATGGTGGTGGCCGGAATAGGTGACAGATGGTGGATCAAAAGGGAAAAAATTAAAATTTTATTGATTATGAATCAAAATCAAAAGGTTGAATTAGAATCCATTACAACGGTTTTGTATTTATATCATCAAACTAACTGTCCAAATCACCTAACAAACTATTAACTAAATGAGATTATTTTTAACTAATTATATTCTAACAACTTAATTTGTGACTGAAATTACAACTAATTAGTAATTGTCTAACATTCACCCTGTTTTCTTCTCTTGTTAAACTTCTTCAATCTTCGTTATTGAGTTGGAGTTGAGCCATGATCTAACTCAGTGAGCTGGTTCAAGGAGTTGGGGAGCTGATCTTTCTTCAACATTTTTCATCCTTTCTTACTTTCTTTTTTCTTCACCATGCACAACATCATTTATCTTTACTCGAACAAAACCAAACAAAAAAATACAGGTGAATTGGTACCCGAAGAAGAAAATCAGTCATCTCTAAATCTATCTTTACTTAAATATTTGCTTAACAATGTACATATATTTTTTTCAGTGTACTGATAGAAAGAAGCTTTCTTCAGCTTTCTTCCATTCATTCCTTCTTCGATGGTCCATCATAAAATTTCCTTTCTTCATTCACACAACAGCCTTGGAACTGTTGCAGGACTGAATATCACAACTCTATAACTAACTTTAACCAGCTTCATCATCACTCAATATATCACAAATTATACACAGTTTCTAGCAGTAACCACAATAACAACTTCAATAATAACCAACTTGCAAAGTTCTAAGAGAAACCACATTTTTTCTTTGAATAAAATCTCAACATGCATCAACTTTCAGAATGAATTAAGGCACCAACCATCAACCAAAATAAGAACAAATAGTCACAATGCAGAACTAACATAGTGCAACACTTGCCAAATTTCAGCTCAGAACATAACAATTGTCAAATTATTCTTGACCAATATATCAAATTACAGAATCCAACTATATCACCATTGTGGACAAAACAAAAGACAATGAAACTTCTATACTTGCAATAAACATAACCAACATTCAATAGAAACACCGGCAACAATCAAGATCAAATTCAACTCACAGATCCCACACTAGTGAACAACAAATGATAGACTTAAACCTCCAATTCAGATCAATCATGAGCAGAAAATTACAGCTAAGTTTAAAACTCAACTACTAACAAGCTGCAATCGCTCTAATTTTCAATTCAGAAGAACAATGTCATCAACCGCCGCAGACCAAAGAATTTAAACTCACACCCGTCCAAAGAAATTAGACGCATAAGCAAACGAGAATTATCTAGCAAAAATTAAGAATGATCCATACCATAAGAATTTCAACTCGAATAATATCCACTATTGTCAAATATGTACTAAACAAAATGTGGAAAACTAACTTGGACTACTTTGCTAAATCAACAATTGAGATTATATTATTAGGATCTCAACACAGCACTAACTCCAGCAGACCAAAACTATCACCAAAATTGTAGCCCAAACCATCTAACAAAATGATATGACAACAAACCTTCGTTGTAGCAGATTCAATATGAGATTAGATCAAAACTTGGATGAGTCTCGAATGAAGGATCCAAACCTGATATTGAAAAAACAAAGATGAAACGGTAGATATGCGAACCACCACTTGACAGGATCTAGATGAGATGAATGGTGAAAGAGAAACGCGCGTGAATGATGAATCGAAACACCGCGGCGGCTTAAAGCACCCAATCATATCATGGCATCGCAGGTGAACGATGTAACTGGAAACAGATTTGAACCATGGCAGTAGCGTTGCGAATGATGAAACTGAAAAACGTGACAAATTAACAAAGGAAGCAGCAAACGAAAAAGAGAAATGCAATATGTAAAAAAATAATCGACATGCATCTAGAAAGATAGAAGGGCAATCTGATTTAGTTTTGAGATTTAAAACTCGGTGGAGAAGAATGGCGAAGCAAACCGATCTTCGATTGAGGAAGCAACTAAATCGAAACAAGAAGCATCGTTAGATTTGAAACGACGGCAGCAGAGCAGATCAAAAGATGTTAGGACCGTTGATGGCGAATGATACTATGTGAGAAAAGGGCCATGGTGGTGGTTGGAGTAGGTGATCGACGATGGATCAAAAAGGGGAAAAAGAAATTAAAATTTAATTGATTATGGATCAAAAGGTTGAATCAGAACCCATTACAACAGTTTTGTATTTATATCATCAAACTAACAGCTCAAATCACCTAACAAACTCTAAACAAACTATTAACTAATTGAGATTATTTTCAACTAATTATATTCTAACAAGTTAATTTGTGACTCTAATTACAACTAATTAGTAATTGTTTAACATTCACCATGTTTTCTTCTCTAGTTGAACTTCTTCAATCTTCATTATTGAGTTGGAGTTGAGTCCATGAGCTAACTCAGTAAATTGGTTCAGGGAGATGAGGAGTTGGTATTTCTTCAACATTTTTCATCCTTTCTTACTTTCTTTCTTCTTCACCATGCACAACATCATTTATCTTTACTCGAACAAAACTAAACAAAAAAATACAGGTGAGTTGGTAGCCGAAGAAGAAAATCAGTTGTCTTTTAATCTATCTTTACTTGAACATCTACTTAACAATGTACATATGTTTTTTTCAGTGTACTCATAGAAATAAGCTTTCTTCAGCTTTCTTTCATTCCTTCCTTCTTCGATGGTCCATCATACAATTTTCTTTCTTCATTTTCTTTATCCACACAACAACCTTTGAAGTATTGTAGGACTAAATATCACAACTCTATAACCAACTTTAACCAGCTTCATCATCACTCAATGCATCACAAATTATACATAGTTTCCAGCAGTAACCACAACAACAACTTCAACAATAACCAACTTGCAAAGTTCTAAGAGAAATCATATTTTTTCTTTGAACAAAATCTCAACGTGCATCAACTTCCAGAATGAATTAAGGTACCAACCATCAACCAGATTAAGAACAAATAATCACAATGCATAACTAACATAATGCAACATTCACCAAATTTTAGCTTAGAACATAACAACTGTCAGATTATTCTTGACCAAGATATAAATTATAGAACCCAACTATATCACCATTGTGGACAAAACAAATGACAACGAAGCTCCCAAACTTGCAGTAAACATAACCAACATTCAATAGCAACACCAGCAACAACCAAGATCAAATTCAACTCACAAATCCCATACTAGTGAACAACAAATGATAAACTTAAATCTCCAATTCAGATCAATCATGAGCAGAAAATTACAGCTAAGTTTAAAACTTAACTACTAACAAGCTGCAATCGCTATAATTTTTAATTCAGAAGAACAATATCATCAACCATCGCAGTCCAAAGAATTTCAACTCACACTCGTCCAAACAAATTAGACGCATAAGCAAACGAGAATTATCTAGCAAAAACTAAGAATGATCCAGACCATAAGAATTTCAACTTAAAGAATATCCACCATAGACAAATATGCACTAAACAAAACGTGGATAGTTAACTTAGACCACTTTGCTAAATTAACAATTGCAATTATATTATTAGGATCTCAACACAGCACTAACTCCAGCAAACCAAAACTATCACCAAACTTGTAGCCCAAACCATATAACAAAGTGATATGACAACAAACCTTCATTGTAGCAAATTCAATCTGATATTAGATCAGAAACTGGATGAGTCTCGAATGAAGGATCCAAACCTGAGATTGGAAAAAAAGAGATAAAACGGTAGATATATGAACCACTGCTTGACCGGATCTAGATAAAATGAACGGCGGAAGAGAAGCGTGTGTGAATGATGAATCGAAACACCGCAGTGGCTTAAAACACTCAATCATATCATGGCATCGCAGGCAAACGATGTAACTAGAAACAGATCTAACCACAAAGTAGTGTTGCGAATGATGAAATCGAAAAATATGACCAAATCAACAAAGGAAGCAGCGAATGGAAAAGAAAAACATAATATGGAAAAAAATAACCAACATGTATCTGGAAAGACATATGGACAATCTGATTTAGTTTTGAGAATTGAAACACGGTAGAGGAGAATGGCGAAGCAAACTGGTCGTCGATTCAGGAAGCAACTGAACCGAAACAAGAAACATAGATAGATCTAAAATGACAGAAGCAGAGCAGATCAAAAGACGTTAGGACCGTTGATGGCGAATGATACCATGTGAGAAAAGGGCCATGTTGGTGGCTGGAGTAGGTGACCGACGGTGGATCAAAAAAGGAAAAGAGAAATTAAAATTTAATTGATTATGGATCAAAAGGTTGAATCAGAACCCATTACAACGTTTTTGTATTTATATCATCAAACTAACAGCTCAAATCACCTAACAAACTATTAACTAATTGAGATTATTTTCAACTAATTATATTCTAACAAGTTAATTTGTGACTCTAATTACAACTAATTGGTAATTGTCTAACATTCACCATGTTTTCTTCTCTTGTTGAACTTCTTCAATCTTCGTTATTGAGTTGGAGTTGAGTACATGAGCTAACTCAGTAAATTGGTTCAGGGAGTTGGTCTTTCTTCAACATTTTTCATCATTTCTTACTTTCTTTCTTCTTCACCATGCACAAAATCATTTATCTTTACTCAAACAAAACCAAACAAAAAAATGCAGATGAGCTAGTACACGAAGAAGAAAATCAGTCTCCGAATCTATCTTTACTTGAACATTTGCTTAACAATGTACATCTGTTTTTTTCAGTGTATTGATAGAAAGAAACTTTCTTCAGCTTTCTTCCATTCCTTCCTTCTTCGATGGTCCATCATATAATTTCTTTTCTTCATTTTCTTCATCCATACAACAACCTTCGAATTGTTGCAGGACTGAATATCAAAACTCTATAACCAACTTTAACCAGCTTCATCATCACTCAATATATCACAAATTATACACAGTTTCTAGTAGTAACCACAACAATAACCAACTTGCAAAGTTCCAAGAGAAACCACATTTTTTCTTTGAATAAAATCTCAACATGCATCAACTTCCAGAATGAATTAAGACACCAACCATCAACCAAATTAAGAACAAATGGTCACAATGCAGAACTAACATAATGCAACATTTACTAGATTCTAGCTCAGAATATAACAATTGTCAGATTATTCTTGACCAAGATATCAAATTATAGAATCCAACTATATCACCATTGTGGACAAAACAAAAGACAACAAAGCTTTTAAACTTGCAGTAAACATAACCAACATACAATAGCAACACCAGGAACAAGCAAGATCAAATTCAACTCACAGGTCCCACACTAGTGAACAACAAATGATAGACTTAAATCTCCAATTTAGATCAATCATAAGCAAAAAATTACAGCTAAGTTTAAAACTTAACTACTAACTGAAACCGCTCTGATTTCCAATTCAAAAGAACAATGTCATCAACCACCGCAGACCAAAGAATTTCAACTCACACTCGTCCAAAGAAATTAGGCGTATAAGCAAACGAGAATTATCTAGCAAAAACTAAGAATGATCCAGACCATAAGAGTTTCAACTCAAAGAATATCCACCATAGAAAAATATGCACTAAAGAAAACGTGGAAAGCTAACTTGGACCACTTTGGTAAATCAACAATTGCAATTATATTATTAGGATCTCAACACAGCACTAACTCCAGTAAACCAAAATTATCACCAAAATTGTAACCCAAACCATCTAACAAAGTGATATGACAATAAACCTTCATTGTAGCATATTCAATCTGAGATTAGATCGGAAATTGGATGAGTCTCGAATGAAGGATCCAAACCTGAGATTGAAAAAATAGAGATGAAACAATAGTGTAGTGACGTTTTTTCCTTCTCTTTTTAAAATAAGCGTGGTTTTCTTTTAGTTAGAAAATCCGTCGATAAGAATTATCTCATAAAACACTTTTGAAATCTTATCTTAAAGGAATTTCTTTTGAAAATTCATTTTTTTAAAACAATGAAGATTTGGAGTCGCCACTGGCCACTTGGATAAGATAGGTCGGACACCATAAGAAACCATATATTCATTTTGAAAGGGTCCATGAGTTGGTTATGCGTGGGGAAGGATTAGCACCCCCATCAGGCCCGGAAATCGGTACCAAAATATTTGTTGCTTTCAAATTGATAGAATTTGTTGGAATTGGAATTGAATTTAAATCGGCCTACTTGATTGAAAATGTGTCCTTAATTACACGGGCTTTATCAAATTGGTGGGTCAGAATTAATTGTACATTTAATTAATAAGGTTGACGATATATCGGATCATTGATTAAATCGACATCAAATAAGCCTGTCTGCCATGTTAATTTATGGTTCAAATCCTGCATGTCACCTTTATGCATGATGCAAGCATTTTAAATATGATGTAATGATTTGGTTAAGTTTTAATTTTACCTTGAGTCAGTAAGGATTAATTCAAACATTTGGTCAACATCCTTTAAGCTCAGACTATTACGACACAAATGTCAAAATTAATGACTACCTCCTTTTTTTATGAGTGAAATCGATTAGCATGTAAATCAAACGGGCCAAATGATGACAAATAAAATGAATGTCCAACAAGAGCTTGAAAATTAAACAGACAAAGGCCCACTAAAAGCCTAACCTAAAAAGCCCAAATTATGGAAATTTAATTAGTGATCTAATTGCTAATTAGGTGATTCTAGTATTAACCCTAAATAATTAGCCCTAAAAGCCTTAACAAATTATGAGTTATCTTGAGATATGATAATTAATTCGATTGGTTTTAAACTAGTATTCCAATAAGCCCATGATACTATTTAAAATAAATCAAGTTAATTAATCATGGTTTTAAAATTAAATGTCAATCTAAACTTGTAATTGATTTTATCCTAAAAGTGATTAAGAAATGTTCAATTAATTTAATAAATTTAACATTTATCTCAATAAGCCGAAGATAAATTTAAATTCACTAAGTTAATACGAACTCAAATCTAACTAAGGCTCTAAAGAGTCTAATCCTATAATTAACTTAATTAATTTAAATATCGTGCCCCTATCAGACGAGCACACGACCTAAATTAATTCCTAAACTAATCTAAAACTAACTTAACAACCCAAGGCCCCAAAAGACTAAGTCCAAGACCCACTAAGCTAAAGATAAACCTAGGCCCAAATAAACCTAAACTAGGCAAGCTCAAAGCCCAAGCATATAAACAAATTTATATTATGACCATATAACTAAATATCATGTAATATGAAGTCTTTTTTTTTTAAAAAAAAATTATAAGATGTATATTAAGTACTTTGAAAACTACATCATATAAAAATTCGACAAGAATATTGCATACTTAAAACATGTATATTATAAATTTTACAAAATTATATTATATTCTTAAAAATATCATATATTTGAAGATAACTATGCATATATATATGTTATAAACTTTATGGAATTACACGTATATATCATATATCACATGTCTTAAAAAACTATGTTACATGATAAATCTCATAAAACCACAAATAAAATATGATATACAAACTATATACTATGAACACATATATGCAAGAAACCAAAATATCAACCACAAACCTACAAATCTAACAATACAAGGCGAGATTAACAAAACTAAACAAATACGTATAAAGATAAAGAATGATGCATAATATGAGGGAAGTATGATACTAGAATACAGACTAAATTACAAAGAAACAGAATTAAGGGGCTAAAAATTAAGAACAAGTAGATCTGACTTAGGAAAAGGGACGAAATTGAAAGACTTTTGAAAGATCCAGGGACCGGGTACGTGATTTAAGAAGGCGAAATGACCTAGGAGACGTGATTTACCCATGCGGAGGGACTAATAAAGTGATTTGCCCATGCGAAAGGATCGTGGGCGTTATTAAACTAGGGCGGAGGGATTTATAAAATGATTTACCCATTTTTAAAATGGGGGTTGACTATATAACACAGATTTATTGTTTCTTTTACCTCTTTTGGTATAAACCGAAGCCAAACTCTCTCAACCCCCTCCTTCAAAACCCAGAACGGGGGGTGTTCATCCTCAAACCTAAAAATTAGCGCATGAACCTAGAAACCTCCGTTAAATCCAGAAACCGGCGAGGCTCCGTGTTGGCCGCCGTTTGCTGGCAGCTGACAACCCTAAAACTACCCCGATTCGACTCATTTCTTCTTTATAAAACCAAATCTACCCTTTTTTTTCTTTGAAAACAACGAGAAAAACCCTTTATTTCTTTAAAAACAAAAATGAAAGCCCCTTCGTTCTAAAGAGAAATAGGGATCAAAAACCCAACCCTTTTTCGGCCTTTCCTTTTTGCCGATTCACCACGTGCAACCACTAGGGAGGCTAGGTGGCTTGTTATCGAAGGAGAAAGGACGTTGCGCGAGGGAGATGAACCGAAGATGTGAGAAAACAGAAACCCTAAATCTATGTTTATGTATGTTTTCAATTAAGAGAGAAGAAAAGGGGTATACCTCAAACTGGTCGAGGTTTTTTGCTCTGTTTGCTCTATTCCTTTTTTCAATTGCCGAATGAATTACAATAGTTAAGGCATTGTGTTTATATACCCTGATATTACATTCATTTGAGAAAAATGAAAATACTGCCTAAAACCCCTATTGGTTGAAGCTGGCCCTTTTTTGTTTGGATTCATTTTATAATCTGCCAATGTTGGTTTGTTGAGGGAATGGTTCTGACATTATCTGGTATTTCGTCCGAATTTGCCCTTGTCTAATTTCGTTTTGTTTTGCATGAGCCACGAGAGAAGAGGAGGGGACCAGAACAAATAGCCGACGTGGAGCAGTTTTCGCGGCTGGCGGGGATCTGGACGGTCATGGGAAACACGTGAAAGATCGATCAGCGCACGTGCATGTGTGAGAAGACAAGGGGTCGGGCGCGTGATCTCCACACGCGCGTGGAGGAATCCAAGGGTCTCTCTTGCTCGATCTTGGACCGTCGGATCATGAGCATATCTGACGGCTGATAAACGGTTGCGCAAGGAAGAAGGGGATTAGAGTTTAGATTAGAGCTTAGGGTTTTATGGGCCAACGGGCTAAAAATGTATTCATGTAATAATTTAGTAAAAATAATAATAATAGTACAATAATATAATATGTGATAATAATAATATTATTAGTAAAAATAATAGTAATAATAATAAGATAATTGTAGTGTAGACGATGGTAATAATAACTAATATTAATACTATTATAATAACATAACTACTAATGATAATAAGAACAATAAAACTAACAATAGTATACCAATAGTAATACTAATAATGATTAATAATAACGATAATAATAATAATGTTAATAAGAATACCACTTAATAACAACATTAATAGTATTTAGGGATCTTTTCTTTTTTCCTTTTTCAAATGGACAATAATAGTAATAATAAATTATAATTCACGCCATTATATACTAATGGTTTAGGTAAATTAAGCCCTTTTTGTAAAAAATAAAAACGGGTTTACCCCAGACAAAATTAATGATTACAAGTAGATATACAAACCACCACTTGATCGGATCTAGATGAGATAAATGGCGAAAGAGAAGAGCTCGTGAATGATGAATCGAAACACCGCTATGGCTAAAAGCACCCAATCATATAACGACATCGCAGGCGAACGGCGTAACTGGAAAAAGATCTAAACCATGGCAGTAGTGTTGCGGATAATGAAACCGAAAAACGTGACCAAATCAACAAAGGAAGCAGCAAATGAAAAAGAGAAATGCAATCTGTTAAAAAAATAATCGACATGCATCTGGAAAGATAGATGGGCAATTTGATTTAGTTTTGAGATCTAAAACACGGTAGAGGAGAATGGCGAAGCAAACCGATCGCCGATTGAGGAAGTAACTAAACCGAAACAAAAACATCAATAGATTTGAAACGACAGCAGCAGAGCAGATCAAAAGACGTAAGGACTGTCGGTGGCGAATGATATCATGTAAGAAAGGGGCCATGGTGGTAGCTGGAGTAGGTGACCGACGGTGGATAAAAAAGGAAAATTGAAATTTTATTGATTATGGATCAAAAGGTTGAATCAGGACCTATTACAATGGTTTTGTATTTATATCATCAAAGTAACAGCCCAAATCATCTAACAAACTCTAAACAAACTATTAGATTATTTTCAACTAATTATATTCTAACGACTTAATTTGTGACTCTATTTACAACTAATTAGTAATTGTCTAACAAGTTCCTCGGAAGCTTTTGCACCAAATCGAGCTCTTGAACGGACAAAATCTTTCAAATTAATCCTTTGGCCGTTAGATTGAATGATATGCCATCCAAGAACTTAACTATCACAAAATGAATCAATGAATAGTGGTAGTTAAAAAATCAAGAAGTAATAATTGCTGAGAAGATTCTTTAACTGATAAGCATATATTTTTTGGGGGTTCAATCTTGAAGTGATTCTCCAACACTCTAACCCTTTCAGACCATTGACTGATATTCTTCACAAAAGCTCTGCGTTGATCCGTGAGGAATTTTACATGGGGACAATGAAAGCAATACGGCATAAATTCTGCAGTTTTAATGGTTTTTTATGGGGCATAATCCGGATAAAGATAAATAGCAGTAAAATATAGGCACATGAGTACAAGAGACAAGTAATCGTGGGCATGAGAATCAAGCAAAGTTGGTGTTCTCTGCCCACCATGAGGTTCTATGTCAAAGCTTTTGTCCTTTTTTCTTTGCTTGGTTAATTCAGTTAGCAACATCTTCAAAAGTTACGAGTTGTAAGGTAGAAAAACTCATACATATGTGTATAAATAGCGAAACATTGTGAGATGAGGCAAATGAACAAGACCAGTGATATAAACCATGAGAATCAAGTCTCTAGTAGTTTATGTTTACTGAAGGAATCAGGATCGACGTATTATTAGAGGGAATCAGTCCATTAAAGCACCTGCTTACCCTCATCTTCTTAACGTAAGAAAATCATTTGGCTCTGTTGTCAGCAAATTACCTCCGGGTTTTAGGTTTTTCTTTAGTCTTAAATTATGTGTTAATTTCGGACAAATATCCTTTGTCTCTTATCTTTTTGTTTTTTTTTTTTTGTGTGTGTCTCAACACTATATAAAACCAAAATAAAAGTTTATTTATCAAAATTTAATTTTTTTTTCTAAGTCGTGTGGACTGAACAATATATAGATTCAATCATGATCCTCCCTAGGCCTGGGAAAAAGGGCAAGTGCTGTGTCCCAATTTTTTTTCAATATTCTTTTTATTAAAGTTCATTTTTTTATATTTATTATCAAATCAACTTTTAAAATTAATATTTATTATTATGATTTAATTTTTTTAATATTTGTTATTAAAACACTATTCTTAATTTTTTTAATATTTTATTAAGGGCCCAATCTTTTTTAATATTTTTTATCAGATCTAATTTTTTTCAATATTTATTATTAGGGGTCAAAAATTTTAGTACTTTTATTAAAAATTTACTCTTAAAATTTAATTTTTTTAATGTTAATATGTAGGAACCTAATTTTTAGGTCTGTCTTCCACTAAAATATCATAAACGAAACTAGATTCAATGGAGAACAAAGTTCTCGGTTTATTAAAAAAAAAAGATCTTTGTAGAACTTGAATTGATAAAATGATTTTAATTTTTAAAACGTTACTGATGTTCATTGGATAGCAAGTACTCAAATATTAAGACAATAATAGTAAGCAGGAACGAAAGCATAATTTTATATATAAGTATAAATTATTATAAAATTATATTAAAAATATAAAGAATACAAAATTACAAAGATCTAAAAATAAAAAATTAAATTTTTAATAAAAAATATATTTGAACTATACAAGAATCTAAAAATTTTTAAAGAGTGCAACTGTTCCTTCGGACACTCATCTGTCCATCCGACCGTTAGAGAAGACCAGTTTCATTCTTTTTTTTGGAATTATTTGTTTTAAAGATTTTCCGAAACGGTGGTTTCAGAACCCTAAAAAGAAAAGAAAGCAGAAGAGTAGATGGGATGATAATTATTCTATCATCTCGTAAATTTCAGACACTATGCTGAACCAAAGCCGAAAGTTTGAGAAATAGTTATGCTAATAACTATAAGAAGAAGGGATTCATTTACAAAAGTTGTTTGATTGGAAGGAAACTCAGAAAGCTTATCCGCTCCCCATACTTTCCCCTACCACTCTGAAACACTCAAAAGTAGAAGCTCATACTTCACTTATTTATACACCACTACCTAAAAGCTTCGGAAGGTGGATATTTACATCTATTTCTTCAGTTTAAGTGCTATTTTGCCTTCTTAACAGTCCAGGACATAATCAACCAGCTCCTGGAGCTCTGCCTTGCTGATGAACTCATCGCCGTTTTTGTCCGCCACCTTAAAAGCGCGTTGGGTTCTGAAACCGGGAAACCGCGATTTCAGCCTTTCGAAACCGGCTTTCACTTCCTCTCTGCTAAGCTTCCCATCACGGTTGACGTCGCAACTCTGGAATAAACTCAAAATCTCAGCACGCTCCGCCATCAAAGAGGTTGGGACATTTTTATGTGTGACAATTATAAGGTATTTTATGTAAGCAATACGTTACTCCAAAGATTAATCTATTGTTTGACATAGTCAATTGTCAATGTTTGATTGCTACAACAAGAGTACCGCTTACAGTTAATATTACTGTCCAAAGACTTGATATTAATGTTGTGCTTGGTATCTTGAGGGGAACTAGCCATTAACCACTTGTTAGAATTAAACCATAACAGATATGAAATCTAAACCCAGGATCTATCATGTCAAATCATCAAGAATAATAAATCGAATGCGGAAGCGTACCTGAATTAATTGATAGATGAAAACCTTGAATCTTTTGATGAAGATCGCCTAAAAGGTGGTTGTGATCTTCCAAGAAGATAGGTTTTCTCTTGATGTAAAACTCTCTGACGGGGAAGGAGAGAAAAACAAGTTAACCTATTTCTTGGGGACCACTACCTCTTTATATAGTTGATTTAATAATCAACTATTAAGTATTTATAACTCGCCCCTCATCGAATTATAAATACATCTTATGGTATCTACACTTTTATTTCCATGACATTTTAATACCCATGACACGCCTAACATAATTGGTCACTTAATTTTGTGTCATACTTTAAAATAGCAATATACATTATACATATGTGCCCACTATTATGGATTTTAATCCAACAATCTCCCACTTGGGCAACATATGTTTCGACAAATGTATAACCTTATGAGCTCAAAAATTTGCTATTATATAATAGGTATTCTCGTAACAATCTCGTCCATCAACTATATCGATATAGGATCAAAGCAGCCTTTGTCGTATCAATCGTGACAAGACCCATCAATGGTCACGTATACAAATATAGTCAAATGACATAGAGCAATCATGGACGCGTAGCATGGAAAATTACATGAAATGTGAATCAAACATGTCTATTTCCAACTGGTCCTCCTAAACCTTAGTGAGATCAAACTTTAATTGAATTAAGAGTGTGCATAAACCAAAAGAACTTTATTTTCGCAGAGAAAATAATCTTAAAATAACTTTTTAAACTGAAATAACCGAAATTGTGTCTAAACCAAATGAGCATTTTTCAAAATTACAAACTCCCACTAAAATCTGTATATCTTTATATAACATTACACCCACATGAGTAGTGTGCTCATGAAAGACCTAGGGTGATAGTTTTTCTTAATAAGCGCGCAAATATGAGTTTGTACCAACATGCTCTATAGACACACAATCACTTTGAATTTTCTTTAACAACTAGGAACTTAATATTTATGTGCTTCAAATTTGAAGTGTTCCTATTGTTCATAGAATAAATGAATGCATATTTATTGTCACAAAATAATCAAGTGGTCTTTCTATTCAATCTATAATTAGCAGCCCATGTGACAAAATTATTTTGCATCAATATTCTAATAGAATCGAAGTCTGTAAACTTGATGATCTCTAACTTACCAGAACTTCGATATGTGAGCATGTAATTTTTGTTCTCTAAAGATATTTCATAACCCTATTGGCTGCTATTCAATGATCCATAATATGATTGCTTAAATATCTATCTAACATTCCAACAATGTACGCAATATCCAAACGCATACATACTTGAGCATAAATTAGAATCTCAAATAGCTTATGCATATGGAATCTTTTGTATTTTCTAAATTTCAAGGTTACTTTTAGGGCATTGAGTAAGACTAAATTTGTCTTCTTTAGCAATTTGAGTATCACTTGGTTTACTCCCACTGAACTTGTAGTATATACAATTGTCAACCAAATTTATCTCAAAGCCGAATGAAATAATCAATATGAAATTTATAATTTCATTAATGAGAGTCCTACTTAAGCTCATAGATGAATTTATTTAATTTACATATCATTGATTTTGTATCATTAGACACAAATCTATGATTGTACCATATAATTCATTTCTTCAATGTCGTCATTGAAAAACACAAGCCTAACATCCATCTTATGTAGCTCAAGTTTAAAATAAGAAACAAGCGTCATGATTATCTTGAAAGAGTATTTCAATGAAACTTGAGAGAAAGTCTCCACAAAATCAATGTCTTCTTTTAAAGTATATCCTTTAAATACAAGACATGCCTTATACTTGTCCGCATTATCATTTGCATCCCTCTTGGTTTTAAATATCCATTTACAACCAATTGGTTTGCACCTTCATGTAATGAGACAAGTTCCTAAACTTTATTGTCTTGCATAAAATTATACTCTTCTTGAATGACATCAATTCACTTCTGAGAGTCAGAACTTTTATGATTTGATAAAAAATGAATGAATCATTTTCTATCATTCCATTATTATCCTTATTTTCTTGAAGAAATACAAAGTAATAATCCAGAATAGTATTTCTCCTTCCTCTCTTGGATATCTTTAATGACACTTGTTTTTGAGGTTGTTGAGTTTGTTCTTCTGAAAACAATTACCTTATCTTGAATGAGAGTTGTTCAACATTGTTTTGCTGAGGTACTTGATTCACTTCTTGATTAATGATAGGTTTGAAAACCTAAACATCGTCAAAAGTGATAGTAGGAATTAAATTATAATCCAATTCCTCCTCAAAATCAATGTATCTAACCTTATTTCTCCCTCCAAACTCAACATCCTAAAAAAAAATTATAGATCTCTCCTTAAATAATTCCTAATTGTGGGATCATAAAACTTACAACACATGGATCACTCAAAATAACTGAAGTAGTTGCTTGGTTTTGAAGTTTAATTTCTTCACATGTGTCCTAACTTATTACAAAAGAATCAACCCTTTGTAACTTATCGTTGTTTCTTTTGAGTTGGACCTTTAGCAACTTTATTCTAATATATATTTTTTTTATTACCCTTATTCTTAGAGACACTAACTAAATGAGCACTAATCGAATGAGTACTTTTACACTTATAATGCTTCAACTTTTCTTCCTCTTTAACCCAATTAGAAATAAGCTCATTTAAAGTCTATTTCTCCTTTTGACAGTTGTAACTAATTTTGAATTGGTTAAACTGTATAGGAAGCGATACCAAAATCATAAGAACAAACAATTGTTAGAAAGTTTGATCTTATGTGCCTTAAATTTTGAAGCAATATTAAACATTTTTCATAATGTACTTCCTCACATTTCCTTGACCCTTATACTTCATAGACATCAAAGAAGGCATAAGTGATGTCATCTTAACCTTAATGTTTTGGGTAAATCATTTCTTAATTTCGTCAAGGAAACCCTTAATATGAGTAATCTCTTTAGATTTGTGCTCCTAAAGACTTATAGAATGTTGTTCTTTATGATCATTAGACTCGTGCGATTTTAACAATCTCACCTCTCAAAATTCCTTTTATGGGTGCTTACCGCGGTGAGAGGTGCAAGTTATTCTTCCCTTAGTGCAAAGTCTATGTTCATACAACCAAATACTATATGTAAGTGTCTTTTCTATTCCTTGAAACTAGTTTCACTAAATATGAGTGTAGAATGTATTTAATGAGATATTGTGACAAAGAAAGATAAATTACCTAAATATAGAACAAAAATAAGTAAATAAAATAAAAACAAGCTCACATAAATATTCATAAGTAAACAAATAAATTCAAAATAATAGCTAGTTCCCCTCAAGATACCAAGCACAACATTAATATCAAGTCTTTGGACAGTAATATTAATTGTAAGCGGTACTCTTGTTGTAGCAATCAAACATTGACAATAGACTATGTCAAACAATAGATTAATCTTTGGAGTAACGTATTGCTTACATAAAATACCTTATAATTGTCACACATTTATCGCCACAATTGTCGTTGTAATTCTGCCAAATATTAACTTTCCTTTGGGCCAATTAATAAACGCATGAATTACAAAAACCCATAATTATCTTAATATTTTAAATAAACTAATCTACACAAAAGCGGTCACTTTGGTGACATTATGTTTCAATTAATCCATTAAAATATTAGACATCTGAAGCCAAAATATGAATTTAATTGTTTCAAAATATTTGTCTTAATTTTATCTTTCAATCAAATTAAAAGATAACCAAAATAATAATAAATTTGAATAAAGGTAAACCTCATATCAAGATACCGGACACTCCATTAATATTTCATCTTTGGACAAAATATTAACTTGTAAGTGATATCTTGGTACAGTAATCAAACATTGATAATAAGAACATGTCAAACAAAAATCTTCCTTTGGGCAGATTTATTGCTCACATATAAAACTGAATAATTATCACATGTTTATTACCACATTTGCACATGTAATAATGTTAATATTAACCTTCCTTTGGGCCAATTAATACTAACATAATCCGACTTACATGCACAAAACCTTCTATATATTAAAATAAAATAATTTCCACAATAGAGGTCACTTTGGTGACTTAATGCTTTAATTAATTTATCTCAAAATATATAACATAAAGTACCGATATCCAAATTTAAAATTATGTAACAGTCAAAACTGAAATTTCTGATAACACTTTAGTTTCCAAAATAACCCAACATAAGATTGTCTGAATAGGGCTATCAAAAATCAAAAAAACAAAAACAAAAATCTTTGATTGTTTTTCAAAAAATTCCTTAAGCATGCATTTACCAAAATAAAACTTGAATTCAAAATAATCAATCTTTAACTTAAATTATATATATATATATATCATATAAATGGATAATTCAAAAAGTGATCTCAAGAAACTTTAACATGCATAATAACTTGACGATCAAAATTGAAATTCTTGATCAAACCGAATCGAATATGAATTTCATAAAATTAATGGCATGCTTTCTAAAACCAAAACAACATTTAACCTAATAAATTGAACCTTAAATAAAAACGATGTAACAACATGTAACTTCATTATTCCAAAATCATACATAAGAAAAAAAAGAATAAAATGGTTGCTAAACCAGGTTAACATATGAAGTAAGGCCAACTAAAAGCATATATGTGTGAGCCATATATATAAGCAACCTCAACAAAGAAGAAATTATTCCACCAATTAATACCAAAATACGAAACCAAAATATAACTCTAATTGAAGGTAAAAGAACAAGAAACTTTCAATAGCAGATTGTTCGATTGGGTCATAAAGAAATCAATAAAAAACACACTTTAGAACAGAATCCAGAGTGAATTACTTTCTCAATTCACAACATTTATCAAGCCATAAGGTAAATTAAAAAACTGACACTAACCAAATTAAGGTTTGCCGCACATAATAGTAACTGAATTCAAAAAGTTATCAAATATCACACCTTAATGCATGGGAAAACAAAACAAAATCTCCGTCGCATAATTGAAACAGCGAAACATAAGAATTTTATCGCCAAACTTAGGGTTTTGATTTTAGAAGATTTAATAATAAATAATTCAAAGTAAATCCATAATTGATTCTCAATGATTCAAACATGACGAGTCTCTGATGCCACTTGTTAGAATTAAACCATAACAGATATGAAATCTAAACCCAGGATCTATCATGTCAAATCATCAAGAATAATAAATCGAATGCGGAAGCGTACCTGAATTAATTGATAGATGAAAACCTTGAATCTTTTGATGAAGATCGCCTAAAAGGTGGTTGTGATCTTCCAAGAAGATAGGTTTTCTCTTGATGTAAAACTCTCTGACGGGGAAGGAGAGAAAAACAAGTTAACCTATTTCTTGGGGACCACTACCTCTTTATATAGTTGATTTAATAATCAACTATTAAGTATTTATAACTCTGCCCCTCATCGAATTATAAATACATCTTATGGTATCTACACTTTTATTTCCATGACATTTTAATACCCATGACACGCCTAACATAATTGGTCACTTAATTTTGTGTCATACTTTAAAATAGCAATATACATTATACATATGTGCCCACTATTATGGATTTTAATCCAACATTTTATCATTACTGAAGAGGAAAAACATTTTCTCTTTAGCAAAACGAAATGGAGAAGAAAGTGTGTGTATATGAAGGTGTTTTGCTTTGGTTTTTCATGTTCAAAATGGAACCGGATCAACAATTGTTTATATAGACGAAATGATTCTGCAACTGTTAGGATTCTTTTTATCTGTTTTGATAAGAAAAGAAATTCCAGGAGCAAAGTAAGAAGAAGAGTAAAAAGTAGAAGGATTGATTCTTTTAGAAAAAATTAGACACACTTATATAGACTTTTTCCTTATAATTTTGATTAATTTATTCTTTCCCTAGATTCGCGAGGTTTGTGATTAATATAGATCAATAAAAGATTGAAATAACAAAGCAGTGATAATGAATAAAGAAAAGAAAATAATTTGATATACAAGTTTGTGTAAATTTTAGTTTCTATAAGCCTTTCACAATTTTAGGGTTTTGATATTTAGGTTATAGTTTAGTGTTTAAGGGTTTAGATTGTAGAGTGTAGAATTTAAGGTTTATGGTTAGAATTTAGAGTTTAGGGTTTAAGGTTTAATGTTTAGGTTTTAGAGTGTTAGGGCTAAAGATTTTAATTTTATAGCTTAAATAAATATGAAGGGTCGTGTAATTTTTTTTACACAGCTCGTGTATCAAAATATAACCCTAAAGAAAGACGTATAAATGAACCTATTAAATGTTTATCTAAACGGTTTGTGTGCATTTTTAAAGAACTAAAAGTAAATAATAGTTACTACCATGTAATCACACTATGATATTGAAATGACACGTTCAATTCATTGGATCTTAGGATTTATAAAAAAAAAACGAAACTGCGTCATCGTAACGAAATTAAAGAACTATGGTCTAGTGATTTCGAAAACATTTGAGCTATACTTGTAACCTTTTATAATTCAACGACAAAATGGAAATGCGGTCAAAGTTCAATGACTAATCGTGAAATTAACCCTTTTGTTTTAAGGTCAGGGTTATTATATTTTTAGGTCTTTAACAAACCCATATTTAATGCTTGGAATAAGGGAGGAGCCATGGAAATGGTACCGGGGAATCAAAAATAAAATTATAAAGTTTTGGGATCAAAGTAAAAGTTTTTGCTTCAAAAGGGATAAATTTACTAAAAGACGATTGAGGAGGACTAAAATTGCTATTATTTCATTCAGCAAAGAGAGCCAACCTGCTCCTAGAAGCCATAGTGTGGAATCAATCTAAAAAACAGAGAGATAAGTGAGTATCTTTTACAGGAAAATTAACTAACATACTAATCTTCTATACAATCTGATGTCCAAATTTTCCATCTTTATGATTATATTCTTGGAACAATATAATTTGGGTATCTAACAAATAAATAAATAATGTATCTAGTCCTCCATCTTTTGATTTATTCCATGTAATACATAAGCTTTTAAGATCTGTTCTTTGAAGAATAAATAGGCTAAAGCAGTAGTGGTCCAAAGAATAGGGAATTTACTTTAGTTACAGTGAGTTTCACTAGGACATATGAATTTTCACTAGAATAATGTTCTTTTATATATATTTGTTAAAACATGATTGGAGATCAGATAAGCATATTCTTTTCAATATGGTTTTATTAATGAAAAGCTTCTTTTTGCAAATAATAACTTTTCTTTCAATTGGGTTTTAGTTAAAAGAAAAACCAAAACTTAACCTGGAATCTGAATCTAACAATTTGGCCAGCATAAAGCAAAAGTTAGCCTGGAATCTAACATATCTTAATGATTTTTTTTTGTTACAAAACAGTAACTAACTAAATAAAGTAGTCCAATTAAGTCTAAGAAGGGAATCAACATGAGCACCTATTCAGAGCTTTACTTTTAAACATTTATGAATTTACTCTTCTACTTTTAAACATTTATGTTTTACCCCAATTCTAAATCTTGACCCCGTTCTTGTTGTCAAATGATTCACGCAACGATTTACCTCTCTAAATATATGTCTCACCTCGTTGAATTAGCTTAACACAATTGCTTACTAAGATACTAAGATGAATACCCAATATAATAAAAGCATATTATAATAATTAAAATCATAAAATGATATTAACGTATTAAATTAACCTAACCCAAATTCCAAGCCTACTTTTCGTTAATGGAACGAACCGGTACATTTACCGTGCAAAGGATGAATGATACGGTCCAAATATTAAAGCCGAAGACAAACACAATGATCTTCGGTTCTTCCAAAAATCCAAACAAAATTCACAAACATAATTCCATAATTCTTTATAAAGATAGTATTATATTTAAAAATATATTAATAAATAGATTTGGACCAAACTAGGTCGGGCCAAGCTAGGTCAGGCTTAAGCAGGTAAAATATTTGCCTAAAGCCCAGCCCAAATAGAAATTGTGCTTTAAATCCTGTTCAAGTCCATTTCTTGACCTAAAAGTTCGTCCAAACACTATGTATTTCATAGGTGGCCTTCGAATAGATTGTTGCTTGCCCACAAATTTTGTCGACGTTGCGGCTACTGAGTAAACAAAATGATTGGGAATCGAGCATGGGTTTGGGATTTTAGGGAACACTTATTCAACGGTGGCCTATTTTTCAAGAATAAAAAGAAGATGAATATGATTTTAGGGATTCAATTTGTAGAATATTGAAATACTGAATGTTGAGTTTTTTACAATAGGGACCAAACTAAAAAAATGTAAAATTCGAGTACTAAATTTATTATCATGTCAAATTTATTAATTATCATGTCATTTGTTATCAATATTTTAATAAAAAGGACTGATTTTTTTTTTTATTCAAGTCAGATAACCATGATTTTTTTAGTTAAGAGATTCAACAAAAAAATATTTTATAATTGAGGGACTATTTGCATATTTTACCTTATTTGTTTAAGAAAATGAAAATTTTAGGGTGAAAGGTTTGAACAAAAGTTTTTTTATTACTTTTTTGTGCCTTTCTTATGCTCAACATTAAAAAAATTAAACCCTACACTCTAACCCTAATTCCTAAATCTTAAATCTTAAAAACTAAACCCTAACTATAAACTTTAAATTTGTTTTTTTTTGTATTGAAACATAGAAAGAGACATTAAAAAGATATAGAATTTCTATTCAAAAAGTTGTGACATTTTATGGAGGTCTTGGGTAATAAATTTTGTTTTCCTTTCTATGGGCCCTTTATATATTCTACCAATGATTGTACATCACATGTATTATCAATAGTATATAAACATTCAATAAAACATTGAGAAAAAACGATTAATATATATGATATAAATTGTTGATAGGATGTATAAATTACACATAAAAAACCGAACTTGGGTGAATAAAGATGGGCAATCTTCTGTACGTGATATGGTTCAAACTGAAAAACCGGACATGATTTCAGTTAGCCAAAGTATTATTATAAAAACTAAATCTTAATTAAAAATTGTGTATTTGGACAATCCGCATGTGGCATTTGTACTGCACTTAGACATTGGGACTTGGACATGATTTCACATGACGAGGTATGAGATGTCACATTCGTTTTGGTCAGTCGAAGAAAGATAAGAATCCCAACAACTGGGACTTGGAGCGCATATACTGAGTCCACGTTGCAAACAGTTGAAAATGACAAGTCACCTTATGCTACACGCGTTACCACCATTTCCCCCAATAATTCATCCACTTCTACCAACATTATTCTTCATTTCGTCTTTCGGCATACCACTATCCTTAATTTTTCATGAATATACATCACATGTATTATTTATGATTAAATAAGGATTGCATTTTTATACCAAAATTTAAACTCATATAAGATTAAATAATATAAACATCATTAGCCATTAGACCAATAACTGAATCTCTATAAATTGTATTATTCAGGTATATATTAAAACAAATTTTATAAAAAATTAAGTTAAATCATGTTGAATATAATTAATCATTCATATTTCAAGTACAAGCTAAAGCTGAATATTCATAGATTTTGAATTAAATTTATGATAGAGCTCAAATTGGAACTTGTATACTAATTCAATTGATGCTTTAGCATTTATCAACGCATGCTCCATTCATGCTTTACCATTTACTCTCGTCACTATCCAAGTCCAACCAACATCAATACCACTACATCCAAAACCCAAAAAATTCAGATCATCCCACCGTTCCTCTCTCAAACGTGGACGGTCTAGATTGTTCCAGTTTTTCATTGCTCAATGGTCAGATCTCACATCGTAGTGGCATGCTCTTTTTCAATTTGCCCACGTAGCCGAATCAAGCTGGCCCACAAAACATTATTAAAAATATATATATATACTGTCTTAAAAGAAGAAAGTAAAAGGACAAAGGGACACTTGGCGGTCGCTAATTTTGTTTTTTTTTTTATTTCTAATTAAAAAGCTTGTGTTTTCATTAAGCTCAGATCTTCAACTTTCTTATCGTTGAAAGCAAAGATTTTGGTTAAACACATCAAAATGTTGGATTTTACAAACATTTGAGGAAAAGATAAAATGTTGATTTTTTTATGTTCTTTCTTAGTTAAAACCGATAAAGATTAGATATTTGTTGTTTTTATATGATCTATGATTGTTGGGTTTTATTGAAACGTGAACATCCCAATAATAGAAAATGTTTCCAAATATAATTATATAAGAGTTTACTTATTTGTTTTCTTCAAGTGTATTAAAGTTTCCAAATATATATTGTTCAGTGTTCACACTATTTTATCCAGATTTTATTGGGGGACTATTACTAACATGAACTTCAACAACTTTGGAAGTAACCAACCACCGTCAGCTAACGCCGGCGGCGGAGGTGGTGGTAGTAAGCCGCCTGGGAATTATCCAATAAGTCGACAGTCGTCAATCTATTATCTGACCTTTGATGAGTTCCAAAGCACCATGGGTGGAATAGGCAAGGATTTCGGGTCAATGAACATGGATGAGTTGTTGAAGAACATTTGGAGCGCTGAAGAAACTCAAACAATGGCTTCTTCCAGCGTTGGGCTGGAGGCAAATGGCGGGTTTCAAAAGCAAGGGTCTATGACTTTGCCGAGGACACTTAGCCAAAAAACTGTCGATGAAGTTTGGAAAGGTATTTCAAAGGAGTTCTCAATGGGGAAAGACGGGAAGACTGCAACTGGAGTGACTGATAATATGCCACAGAGACAGCAAACTCTAGGGGAGATAACTCTGGAGGAGTTTTTAGTGAGGGCTGGTGTCGTTAGAGAGGAGAATACCCAATTGTCCGGGAAGGTTAATAATGTTAATGGCGGCTTCTTTGGGGAATTACATCAAGCAGGGAGTAATACTGGGTTTGGGATTGGGTTTCAACAAGGTGGAACTGGAAGAGGTCCAAATTTGATGGGGAATTGGCTTTCTAATGGTGGTAATCAAATTGGTATTCAACCTTCCAATTTGCCTTTGACTGTTAATGGAATTAGATCAAACCAGCAACAGTCACCTCGGCAGCAGAGGCAACCGATTCTTCCTAAGCAGCATGGTTTGGAATATGGAGCTCAGATGCCTTTGCAGAGTGGTGGTCAGGGACTAATCAATGGTCTTGTCCAGGGTGGTGGAGGGATTGGTATGGTTTGTTTAGGAGGGCCAGTTGGCGCTGCCACTGGAATTGTATCACCTGCTAACCAGGTTTCATCAGATGGGATTGGGAAGAGTAGTGGAGATATTTCCTCAGTTTTACCTGTTCCTTATGTGTTCAACGGAAGTTTGAGGGGTAGGAAATCCGCTACTGTGGAAAAGGTTGCTGAGAGGAGGCAGAGAAGAATGATAAAGAACAGAGAATCAGCTGCAAGATCACAAGCTCGCAAGCAGGTGAATATGTTCTTGATTTCATCTAATGTTTCCATCTATATAGCTCTTTAGTACAGCTTAGAGTAGGAAATATTTTGGAATTTGCATTATCTGAAACTGTTATAGTCTATTCCTTTGATAACGTTTCCCGCCTCTGTCAACTTCGGATCCTATAACCGAGAATGTTGCTGCGCATCACCGTCGTTTACGAAATAGACTAGACTGCATCAGAGTTCCGCATTAAGAAATTGTGTTTAATTTGTAGTGCCACGATATCTCAAAGTTTTTGAACTCTGGTTTTAACACACTTCAAGCTACAATTCCCACCCAGTTTGGTCCTTCTGACCTTCTGATTTTATCATCCGTGACATGCTGCAGTAGAAAACTTCATGTGCAGTATGAGTATGGTAATCTGATTGTGATCTGACATGAGAAGAGATCAACAATTTTGAGAAGTCAAGTTCACGGGAAGCTATAAGGAATTTTGTTACAACTTACAAGGTAATGGAGCATTTTGAAGCTCTATCATATGAGAATCAATGAAACCATTGATTTTGGTTAACACCCTTGACCTTGTAGATTTTATAATAAAGAACTAGCTCCAGCAAATTAACACAATTTCATCCAATGGTTCGTCTGGAATTTGTGTTTCTTACCGTTTTTGCTTTCTGTGCTTCTCAACTAGGCTTACACAACGGAATTGGAAGCAGCAGTTGCAAAGCTAAAAGGGGAGAACGAAGAATTGCAGAAGAAACATGTATGTCCTTTCCCTTCCTTTTTTTCAGTGCATCCGGTTCTTGGCATTACTAATTATTGGCTATGGCGGACACATGCTTACATTCTCGTTGACTGTTCTTGGTTTCTACAGGCATACATGATGAAATTACAAGAAAATCAGGTGCCGAGAAGTTTTCTTTTCCATATACTATCTTTTTTTATTTGATTACAATTTCTTTGATGCCCTACTCAAATCTCAATAAGCAGTTTATAGAAAATGATTAATCTGTTAACAAAGGATGAAATTGATCTCAAAGTACTCATTTTACCTTCTAGGTGTTCAACCCTATCATATTAGAACATTGAGAAGATATCTATACATGCACATAAACACATTTGTAGTAAACTCCAGTTTTCCCCCCAAATAAATAAATTACTTGAATGATCAGAAAACTTGCTTAGGACTTGGCAATCACTGCAATTCTGAAATCTTTGCTTGATTACCACAGGACATGGAGATGATGAATATGCAACGAGGAGCAAAGAAGCGATGCTTGCGACGATCACAGACAGGTCCAGGGTGAATTCAAAGGGTTGTACATATATATTTAAGTCGAGGTCGGTCGTTCTTACTTTATATTTCGTAGAGATAATGAACTAATCGGTTGTCAGACTAAAGGACTATTTTTTCCCTTTCACAGTTGAGTACTGTTTTCCATGGAAATGGAAAAGGAACTATCAATCATCTCTTTTACGTTCTTTCTTACAATAGATAGAATTGAAGATTTGAATAGATTACAAATCTGTTTTTACCAATCATTAATCTGTCATTGTAGTTGTTCATAGTTACCAACAAGCTGCTTTATTAGAATCTTCATTGATGTCGTCAGTATCTTGTAAGTTCGTGTAGACGTAGCTGTTGATCCGACAAGGTTCCCAACTGAGTGGAGTTGACATAATCTTGAGGGGAATGTGCAGACAGTCCTGGTATCAGTAATCCAGTTAACCTCAACATTCTCAAAAACCAACCTTCCTTGTAGTTTGGACCGTACACGTAAGGCAAAATGAAGCCCCTGTTAAGCTCCCAAACTGCATTCATCACCTTCGGTACCACCCATAGCAAGGAGAAGTAATTCTTGTTCGGTTCCTCCGGCAAAACCTGCACCGCCGGAATCACAAACATAAATACGACGTCGATGCATATATTAAACATGTGTTAAAGATGTCGGAAATCATATTTCTGGCTTACCTTCCCCACGTAGAAACTATTGAAGAAGAGGCATGGTCCAAAATGCTTAAACAGAGTGTTCTTATCATCGTAAGGAACCCTAGGGACCATGTCATTGCTGTAAACATATCTGAAATATTTCACATCAAATTTTCTCATATTTGCCTTCATATAATCCCCGAATTTCTCGTCCCCGACCCTTGGTTGCCCGAAGGTGTAAACCCCATCCAATCTGTCCAACAACCATTTCTCCTCATGTAACATTAGCACCGAAGGAAACAAGATTGCTAAAGCCCCACCCAAACTATGCCCGGTCAGTATAAACTTGGCTTCTTCGTTCTCTTTCAGAACTTCGCTCAGCTTTTCTCTAAGAGTGTAGTAAGCAAATTGGCGCCCGCCATTGTTGTTTTGTTCGATCTCCTTAGGCCAACCCTTGTTCTTTTGCAGGCCGAGAGCTTGCATGAAACCGCTATGGGACCTGGCGTTACCCATGGCTTTAAGCATGTACCAGGAAAGATCGGCGTCGGTTGGCCAGTCGTCCGCGTCGAATGGGCTGGTGCCTCTAAATGCAACCACAAACAAGTTGGGGTTTGCTAGTGTGTCTTGGAGAATGAACGCTTGGGTCGAATCACGTTCTTTGTAATCTGTATGAAGCAAAACGATCAAGGGTCAGCATTTTTAATCAATAAACAGCACCCAACAGAGGTTTAAAAACAAGTTATCCAACGTGTCGATTTTAATTTTTACACTACGTTTTTTTTACATTTTTATAAAAAAATGATGTAAAAATATTTTTTTAAAAAAATCTATTGAGAGACTTCTACTTCAAATAACAGTGATGTTCATCAACCGTTGGCCATTATTAATGATGTAAAAATAAATCTACTTTTTGAGAGATATCTTTCGTAAGGCAAACGAATCTAAATGTTGAATGGAAATATATAATTCTAAAACAGAGAGGAAGAGAAAAACTTACCATTCCGGAAATTATAAAACTTGACGAATTTCATCTGCTCCAACAATAACAATATGGATCATTGAGTAATTTTTAAAAACTTATTTTTAAAATTAAAAAAAATCCAGTAAACGTACCTTCCAAAGTTGGTTGACTTTGGTTTCAATGAAGGCTTTGTTCTCATAGGAAATCTTGGAAGCCATTACAGACAGCGCGGCTTTGTATTTTGCGTCATCTGCTTTAATGTTTTGATCTAACGCAGAGCGAATATCAGTGTTTCCTATGCAGGACGTAAACGTCGCCGATGACCTCTGCGGCCACACTATTTTCCCTGCACCATAAAACCGAGTCTCTGAATCGTTGTTTTTGACATTTTTAGCCACAAAAACAAACTCAAACTCATGCAAGAACATGGGGGTTTTAGTTTTATGCAATCCAAGATCAATTAAAGACAGGTAGTTTACCTGTTGCAAGATTTAGTAGGAGACGAAAGAGGCAACCACCGTTGGCAGATAAAAGATTTAGCCACATCTCGATGGCATCCCCCACAAAGGCCATGGGCTTCGTTGCCCAAAGGAGGAGTTTCTGAACAACAACGGAGACGAAGATGCTCCATCGGTGACGAAAGCTTCGTTGTTGGCTCCCTGGGCAATCTATGAATCTTCTATGTTCCAATTGAGGCGAAAAAAGTAGGCTGACAAGATCAAACAAGCTTGCCTTTTCTGGGTTAAGGACAAAATAATCGTTGCAAAAACCTTCATGACAAGCAGCCATGGATTCAAAGCAAATGAAGAAGCAGATTGAGTTGCTGTGTCCAGTCCACTATGCCAAAACTGAATATTAATTTCAAGGAACGAGCAATGGAAATACTATTAAGTATTTATAGAACTGGAAATACTTAACCTTAAATTAATTTTCCTTTATTCTTTTATTGCCTTTCGTAGAAATTCATAAGAAGCAGCAGTGAGTTGAGCAAGTCAAGGGTCCTTCGGTAGGGCTAAGTTGTTGATTTTTCAAGTTGACCAGAAAATTAAACCCAAACGTCGTTCCTTTTGGATTTAATTTGTTTATATTTCAATAATATCACCAACTTGATTTTTTTTTTTAAAATTGCTTCAGGCGGCCAGTCGTTTTCTCAATGGTGATTGCCATTTATCTTCACGAGTCCTAAATATTTGGGTGCTTTTTTCGATGACATGATGAAGTGATTGGGTTCAAACGGTTATTGTGGTCTCTCTTTTGTCATCACCATCAGCTTAACCCCTTAGAACACCCATCGACGTACCCAACCACCAAAAACTTTTCATTTGATGAACCCCTCGCGAATCCAAACAGACCGCGTCGCTCCTTTTAAAACTTAATTTTATCGCTGAAATTGTAAAATGTTTGGTTTATTCACTGTGATTTAGATCTTAAAAATTTATCGGTACTGTTTTGTTAATTTTTTATGGTATTTGTTTACAAACAAACGGAAAATTTCTCCAACGGCAGAGAACTTCATCAACTCGAGGAAAATAATATAGTGAGAAACGACAATAAAAGAGGGAGATCAGCGAGTGAAAAATCAGAAGGTTTTTATTTGATTTTTAAATTTCGAGATATTTTTCGACAAAATAGATGACAAATTCGAATTTATAGAGACGAAACAAAACGACTAGTAAAATTTAATTCTGAACGAAGACAACGATGAATGGAGTGACAAAAAAAATGTTCAACGTCTAAAATTCAATAACAAAAAATATTTAATGTTTAAACTTCAGTTAATAAATTGAAGGTTTTAAAATTATAGTAGCCAAAATATATTTAATAGTAAAATTCGATGATAATTTACGTAATTTTTATCTTTAGGATATCATACTTTTTTTGTCTCTTAGTTTTTAGAGCTTGTTGTGTCTGTGTCTGTTTCTTTTTCTGTTATGGGTATCTGATTAGCTTATTTTGTGGTTGTGGGTCTCGATTTACTTAATATTGTATTTAAATTTTTAGTTTGAACAAAAATATCCTTTGATTAAAAAAAATCTTGATTAGGATGAATAACATTAATTAAATAATATTGTTCCTTGATACTTTATAGCTGTTGAATTGTTATTATTTATGCAAAATGATAAAAAAAAGTACTCTTAACGTTTGTATATTTTGTTATTTGGCCTTCTATTCTTTTTTTGGAGCAAACAACCGCATAATGTTTGCATGTTTTGTCATTTGGTCCATATTCTTTTTTTGGAGCAAACAACCTCGTAATGTTTTAATTTGGCCCAAATATGCCCCTGTTAGATGAAAATTGTCATTCAACTGACGATCAACGGTTGATTTGACTGGACTTGCCACATGTTAAGTTCTGCTGACGTGTGTCACCATCAGATTCAGTCACTTGTCAACGGTTGATTCTGACGTAGGCATCTCTTAACACGTGGCAAGTCCAGTCAATATCAGCCGCTGACCGTTAGTTGACTAACGATTTTCATCCAACTGGGGCATATTCAGACCAAATTGAAACGTTGAGGGTTGTTTGCTCCAAAAAAATAGGGGGGCAAATGATAAAACATGCAAACGTTGGAGGTTATTTGCTCCAAAAAAGAATAGAGGGCCAAATAACAAAACATGCAAACGTTGGGGGCATTTTTCGTCATTTTGTCTATTATTTATTTTGAATGATGTTTGAGAATTAAATTTAAAGAAAACATTGATTGATAATTTAAATAATATTTTTGATCAAAAAGACTCATAATATTTATTAATGATATACCTTGAATTTCAGATATCATCAGTCTTAAGATCTCAATTTTATCATTGAACAAATACCTCAAAAGACAATCATTATTAAAATCCCTTAACAAACAAAAATAGTTTTTAATAGAATTTTATATAAAAATTATTAAAGAAATAAGATTAGAGTAAGAAGTTGAAAATGGAACCTAGAGTTGATATTTCTAGCTTCACTTTCCTTAGATAAGACATGAGTGAAAGGAACCGCACAACTACCATTATCATGTTCATTTTATGAGTGATTGGAGTTTTCCCAATTTTCCACTTTGAAAAAAAACATATGTTCTAAAAAGTCAAGAATTTATATAAGAAATCTACAAACAATATGTACACTACTATTGGGATGTTTGCTTTGCGTCATTCATTCTTCAAGTTTATACTAGTTTCAGAAATGGATTGAGTACATAAAATACTTTGCCAAATGGATCTTTTCTAATTCTCCTTGATCTTAACAATAAGTATCATAAGTGACTGGGTTTTTAGTTCTGAAGAAACCTAATGTGTGCACAGAGCTTTGAAGTCTATGTAAGATGAGATGTTTAACCATGAAAGCTGTAGTTGCATCATACAAATGTCAAGCTAGTTTTAGCATTACAATCACTACACAACATAAACGCCACAAGACTCAACATTCAGTGGTTGTTTGGTCATCTAAACGCCACAAGACTTAATATTCATAGGTGTTTTGATTATTCGAATGCCATGAGACCCAGGTTTGAGCAGTTTTATCTACAAGTGTGTGTTTGATCAAATAGTTAAGAAAAAGTATGAACATATTCTATCATGTAATCAACTTTATAACAATTAAAAAAGGTGTATTGAATAAGCATGATGGTTTAGGAGTAACTAGAAGTGGAAAACAAGTCTTTTCGGGTCTGACTATATTCAGTTTTAGTTCGGGTCATATCGGATCGGTTGATTTCGGTTCAAGTTAATGGGAGATCGGTCGATTTTTTTTATTCAGGTCAACCTTTGGATCGGTCGATTTCAATCGGGTTTTCATGCCAAGTCATTTTTCTGCACCCTCTATATATGGCTTTTTGGTGAGCTCTGCGGTAATTTGTAAAATTTATATTTGATTTTGATATAACAAAGTATTTAGAGGCCAATTTGTAAAATTGGATAAATTTTTAAGTATTCGAAAAGTCTCACAAAATGACAAAGAATCGAACTTAAAATGTTTCTAAGTCAAAAACTTAAACCCCAAAAGTTTTTCTAAGTATTTTCATACTCAAATAACCAAAAACGCTCAGGCATATCGACACACTCTTGAGTGTTTCGATACGACTTTTGACTACTGGAATTTTGTTTGCAAAATTGTACCGATACAGTTAAGCTCGTATCGATACGACCTTCATCTAGGTTTATATTTTGGTTAAGAGTATCGGTACGGCTTCACCTGTGCTGATACGAGGCGTTAAAATTTTCAAAATCTTTGCATTTAAAATATGACCGTTGTCTTGTCAGTTATTGGAATCACCAAATTTTGAAAATTAGTTACACCGTATCGATACGTCCCTTAGGTGTACCGATGCATTTTTTCCAAAGACTTTTGCCTCAGATTCTAGTGAGCAAAAACCGTACTGATACGGCCTATCGAGACACATATGTTTTTACACTATGTTCATTTCGATATGCCCTTAAGCGTATCGATACTCATTTGTACAACGGCTATTTCTTCTTATGGCAAGTACCGATATGAATCCTTGTGTACCGATACGGTAGGTTACCAAACAATATTTTTTGCGGGAAGAAAGCAGCCCAACGGCTCTATTGATGATCTCAACCACCCAAACAGTTAGAAATCAATGAGAGGATATAAAATCAAGTCTCCAAAGCTACAACAATAACCTTTGAACAACTTTCAAGTATTCAAACACAAATCCAACACTTTGAGCTTATTAGAGTCAAATCTTTTGTAACCCACTTAAGTAAGCATATTTGTAATTCTTTCTTTCAAGTTTGAGTTGCGGGAAATTGTAATTAAGACAAATTATTTACCTTTGAGAGGTCTTTCATCTGTTGCCACTCTTTCTTGTAAAGTGGGTATCTTTGTAACGGTTTCCTCCTAAGCCTAGAAAAGGGAAAGAACTTCTTAGTGAAATTGTTTGAAATCCTTACTAGAGAGCTAAGGTAGTGGATGTAAAGCTTGTTAGAAGCTTGAACCACTATAAATTCCTTGTGTCACATTTTTCATTTATCCTTTTGCTTCCCTTCATTTTTAAAAGTGCCAATTCACCCCCTCTTGGCCACACCGATTTGATTGATCATCCTAACATAGCTCACATCTCATTTTTTTTCTTTATTTCTTTTAATATCTTATTTGTTTCGGGTTGCCTTCGGTTCGGGGCAAAATCGGGTGAGTCTATTCGATTCGATTGAAAATCGATTCGGGTCTATTTCGGTTCAACTAAAATTCAGATCGAATTCATTTTCGGTTCAATTTATTTCGGATTAGATTCAGGTCGATGTCAGGTCTCAAATCTGATAAATCGGTTCGGGTCTTAGGTCAAATTTATCATGTCCAGGAGTAAGAATTCTTGAAGTTTCAATTATCATCCTGTTGGTTTTTACCGTGAATGAAGTTTTAGTTTTTTTTTCCAAGAAAATAAAAGCTTTCTAATAATCTTTATTTAAAAAAAAAAACTTCTAATAATATATTGAATACACTGGTAGCAGCGTGGTAAGACTCAGTCAGCTATGTTCATTTCATTGTTAGATAATGTGATAAGTGGTAGGAAGTTGGAGAAGAATAGAATACGTCAAGTGTGTGTTAAAATCAATGTAAAAATATTTTAAAGAGCGACCCAGATTCAAAAGGAGACCTAAATTTTGGTTATACTTAGTTTATTCTGCAATTAGTGTTGTTAAAAAATCTAAAAACTTAATTAGAATCTGAAAAAAACTCAAAAATTCGGTTATTCAAACAAAAAATTTAGTTCCGGCACCTTTTTTTATAAATGATTTCAGTTTAATTACGGTTTATAATTTTAGACAAAATTTGGTTATTCAAACAAAAAATTTGGTTCTGCACACATTTTCAACCATTAGGAAGTATAAACTATCAATTTTTTATTTTTAGTTGTTTTTTTTATTTTTATCGTAACTGAACTATTATTAAATTTACTATATTAATAAATTTAATATTTTTAATAAACGAAGTAAAATATTATTAATCAAATAGAATATTCTAATAAACAAGTCAAACGATTATTTGATTTAGTTAATACGATCTACAATCGGGAATCGAACAGTATAAAATTATCGATTAACAGAACATGTGTTTCCATACACCTATCTGCAGTCTGCACTGATTTGGGATGTAATTCATTAATGTTCAGAGATCTCAAGTGCAAGTTGGGACAGAGGGGGTTGATTTCCAGGCTGGCTCCATTAATTACAATTTACAAGTTTAATGCGCTATACATAATGGAGATCAACTTTACTCGTCTAAGGAACGTGACACCTCGAAATTTACCAGGCCGGCTGCATCTGTTGCTTGTGGTATAACATTGACCCACTAAACTATATATATTTAGCAAAGTATATGTTTATTTTTTATTTATATTTGAGATTTATGACATTCTTTTTAAGTATTGTCATTTTAAAGATTAAATTCGAATTCTTTCGTTGAGAATATAATGTGTCTAAATTTTACAATTTAAATAAAAAAATTAATTGTCGTAAAAGAAACATAATATTAATTCTGAATCCATATATATATAATATAATGTTGTATAACATTTCAAAAATATATATAATGTTGTACAAGAAAAGATATTGAATTAATTTTTGTGAGTGTGTATCGTGAATCCAATTATTTTTTTTCTTAAACAAAAATAAACAATAAAACAAACATGCGTACTACCAAAAAAACAAGAATAAAAAGGAATTTATTAGCTCCAATACGGCTGTTAGGCGACATGCATTTTCTACATATGTTTTATGTATATACACTTTTAACAGAATAATATGGGATTATTCTTCGGATTATGTGAAAAATTGAGATTCTTTCTGCGAGTATGGGTGAATTTAGGGTGTGACAGGTTTAGGAGTGTGGTTAAAATACAGTGAATTTTGAAATTTATTTAAACTTTTAAAAGATTGTTTTTTTTTAATTTTTGGTAAGTTTCGATACTTTGTCTAAAAACCTAAAATATTATAAAAAAATAAGTATCGAAATTTGTCAAAACCTCACCTAAAATATAATTAAAATTTATTATTTTTTAGTCGCACTCTAAACCTGTTATACATTAAACTCTCCCGCAAATATGTGACTTTTTTTTAGTTGCAATTTGATATTCGTGTCACTAAGTTTGATGGTGTGATTAAAATATAATGATTTTCAAGTCTACCGAGATTATCTCACAGTCACTACAAATCTGTATATGTGATTATAATATTTATTTTTGGAGCAATTAAGTGTATTTTCTTCCTATCCTATTAGCCTAAGGAGGAGATAGCAGAACCCATTCCATGGGCTATGACCAGGCAGCTCATGCCTCAAACAAAGCCTATGAGCCCAAACACACTTTGGAGTTGGAGGTCATTTCTGCCAGCCCAAACTTACTTCCTGTGTACACACTACAAGTTTCATTTCTTTATTATTCGAGTTAATTGCACCACACGTCTTCAAACTATATTATTCATTTTAAATTAGTTCTTAAACTTTTAAATATTCTAATTTTATCCTCAAACTATGAGCTTCATTCTAAATTGGTCCCCAAACTCTTGAGCATTCTAGTTTTATCCTCAAACTATGAGTTTCATTCTAAATTGGTCCCCAAACTCTTGAGCATTCTAGTTTTATCCTCAAACTATGACTCTTACTCTAAATTGGCCCTCAAACTTTTTGAACTTTCTAATTTCATCCTCAAATTATCCGTATATGCTAATCATATCTGATGTTAATAAAACCATTATAAAAATTGTTAATTGTCATGAAACATTGATGTGTATTCTGTAATAATATGATGTGGTATAAACAGTAATTTGAAGATGAAATTGGAATATTCAAAAAGTTTACGGACCAATTCAGAATGAGGGTCATAGTTTGAGGATGAAAATAGAACATTCAAATGTTTGGGGACCAATTTAGAATGAGAGATATTGTTTGAGGATGAAATTAAAATATTTAAAAATTTAAGGACTAATTTAAAATGAAGGTGATAGTTTAGGGACGTATGATGTAATTAACTCTGATTATTATTATTATTATTTTGAACAATTCTTACCTAGGGAGAAAATAAGAGGAAATTTATTTTTAATAGGTCTAAAACTTGCCACTTAAGAGAAAGTAAAAGCTGTGAGAATGAGACTGGTTAACAGTGAAAGTAACTATGGCAACACCAAGGTTTAGAATAAACTAAAAAAATTACAGAGAAAAAAATTCTGAATTTACTAAAGAAAAGTGAGTTACAATAATATTGGATTGAAAAGTTATATTTGCCCGTTTACAAAAGTGTGGCTTGTATATAGCCCAATTTCATAACAGCCAAACTAACTAATTACAGCTAATTAACTAACTAATTACCAACTTAACTAATTACAAAAGTTATATTTTCACCGTTGATGAAAATTGCAAATAACAATTGAAGCAACGGTCTAAAGGAAGGAGAAAGACTCATGACAGCGGTGACTCGGATGAAGGGGGATCTGAGATTGGAAGTAGAAGCGTGGAGATTCAGTGAAGCTTGCGTTTATCCAGTAAAACGATGATGAGATCGAGAAATGAAAGATCAAATTAACTGAAGTCGGCAGCGGAAGAGAATCGGCGTCAGGACCGTTGATGGCGAATGATACCATGTGAAAATGCAATTACTGAGATCTTGTTCTAGTCGTCACTTCCGCCGTCTTCAACTATGATTCACGCAGTCACCACCGCTGCTGACAAGTTGCTTGTTTGATTCGCCAATATGATTGTCTCAGATTTCATTCACCATCGTTCATCAGTTTATCTTTCATTGTTGCCATTTCAGATCTCTGATCTGATAGATATTTTTTTCTCACTATGTTGTTGTCAGACTACGTCATCAGATCTTCAACCATAATACTGTTTTGCAGACACTAGCCGATTATTTCTTCTCAACGATCGACTGTTCTTGTCATTTTTCGATGAGATCTGAATTTCTCAGTGCGTTGAGTGTGCTTGTTGAATCAGTTTATTGTTATTTTCAACAACTTTGGTGAGATCTGCATGTTTATGTTTCGATGCATTCAATTGTTTTGCTTCACCGATCTTAGTATAGTTTTGTATTCAATTTTACCAATGCTCGGCTGATTAATGGTGATTGATTGACAATCGAAGGTCCGTGCATGTTCGTTTGGTCTTTGATTTGAAAATTTCATCTTCATTTGGAATGTTGCTTATCACAAGTGGATGTGGACATTATTTTAAATTTTCAGTAGGTGTTTAGGTGATGTTTTGTATTTTAGAATAGTATATGACAATATTAGGTTGGTTTCAGATTGAATATAAAGAAAGGGGGCAATATATATAGAGTTTCCCTGCGCAAGCATTTGACTGATTCTTTGGTGACATCGGTGTTTGCCTCTACTGCTATTGCTGTTGTTCACTCTCATATTATTTGGTTATGGTTGCCATTGATCGATCTACACTACTACCTATGTCAATTTTTCTGGAAGTTGAGGCTTGTGTTACTGATGTATTGTGTATTGGTTGTTCTTAATCTGATTGATGGTGTAACTTGGCTCTGATATCATGTGAGAATAGGGTTATGGTGGCCGGAGATGGTTAACGGTGAAAGTAACAGTGACAACTCCAAAATTTAAAATAAACTGAAAATTTACAGAAAAAAGAGATTTTGATTTTACTAAAGAAAAGTGAGTTACAATAATATTGGATTTGAAAAGTTATCTTTGCCCGTTTACAAAAGTGTCGCTTATATAGCCCAAACCATAACTAAATTCATAACAGCCCAACTTACTATAATTCTAGCTAATTAACCAACTAATTACCAACTTACTTAATTATCTAACAAAAATGATAACTGAGAGTTTTTTAATCACTTGCTCTAAAGACTCGTTTCTTTATTATTAGAATCCATAATTGAATCCGAAAAAATCAATGCGAGAGAACTCGGCTGTATTTTTTTTAAGTACTGCACTGAAAACGTTAAAAGAACAGCTAACTTTTGGCTTATATAAGTGCGGTGTAAAAGTACCTAACCCCAAACGCAGAAACTGTAATTTCCAGCTTTTGGAATTCAAAAATCACGTTTGGAGTAAAATTTCTATTTTACCATTAATTTTTTATACCAACTTTATATTTTTTTTTGTTATCTTTCCACTTTTAATGCCTTAAATAATTTTTTTAATCAAGTGTTTGTATATTTATTATTTATAATTATAATTAGGGTGAGCGAACAAACACAAACGAGTGTATGTTTATGTTCGTTTGTTTAATTTTAATCGAACAAATGAACGAACACGAACAACTAAATGAACATAATTTTTTGTTCGTGTTCGTTTGTTAAAATAATAAACGAATGCGAACGAACATTGAGTATTGTTTAAATTTTTTCTTAAAAAATCTAAAGTCTCGTACATTCAATATTTATTTAATTTTTTCTTTTTATTTCATTTTTGTAATATATGTTTTTAAATTTTTTAAATATAATAATTTTGTTATGAAAAAATAATAAATATAAATGACCATATGTGAATAAATTTAAACGAACAGATTACCAAACGTTCACGAATGTAAATGAACGAACAAACCCTTTGTTCGTGTTCGTTTATTTAATTAAACGAACATAAAATCTTGTTCATGTTCGTTCGTGTAATAAATAAACGAACATAAACAAACTTCTCGTCGAACGGTTCACAAATGGTTCACTAAACTTTTGGTTCGTTTACAGCCCTACTCGACTAAAAAAATGAATTTTTCAACTCAATTCGAGGCAAAAAAACTGGTCTTGATTCGACTCAACTCGAAAATAATTCAAATAAAGTTTGAGTTGTAAAATAGAAATTTGAATAACTCAAAATTTTAATAATTAGTGTATTGATTTTTAAGTTAGAGTCAAGTCCCTCGAATTTTCATGATACATATATACAGAGATAAAAAGAACATGAAAAAATATATGCTACATATAAAAAAATATGAAAAAACATTATTAGTGAGTTAAAAAGGTATTATATTATTTTAATAATAATTTAAATTGATATATTTTATATTTATAATATTAAAAAAATTCAAGTATCATTAAGTTAATTTATTTTTATTTTAGAACATCATGTCTTTTCAATAAAAACATCATTCACGTTTATTTATTTTTACTTTACACTATTATGTTTAAAATAAGCATTTTATCTTTTTAAAAATAATTTTTAACCGCAATGTCAAACACTAAAATCTTATAATTTACTTTTTTTTTTAAATCACTTATTGACAACACTTTTTAAAGACAATATTTTCTAAAATACTTTTCAAAAGTAATACAAGCTTTTGTTGCTTATACATATTTAGTGTAACAATGAAATGAAAGAGAAAGCAGCTACACTTTTTTTAAGGCACAATATCAAAATAAGTACTTGAATTGTCTTTTTTTTTTTTAGGTGTTTAATTTTTATTTTTTTTATTTTAAAAATAACAGTGGGATTCCAAAGTAGGACCCTACTAGTATGCAGACAAAACGTGCTCAAATTCAAAGGACGACACGGTATATTCTTCAGCCCCGCATTGATTTGTTTTCAATACATTATATATATAAAAAATCAAAACCAGATGGACCTTCCATCTTTTTTTTAAGGCACAATATCAAAATAAGTACTTGAAATTGTTTTTTTAGGTGTTTAATTTTTATTTTTTTATTTTAAAAATAATAGTTTAAACACCTTTTTAATATTAGGCCTTTTTCTAAGGATGCCAAAAGTTGTTTGGGAAGAAAATGTGGTCCAAAATGGAAGATAAAATGGGGCTCTTAGCCTATTCCCACCCAAACTCTATCTGACAATTTGTAAAATATTATTTAAATAAATAATTAAGTTGATGTGATGGATTAACTTTACTCAATAACAATGCTGCCAAACTTCCCACGGAATATCGCACTGACAGAATAGGTGATTTACCGACTCAGGTAATTTTGAACAAAGCACGCAAGCATTGGAGTTCTGAAACCAGTTCTACCATAGTTGAGATTCTACCTTGTACAGCTTTCCAAAGAAATGCTTCCACCTTTGGTGGGGCAAGATTCGGCCAAATATATTTCCACACGATATCGGTATTGACCCTACTAGCAGAAACCAATTCACAGAAGGCTCTAGGCTTGTACATCCCACTAGAATCACCACTCCACTTAAGGCCATTGGTAGAACCTGCACCTATTGCAGCTCTATCCAAACACTTTAAAAAGGCATCCCACATCTCAGTCTCCCACTGAAATAAAGGACGTCGAAGGATGATTTTCCAAACCCATGAACCAGTAACCTTAGACCCAAACTCCTTAACCTTACCCGACTTGTGGACGACAGCACCATATATTCTAGGGAACACATCTTTAAGAGCTGGAAAATCTGTCCAATGATCCTCCCAGAAGTTAATCCTGCTGCCATCCCCGAGAATGAACCTTAAATTTTTTGTGAAGCTGTCATCTGGATTGCCCAGGGGATTAATTACGTTCTTTCACATCCACGAGAGCTTTCTATTCGAGATCCCACCCAGAACCAAACTATTACAATCATACCCATACTTGGCATCAATTACTTTTTGCCAAAAACTCCTTGGCTCATTACTATATCTCCGTACAAATTGAAATGCGACTCATGAATGTTATTGAAATGCGATTTGCATGGTCAATACAAATTGAAGTTATTTTCTTTATAAAATAAATCTCAACTTAAATATTAACATTATGGATTGGTGATTTCAACCATCATTCTATCAAATATTATATTTTAAAAATTTGTACAAATCAATTGAGTAAATATATGGGTGATTTTGAGTTTTACATAGTATAACGCATTGGTAGAATTATAAAATTTAAATTATGATGTCAAATAAAAGTTTGTAAATATTCTTTTAAAATTATAATTATTAGAGAGAAGTGAGGATTGGTATAATTGCATACATAAACACTCTTTAATTTTTTTAATTGATATTATTTTAAAATTTAAAATTATGTAATTGTAATTACAATTTTCACTATCAGAATATGACATACATAATCAATATGTAATTACACCCTGTTAGTGATAGAACTTGGGGTAAGAGTTTAGGGTTAACTTAAATCTTTTAAAATTTTTAAAATTTTTGAGGGTTTAACTAAAATTTTTAATAATTTTGAGAGATTTAATAAGAAGTTTTAAAAATTATGAGAGGAGATTTAATTAAAAATATTCAAACTTTTGAAGCTTAATATGAACTTTTAAAAATTTTAGAGTTAATTTTTAAAAAAATGAGTTAAATTTTAATTTTAATATTCAAACAATTAAAGAAAATTACCAATGGAATAGAACGGTCCTCCAAGTGATTTGGGAAGTCTTAAATCCTAGAATGGTACACGAATGTTCAACATAAATGGCCATCCAACCTTACATTACTAATATTCAAATCCGGTGTCATTAAGGGCAGTGAACTTTATAATTTAAAAATATTATTTATAATTTTTTTTGAACAATTTTTACCTAGAAAAGAGAAAGAGAATTTTATTTATAATTAGAAAATTGTAATTTAGATATTAGGAAATGAAATATTAAAATTTTAGATTTTAAAATTTAGACTTGAAATAGATGAAATATGTATAATAAATTTTATACTGCCAGTATATTAAGAATAACTCATATTTAATTATGCTTTCTGTCCAACAAATAAAAATTATACAGTCGATATAAGAATGAAGCTCGAGATATATTAATTTGTGGCTTAGAGGTATTTTCGTTTCCTCATTTAATCGAGGAGAGTGAAAAATACAATTTTTTATTAAATAGAAAAATTATGTTATTATATCAAAATTTTAATTCATACAAAATAAGACAATATAAATACTTTTTAGCTAATAAATCAATTAGTGAATCTCGTACAAATATATTTCCATTAATGAATTGATCATCTTTTGACTTTCTCTTTGATAAATGTCCCCTTTCGCATCTAAGGGTTGTCTCATCTCTCTCAATAATGACCTTTGCGTTAGCTATTGGCCAAAAATACACGTCTTTTATACATGATTACAGCTTTCATTTTATGCAATTCTCTTGGAATAGGAATACGAATAGGTGTATATGTATAAATACAAATTGATTTTTTTTTTCACTTTTTTCGGTGTCTTTATTTATACCCCGTATTAAAAGGTTAGATTTAATATTAAAGTTAAAGATTAGAGTTAATGTAATTTAGGGTGGAGTGTATTTTTTAAAGTTTGAAGTTTATAATTTAGAATTTAAAATTATAACTTAAAATTTAATTTTTTTAATATTAGAACATAGAAAGTAACGCTGAAAAAGACAAAAGAATTGCCCGTAGAATTAAAGACCTTATTTTTTTAAAAAAAATAAGCCAATAGACCTTGTTTTTTTTGTTCTTTAAATAACATAACAAAAATTGTCTTTTTTAGTGTTCATTTTCATGTCTCAACGCTAAAATATTAAAATTTAAGTTTTATTCTTAAATTCTGAATCCTAAATATTATCTCTAAAAAGTACATTCTACTCTTTTAAATTTTAATTTTTAACCTTAACTCTAAACCTTTATACAATTATTTTAATATATTATTAGTATGTAACATAAATAAAAACATAAAAAAACAGTGAGAGAACTTAAATGAAACTATTGCATGTGGACTTAAAAAAGTACAAAGAGAAAAAGAAAAACAAACAGTTTTGTGTCCTGATATTGTGGAGTCGGTGGTCCACGTGAACCATAAAATTCCAAGAAACTGTATTGTGCTTTTCGAGTTACCCCCACTATAATACTCAAATAAATTTTGTCCAGTTGTTGTTTCACATATATTGAGTGTGCACTGAATCGGTAAAATATTAAAATATTATTCTTTAAAATTATAGTATTAAATATTTTATTATAATTAGTTTTCTGTTTTAAGTAATTTTATATTATTTTTTAAATAAAAGATTAAATGTTTAAATAATGACATAATTTTTTTGGTATTTGCTCACATAAAAATTTAGCTTTTCAACATTTTTAATAAAGGTCTAGCATTTTTAAATTTGTTTATAAAAAAATTTACTTTTGACTTAATCGAGTGAGCGACTTAATGTTTTTGAGCCTACTTAATTAGAGATTTAGTGCTTTTAAATATACTCAAAAATCAATTTCAATTTAAATTGAATGATACATATATATATTTAAAAGATTTTTTATAATTATATATGATACATATATATTCATATATATATATATCAAGTAAAATTGAATGATTCAATTTGAACTTGAAAATTTATTAACTAATTATTAAAAACTTTATTTATTCAAGTTACATATTTTATAACTCAAATTTTATTTGAAAATTTTTCGATTCGAGTCTTTTCGTGTCGAATTAATTAAAAAAATTCGAGTTATTGGTCGAGTCGAATTTTACTAACCTTATTTAAAATTAGAACATTTTGAAAGATTATTTAAATTATAATTTTGGAATCGTTGTAGTTAAAACGCTCTACGGCGCATGTTAAGGAGTTTTCTCTTAGTGCATTTTAGGTGGCCTAAAATCACCCTGTGATTTTCTTAATCCCAAGAGATTTTATTCGATTTCTTGATTTTTGGAGAGTTTTTTTGCTGATTGTATGTCGAATTCAAAGATTGTGAACTGGACAAAACTTTTCACGGGCATTGAGGATCAAACGCTCAACTTCTTTCAGTCGACGATTCGCGAAGGGCATGAGGTTGCCCGTCCTCCAGTGCCAGTATTCGATGTCTGAATTTCATAATAGAGATACGCTCTTGTTGGGCAATTTATTTGGACATGCTCCCAAATTTTCCTCCATGGAGAAGATTGTGAAATTGCTTTGGGGGAAGAGCTCGACGGTTAGGGTAAGTCTGGCCGGACTCAATATCTATGTCTATTTTTCACTAATGCTGTTGCCAGAAATTGGGTATTAGACAATGGATCTTGGCATATCCATCATAAGCCTTTGGTCCTTAGGAAATGGGAGGCGGATATGAAGAAATTAGATTTTGACTTGCGAAAAATGCCTGTTTGGTTTCAACTCTATAATGTCCCTTTAGAACTTTACACTAAGCAAGAGTTGAGCTACATTGCTAGTGTCTTAGGTAGGGATATTCATAGTCTGAGTACTCATTTTTTGGTACCCGGTTTATTCGGCGTACTTACTTTGTCTGCTCGTATCTCGACCCGCTATATCTGAGTACTCGAGTAATCGGATAACGGATACTCGGTTTATAATTTTTTTTATTTTTTAACTTTAAAAAAATTACATATTAAACACATAAAATTTTAAAGTTTATAATACATAATTCAAACAAAAAAATTAGTGATTTAAAATTAATTTTAACTTTGAAGGGTGAAATATTTAGATATATATTAAAGTTTATCGCCAAAAGAATATATTAAAATATTAATGTCGATCATAATTTTTTCCTTCAAATATCATTCTGACAAATCAATACATTTTTTTTTAAATTAAACTTAAAACTTAAAATTATATAATACAAACATAGAAAAATTTAGGGATTTGAATTTAGTTTTGGAGTAAAAATATTAAAAAATTTAAAATAAACATATAATTTAAAATATAAAAAATATATTAAAAGTATCGAGTCCTTACCCGGTAAGGGAAAAATTTCGGCCCAAGCTCAACTTGTGTACCCTGGAAAATTATCGGGTCGGGTACATGGCCCGATAAAAAATAAAAATCTTAAAAATACCCGCCTATTTTGTATCGAGTCGTCGGGTAATCAGGTCGGGTCGGATAATTTTAAACACCCCTAGTCTTAGGTATTCTGTTGTATATGAATTTTCTTATTGCTGCTAAGGAGATGCTTGAATACGCTAAAATGTGTGTGGAGATTGCAGCGGGAGCTACGATCCCAAGGACGATTGATGCGGTGCTTTGAGATGGGTCTATTGCAGTTGTTCGAGTGATTGTGCCATGGCTGCCTTCATGTTGTTCTACTGGCAGAATATATGAACATAGTGACAAGATCTGTACTGAAAAGCCTAAGGGACCTAAGAAACAAGTATGGACGGTAAAAGAGGCTGATAATATATTAGAGAATGGTGAAAATTTTGAAACCTCAGCTGAGCCTGAGATTGTGACTTCTGATTCTTGATCAGCCTACTGATAATTTACAAGAAACTCCTGATTATATTGTTGGGACTATGGGAGATATAGAAGCTATGGATAAGTTAGATTGAGAGCGGGCATGATAATGTTGTCACTGTGAGATATACTATAGTTGTTGTGCCTGGAGAATCAAATGCACTTGATGTTGAGAGCAGGCTTGATACTGAAGTGCAGGCTATATTAGACTCGAATGAGACTGAATTTCTCTTCTCACAAGATTCTGTGAAGAAAAAAAGAAAGGGAAAAAATGAGAATAGTGCTGCTAAATCATCTAATAAGATTGTTGACATTGATTATGGCAGAAAACCAAGAGTAGCTTCTTAAGGGGTTGCGACCCTTTTTCGGGATATGAATTCTAAAAAGAATGATCATTTGGAGAAAGCTAAACAGGGTAAAGAAGTAGCTGCCGAGGCAGTTGGAGAAGGTGGGGTCAATACTTCCTCGTGACCATTTGCTTTTGGAACATTAGAAGGTTCAACAATCCTCTCAAGCAAAGGAAAGTGATGACAAAAATGGCTAAGTTGGAAGTTGATGTCTTGTGTCTCTTAGAGACTAGAGTACAGCAACCAAATGCTTCAAAGATTGCAGATCAATTTATGGATGAGTGGAATGTTAGTTTTAACTACGCCAACATAGAAAATGGTAATGTGGAAGAAATGCTTGGATTTTTCTGTTGTCCAGCAACTAGACCAGTCTCTTTCTATAGGAGGCAAACTTAATAAGAATCAAGTAATAATTACTGTTGTATATGGTAGTAATGATAGGTTTTTTAAAAAGTTTTTATAGAACCAGTTAAAAGATATTTATGGTACTCTCGGGGCTGCTGCTTGGATAATTGAGGAGACTTCAACATCTTTCTAGAGACAAGTGAAAGTTTTAACTTTAAACATTTAGGTCATTACTGTACAACCGAGATGGAAGAGTTGAGGACCTGTATGGAAGACTTAGAGATTGAAGATCATCCTTTCTCTGGGCCTACTTTTGTTTGGTCAAATAAACAAGGATACAACTACTTAGCTAGAAAATTTGACATTGCTGAACTTGCGTAATCATGTCAAGTACCATCTCCGGTAGATATATTGCACAAAAGCGTATGATTTATAGAAATCTATTAAGTGTTTAATTGGAGGGGATAAAAAATTAATTAACTTAAATTTATTTTTTTTGACAATTTTTACAGAGGAAAGAGAAAGAAGAATTTTACTCATAACGAATCTTGAACTCAAAACATAAAAAAATAAAAAATTGTCAATTAAGAGCTTTAATTACATGTTCAATAGATTGTTGACAATTTAATTTAAATTTAAATTGACAAAAAATAATAATACTATTGGACTACAAAATTTGAGTCGAATAAAAATCCTACCCTTTATATACATCTATCACTGCAAATAATAACACTAAATTAATCTTTCTATGAATCAAAACAAAATTATGCACGTAGGAAATCCATTGTAAGTAAATTTTATAAGTTTTACTCCCGGATTCTTATATTTGGTTACTGAAAACCAGGTATTAGCTGTTTGGTTCCAACCTTGAGGAGATGCAAAACCCACATGAGAAAATAATATATAATTCCTCTTGCCAAATTAATTAAACACCTTGGTTCTTGCCAATTGTAGTGCCTTTGAAATATTTAATTTCCCTTGTTTTATTTGGCTAGAGATAACAATTAATTAATTGTTGGCCTAAAAAAGTTAGGAACTCGAGAGTCGAGACAATAATTTATTTGACTCCTCAACTGTGCAGTATAATTAATTTTAAAAACATAGCACAATCCAAAACCCAGCTTTGAATACTAATTTGATATATTATCTCCTTAATTACCATATTTATCGGGGGTAGGTGTGTTAAGCTGTTTATAAAGTTGTCTTATTAGCTTCAAATCCAAAGAAAGAAAAAACCAAATTGAACCTCTTCTAAGAAAGACATTTTAGTATATAATTAAAATTATTTAATGCTCTCAATTGTAAGTTTTAGAATAATTGTAACTTAAAAGTTAAAATAAATTATTCACTTAAAAACATATTTCATGCAGTGTTAAAGTAAAATTCAAGGAAGAAAATACTCTAATTTCTCCTTCTTTTCGATATTTTATTACGGGAAAAGCCTAGTAAATGACACTGCCACCCTTGGAAAGTGAAGACAAGTGGGGTTAAGAGAGAGGGGTAAAGGTAAAATAACACAAAAAGAGATAGATTCCTCTAACCTGATTCTACCCGTATTAATAAAAAGGAACCCATATTAAATCAAATTGAAAGTGGGTTTGAACGTCTATAAAACGGCCTCCAAAGGTTTAAGTTTTCACGAACCATACATAGTTTAGGCGAAGGTTAGTGAGGCAAAGTAAAGGCAGTGTTGAAAAAAATGGGAGGTTGGGCAATTGCTGTGCACGGTGGCGCCGGTGTCGACCCAAATCTCCCTAAAGAAAGACAAGAGGAGGCTAAAAGACTCCTCACTCGCTGCCTTGATATTGGCATCTCTGCACTCCGCTCTAACCTCCCCGCCATTGACGTCGTTGAACTCGTCGTATGTCCCCCTTTTCTCTTAACAGTTAATATACGTAATAATGGAGATTATACTTGTTTAAAAATTAACATGGAAAGACATTCAGATTTCACTTTTTGTTTTATTTTCTTCCGGGACATAAATTTTGGATTTTTGCTTTGGGTTAGGTGAGAGAATTGGAATCCGATCCTTTGTTTAACTCCGGACGAGGTTCTGCCCTTACCGAGAATGGGACGGTGGAAATGGAGGCCAGCATTATGGACGGGCCCAAGAGGCGATGTGGCGCCGTTTCCGGCTTAACCACCGTTAAGAACCCAATCTCCCTCGCCCGGCTTGTCATGGAAAAATCACCACATTCGTATCTGGGCTTTTCGGGTGCCGAAGAGTTCGCCAAGAAACAGGTTCGTGGTTTGGTCCAAATCACACGCTTTTAAATGGTTTTGTTGGTTTCCGTTATCCACGTGTTGGTTTCTGTCACGTGGCAGTGACAGAAGAGAAGTTTATGTCTTGTTAGATTAACGGGTCGGATTTTGTTGAAGGGAGTGGAGATGGTGGACAATGAATACTTCATTACTGAAGATAATGTCGGGATGCTTAAGTTGGCTAAGGAGGCCAATTCAATCCTGGTAGACATACGTATAATATTCGGATTCTTTCCATGTATGAAACGACGACGTTAATGCAGTATTACAATCACTAACGTCTTCTACTTTTCAGTTTGATTATCGGATCCCGACAATTGGCACCTGCGGTGCCGGCGCCGCCATGGACAATCCTTTGCAGATGAATGGACTCCCAATCAGCGTCTACGCCCCGGAGACAGTGGGGTGCGTGGTGGTTGACAAGGCGGGCCGATGTGCCGCCGCCACTTCAACCGGTGGGCTCATGAACAAGATGATTGGAAGGATTGGTGACTCGCCGCTTATCGGTTCGGGGACCTACGCATCCGAGCTATGCGGGGTGTCGTGCACCGGAGAAGGCGAAGCAATTATCCGTAGCACACTGGCGAGGGAAGTGTCGGCGGTGATGGAATACAAAGGGTTGAATCTGCATGAGGCGGTTGACTATGTGATAAAACATAGGCTCGATGAAGGCAAAGCCGGGCTCATTGCGGTGTCAAAGAACGGCGAAGTGGCTTGTGGGTTTAACACCACCGGGATGTTTAGGGGCTGCGCCACCGAGGATGGGTTCATGGAGGTTGGCGTGTGGTGAACGTCCTCGGCTTGACCTAAACGAGCTCTGCGTTTGGTGGTTTTATTGATAATGTTACATGTGGTTCACAGTATCTGTTGTTTGGTCAGTGTGTAATTGAAATTCCACCAATAATAAATCAGGATCTTCCTTATCAGTGAATCACGCACGACAAGCTTGACCCTCTAGATTCTAATCGATGAATTAAGATCTTGGAAAGGACATCCAAATATGAAAAAATCTACCTTAAGTATAAAGTTACCCTATTACTGGTACATGTTTCTGTCGCAGTGGCCCCATTGAAAACTCCCACTGCCTTCAATGGGCGGAATCTTGTATGGATACTCGAATATTGGACATTCACCCTATTAGTATAAAGCTTAAGTATGTGTTTTACATATTGAATCTTATGTTAGCAGCTTTTGACTGATCCCATTTCGAGTCCATTTCTGGCTCGAATCCAGCGAAAAATTATGTTTTAAATCAAAGATTCAGACCAGTGCCATTTCACTTTGTGACTAGATTCCGATCCCTAATACGACACCTCCCATTGGTCCCCCCAAACGCGGGGTTACAAATTTATATTGTTAAAGTAGGGCACGTGGTGCTTGGAAATACACTACTTTAGATACTTTAGCAAAAGTAGAATTTCACTTTGAGTGCTGCCAAAGTTAAGCAAAAGATACTTTAGCTCTTGGTATAATTTTCTACCAGATCATGTGGGCTGCTGCTGCTGCTGCTGCTGCTGCTGGCTACTTGATTCCAAGAAAAAGACTGGAATCTTGGACCGAAATACACCCAGTTAGGTCCTTTTTCCCCCTTTAAATTTACCCAGTTTTTCCTCTGGCTTCCCCAATTTTATAATCAAGTTTCATGACAGAATCTTGCACCCAAATCTACATCCCTCCAATCAAACTGCTCCAAATTTTCAAATGCTATAATGCCTTTTTCTATGTCTTTTTCTTTTCATCCTAAAAACAAATTAAATACAGCCATCTTTATATGGACCTGCAATTTCAAAATCTAGGAAATTACATATTCAAGATTCATACCAGATTCTTCCACCAACTTAATTTTTTTCCACTCTTTCTAGTCTCGTTGCTCATTTTCTTTTAATACGTATTAATATACAAAGTTCAATAGTACAAAATTTTAAAAATAGTGTGACCATGAACAACTCTAGATAATTTTTCAAGCTTCTAGGTTATCAACTGAAAAGGGTGAAGTTCATTCACAATAATGTTCAAAATTCAGGGTTTTTTTTTGGATAAAAAGACACCACATGTCATTTAATTATATTTTTATTAACAAAAGGTTATTTTTCTTTTTAAAAATAACAATTTAGTCATTTAATTAAATTTTTTGACAAACTTGTCACTCTGTCATTAAAATTTCAATAGACGACTTGGTATAATAAAAATTTTAGCCCCTAAAACATATACATTCTATTAATTTGGTCTTATTTCGAAATAATTCAATAAATTTAACCACATATTCAAAAAATGCATTAGCGAAGTGACAATGTCCACTAGCAAACGACGTTTAGGTCATAATGAATTTGTTCCTTAGTCTGTTAGTTTTCTTGTAGTGAAATAATTGTGTTTATCGAGCTATCACATCTATTGATTTTTGAGCTGATGAATTGTAGCACGCGGTGTGACAAAGTTTTAAAAGGTATATCAAGAGAGTGCAGTGTCAAATTTTTTAAAGATGAATGGTTAAATTTATTAAATTATTAGTATTTAATTACAAACAAGTTAATTGAATGTATATGTTTTGAGGACTAAAACTGTATTTATTTCGGACTATGTTTTAATTTTAATGAAAGAATGACTTATTTCCCACAAAATTTTAATTGGGTGACTAAATTGTTATTTTTATAAGAAAATTGATATTTTGTTACCAAACCGATAATTGAGTGACATCTCGTGTTTTTTACCCTTTTTTCTACTTTATGATAATGAATTTATGCTCATTTTTCAGCCAAATAATGAAGGTTGTGTACTAATTAAAAGGTTTGCAGTGAAAACTGATTTTGAACCTTCTTTCTAAACTACAACTAAATAGCTTTGCGAGCATAGATATATCGTTTTGGTCCCTACCGTGACTTATCAATAAGCTGAAGATTGATTCCAGCTGCAATTTCTGGGTCTTAGATTCTTAGTTCATATAAATCTTTTTTTTTTATTCTTGTTTATCCTATGTGTAAGTATGGATACAAAGAACTGGTCGAATACTTAAAACCTATCAGTATCTTTTTTTTAATCAAAAAGATCTTTTTTTTAATAAAAAAGATCACAGTGGCGGAGTTATATGGGGGTGGGGAGGGGCAATTGCCCCCCACCCACAATAAACTTTTTTTTCATTTTTATTTCTTATATAATCTTTTAAAAATTATTTTATTTTAAAATTTTCTCTCATTTTCAAACATTTATGTTTTGTCCCATAACCTTAAATTTTAGTTCTATCCCTGAGAGATCATATCAATATCCGAAATAAAAGATGATCCAGAAAACATGAAGAAGTATGAAAAAATAAGGAACAAAAGTGGGTGGAGAATGAGAATGGTTGGTGTTGAATGGGGTGTGTTTGAAGTGAAGGAAAGCGTCGGCTAACATGTCTCCCAGTCTAACCTGTGCTGGAGTGGTGAGATGAACCCCGTCTGGTTCCAGTGGAAGTCCCTTGGCGTCCACGCTTTTCACATTCGGAAGCCCTACGTTTAACTGGGCTTCTCTCACTTCTTCTACGTACGCTCCCTGTCCTGACGCTAGAACCACCTGCCCAATATATTGTCAAAGAATCGGGCTTAACTCTCTATTGACATATCATAGGATTCTTGGCAGAGAAATCCCAAGTTAAACTTAAGATTCGAATATTTGTATAAAACAATTAAATTGCTTATTGATCGAATATTAATTTAATTGATATAGTTGTCATTGTTTGATAGTTGATTTATAATCTCAAGTTCTGCCGACTTGTAGACAGAGTAAACTTGACATGAGACTCGAAATAATTTACCAGACTCGAATCACGATATGGATCCGAACATAATAGACTAAATTTGACTTGAATTCTTACCAAAATTAATCTAAAATTAGTTAAATCGAAAATCAACCTGAACCGAAAATAACCGAAATCGAAAGCAATCCGAGTTTAATTTTCTCAAATATATATGTTTTATTCTCATTTTGTATTATATTACTAATTAATAACTATCTTTAATAATAGTTTAATGGTTTAGCATCATTTTTTCCTTTAAAAGTTCATCTTCATATATTGACTCAAACTGAAAATCAACCATTTTGATATTGACCTAACACGAAAAGCAATCGACCTGATAATAATCTGACCCAAAAAGCAATCCTTCTGATGCTAACCTGACCCAAAAATCAACTAATCCGAATCAAACCCGATTTAATCTAAATCGAATCTAAATCGAAAGTAACCGAACTGAAACGTAGACCGACCTAAAATACCCGATCCGAACAACATAATTGCCACCTCTACCGATTTGTAGTACATTAACCTCCACCGACATCTGCCAATGTGGAAATGATCTGAAAGCTATTGTTTATAGGTTTTTTAATAATCGGAAACAGTTTTTTAGTGGCTTTTCATAATCCAATGCTATGGTAATCAAAACCGATGCGGGATCAACCAGTGAGTTCTTTCAAATTGTATAAGTTTTACAAACTTCTAAGTAAGTAGCATAAAATCTCTGCAAATATATATATATATATATATTTGATTGTAATTCATTAATTTATGAACAAAAAATCAAAAAAACCAAATGGCATAATACTACTACCTGGAAAATTGGTAGCATAGGAGCCTGCAGATCCGAACGCAAATCCTGGAAAAACCTCTTCAATCGACCTCCATACAATTCAACATCTTCTTTATGTATCGTATCAGACTCCCCTTGGTACCAAAGCATCGCTTTATATCCTCCACCACTCTGCAACGCCAGTCGAGCCCTCTTCACCAGCTGCTCATACAAAAACTCCCCTTTCTGCCACTGGCTGATACTGGTCCCTCCAATGGCGCAGGGCACCAATCCCACCAACCCAAGGTTAGGGTCTTTGGTCAGTACAGCATTGGCGAATGCCATTCCGGGTCCAATCCCATTTGTTCTCTTGGCATCGATGTCCGCGTGGACTGGCTCGCGGGCTTCAATCCACGCCATGTCCGCACTCAGCTTGAAGATTGAAGGGTTAGGTTGGCATTGTGGAGGAACGTCACCGTCCCATCTTGGAATCCCCGTGGCGGTGTCATTGGCGACGCCTCCTCGACCCGCCATATTGCTTTGTCCGGCCAGGATGATTATGTTTAACCTTTGTTGAAGTATATTTTGACATGTTATAGGCGTGGCGTGAGCCAGAAAAGCCAAGAGAAGGAAGGGAAGCATATGGGGAGAAGCACTTTGCAGCGATGTGCAGCAAAAGAGAGATGTTAAAAGTTCGAGGGCAGATGGCGTAGCTTCTTATATGGTTTGATATGTCTCACATGATAAATTAAATTAAATATCAATTAAAATAAAAATATATCTTATGAGATCAATTCAAGTATATTCGATCATTTAGGATATGTTTATCCTAAAAGACTCGTGTTCAATTCGCTTTGTCTGCAAGGTGTATGTGCATTGTTAAAGTGTTAAGAACTTGTATGAAGAGATATTACATTGTAATCACCTTTAAACTATTTAAAAATATATATCCAATCATTTTATATCACTTTTATTTGAAGAAAGGGTTAGAAAAGAATTTATTTCATAGTAAAATTTAACTTTCATTAATTATATCGATTAAAAAACATTGACTGTAGTTTTTATTATTAAATTGAGTGTATATGACAATTGTTTTCCCATGGCATAAACATGAGAATTGTATTCCACCCTTATATAGTCGAATGTAAGTGACGCATAAAATAAATAAACCTGGTGTTTAGACTAATGCTGATTTCAAGCTGAGAGTTTAAACTAAAAAAATTGATAATGTGCTGGCTGAGTTTGTATAAAATATATGCAATTAAAATATTTTAAATACAATTATTGTAATATTAATAAAATAAATGTGAATAGAATGTAAATAATATAGGAAGTAAGAGCTAAGAAGGAGGTGCCCATCCCATGGCAGGGCAGTGATCACGTGTAGTTTATTCCAGATGTTGGCTAGTTGGTGGGGGTAATCACTAGTGTAAGACGGCTTAAAATAAGGCTAAATGAGGCTACATAAATTTTTTTTTATAAAAATATTAAAAATTTTAGTATTGATTTTTATGTACATAAAAAAAATATTTACAAAATTAGTATGTATATGCCTAAATTTTTATTATTTTGTAAAAAATTCTCTATATACATAAAATTTAATACTAAAATTCTTACTATTTTTATAAATTTTTTTATATAACCTCATTTTAGAAAACCCCCTCACTTATCGGCCTCAAGGAAAAATAGATAAAGCCTAAAGAGTGTGCAATGTAGCACCGTCACTTCACTTAGTGCAAAATTTCACTAGACTCGAAAATATTGAATTATTCGATTCAATTTATTACAAAATATTCGATTTGTAATTTCACGAATCATTTTAAATTAAAATTAATTAGTACTATATTATTATAAAAAATACTTGAACAACTCGACTCATAATATAGCATATGTAAAAATACGAATAAATATAATGTGTATTATATATGTTATAGAAAATTATTTAAATTGAAACTAATTATTACTATAACATTATAAGTGTTTACAATTAAATTTGAACATAAACAATAATAACTTGACTCGACTCAAAAAAATTCAAATAAAAATTAAATTATAAAATACGACTATTTAACTTGACTAACTTAAAATTTTTCTATTTCTTTTTGTACAGAAATGACTAATTTTATTGATAACAGGTAACAACTAACAAGAGCCGACTTAACGTGTACAATTCAATTACAAATCTCTTTGATCACTGTGGAATTTTTCATATTGGATTTCTTCCTTTCTCCTTTTTCATATATCATAATTTATCGGTCAATATGAGTTAAATAATTAAAAAATATATAATTTCACCTCAAAATTATTTTTTCAAGACCAAAATTAAAAAATTTTAACTTTTAAAAGATCGGATGAAAAAACACTTTTTCGAGCATAATTTTACATTCAATACTTTAGTGTTTGAAATTACTTATAAGTGAAAAAGATTTATTTTTTGAGAAAAAAATATTAATCTTGTTTGGTAAATAGTAGTTTGAGTTAAAATTAGAGGTTTGAGCTAATATTAGAGGTTTGACCGGTCAAATCCGCTAATTTGAATATTTGGTGAATAACCTATTGAGGTGGAACCTCTAATTTTGAAAAAACTGATAATAGGAGCTTTTTAAAATTAGTGGTTTGACATAACAATTATAAAGACCTTTTTACCCTTAACATTTATCAAAAATCTCCAAGTAACTTAAATTTAACATTTTTATTTTAAAGTTTTTTACCCCACATTTTTATATTGTGACATTTGTAAAGTAATACTTTTTGTTTTTTTCTTTTTATTCTCACACATTTATATTTTTATTTAAATTTAAAAATTAATTAAATTAAATTAAAAATAATTATATAAATAATAAATCAATATATAAATATTCAAATATACTTAGTAGTGTTATATTAAAAAAGTTATTTTCAAATCTAATTAATATTAATAGATATAAAATATTTTTTTGAACGGTAATAGTTTCAAAATTTTGACAACTTATAAACTATTCAAACAAACATCAATTATAATCATGTCATTTTGTTTGTTTAAATAATCAAACAGCTATCAGTTATCAGTTAATTTTACCAATAACTTTATACAATACGCTAGCTAAATCATCTAATACAATCAACTATCAGCTATCCGCCAAACATGATATTTTTTAAGCAAAGACATGGGGCCTAATTGTAATAGATTTATATATTACACAAAAAATGAATAATATGCTGAATTTATATTCAAAATCTCAGGTTATTGTAACAATTTAAATATATTTCATACTCCATACTTTTTATGTATTTTTAGTGACATTTTTAATAATCTATTGTTCTTTCCGTGAAACTTCTTACGAAAAATCAAAGAAAATGATAGAAAAAAGAGAGAAAATGTTATGTTTGGTGGGGCACTGTCACGTTGATGATCAGTTTAGGTGGTATCATATCTTGCCTGTGTAGGATATGGTAGGTCATTCTTTTTTTGAACATATATGGTAGGTCATTGACCATTTTGATAACTGAGGTTTTCTCCGCCTAACAGAAAAAAAAAAATACATCTAAATATCTAACATATTTTTATAGCACATAACAAAGTGCATTTTTTTTACCAATTTTAATGAATTGTCTATTTTTTATTTAATAACTAAATTAATGGTTCAATCAATATAATTAATAATTAATATTTAATCAAATCATTAATAATTTTTAAAAAGTTTTTTTCATTTTAATCTAAATTTGAGGGGGAAAATATTCAATTTAATCTAAAAATATAAAAACTATAAATTTGGTTTTATTTTAAACCTTACTTCAACTATACTTTAAATATATTTAAAATATTTTAATTTTCTACTAAAAAATTGACTTAATTTAGCGATCTATATATTTTTACACTTCTCAAATGATCTAAGTTTGAATTCCCTCTCAATCATTTTTATTTTTTCCCTAACAATGATAGTATTATGCGATATATATGTAAAAGGGTGTAATTTGTATTAATACAAATGGTTTGGCGCAGTTGTAATGGCATGAGTGTTTTACCCAGGAGGTCTCAGGTTCAAACCACCCTAAATATACTCCTTATCTTTTTAATTTTCCTCTAACCAGGCGGTGAGATGAAAATTAATATATTAAATATTAAATAAATTAAATTAAAAAATAAAATAAATTGTCCAATCGGGTGATGACATGTGTCGTCATCCGACTTGATGATTAATTTTAATTAATTTAATTTAAATTAGGACCAAATTGAAATTATAAGTAAATAACATGGACTAAATGTGTAATTTTACAAATTTTCGTTAACTGCCACGTCACCCATTTGTTACCCATCCGTTAGTTTTTTAAGGGCAGTAGTCAAAATATGTCAATTTAATAAGTTTGGTGGTCTGATTGACGATTTCGATAGTTCGATGGTCAAAATAAGTACCCCAATTAGTTCGGTGGTCACTGGTGTAGTTTACTCTAATAAAAACTTATTTTGTTTGATGTTTGGAGTTTTATTACCCAATTTGAATTTATGGATTATTTTCTTCTCTGGATGACATTATCATTATGAGTTATGACTTGTTATTTTCACACAGTGTCGCCTGTTTGGGGCTCAACTACGTTATAAAAACTATTAAAACAATTAACAGAATTAAAGTTTGGTACTTATATTAGACAAAAAAAAGATTATAGTGCCAGTTTGAAAGAATGTACCAAGATGCAGGGACCAAATCAGTAATTAAGCCTAAAATGACTTGGGATGTTTTTTCTTCCAAAATGTTGGGTTTAAAGCATTGAATTAATTGCACCAAAAGTCCCCAAATGACTTTTATTCTAAATTGATTATTAAATTTTTAAAAATTTCAACTTTATTCCTAAATTATGGCTCTCGTTTTAAATTGGTCCCCAAACTATTGAATGATTCAATTTCACCCCCAAATTGTTACCATCAGTTAAATTGGTTCCTAAGTTTTTGAGCGTTCTAATTCCATCTTCAAATTATTGTATATACCACATCATGTTATCACATAATTCAAATCAATATTTACATGACAATAAATAATTTTTATAATATATTTTAACATGGGATATGATTACCATATACTGATAATTCATATATGAAATTAGAATGGTCAAAAGACTAGGACTAATTTAGAATGAGAGCCATAGTTTAGGGATGAAATTAGAGAATCCAAAAGTTTGAGAAAGAAATGTAGAATGAGAATCACAATTTAAGGGTGAAATTGAAATATTTAAAAGTTTAGGACCAATTTAAAATGTGAGTTGTAATTTGAGGGTATGCGGTGCAATTAACCGTAAAGCATTTAACCGAAAAAAATTAAAAAAATTGTATATAATAAGTCAAATCGTTTTTAAAAGTTGACATTTTGATCCACTCTAATTTAATAAATTTCTATGTACTATATTTCATAAGTTAAAAGTGGAATGAATCGATATATAATTTATTTTTCAAGGATTTATTTGTAAAATTACTTTGCTTCTTAATTTTGAAATGTAAAACTAGATTTGATTTTGATATAACAAAAATTTTAAGGACTTATTTGTAAAATTGAATAAATTTTTAAGTACTTAAAAAGAATCACAAAATGACAAGGATTCGAACTTCAAATTATTCTAAGTCAAAAACTAAAACCCCAAATATTTTCTAAGTATTTTTGTACTCAAATAGCTGATTTTGGTCCATGCATACCGATACACCCTTGGTCATTTCGATATGAATTTTGGTTATTGGAAAAACGTTTTATACAAAATAGCTATTAGGTATCGATACGCGTATAGCCGTATCAGTACACCAATCATACATGGGAACCAACATATGCTTTGATTATCGATACGGTTATACTCGTACCGATACAGGGTGTTTAGATTTGATAAATCTTTTGCATTTATTATTCGACCATTACCCTTGTTAGTTTATTGGAACTATAATTTTAAAAAGTTGTTAACTGTACCGATACGCCATTGGGCGTACCGAAAGCTTTTTTGGTTCACAACTTTCTCAGATTTCAGTGAGCAAATTTGGTACTGGTATGCATTGTTTCGTACTAATACCCTTTTGTAAAACAAGCTTATTGTAGCGATATGCCCTTTTGCGTATCGCTAGCCCCTCTGTACAACAGCTCTTTCTTTTTATGGCAAGTATCGATACAGATGGTTGCGTACCGATATGGCTGGCTACCTAATAGCATTTATTGCGGGAAGAAAGTAACTCAACGACTATATTAATGATCTCAACTACCAAACAGTTAGAAATCAATGATAGGCTATATAAACAAGTCTCCAAAGCTGCAACAACAACAATTGATCAATTTTCAAGCATTCAAGCACAAATCCAACATTCTTGAGCCTATTAGAGTCAAATCATTGTAACCTACTTGAGTGAGCAAATTCGTAACTCTTTATTTTAAGTTTGGGTTGAGTGAACTTGTACTGGGGCAAATTACTTACCTTTTAGAGGATTTTTGTCATTCTCCATTATTTTCTTGTATAAGAGAGAGTTTGATCAAAGCTTTGGGTAGAAAGCTTTGATTATGTAACGGTTGTCTCCTTAGCCTAGAAAAGGGGAAGAAATTCGTAGTGAATTTATTGGAAATCCTTAGTGGAAAGCTAAGATAGTGGATGTAAATCTTGTTAGAAGGTTGAACTACTATAAATCATTGTGTCACAAATTTTTATCTTTCCATTTGCTTCCCTTCATTTTTTAAATTGCCAATTCACCCTCTTGATTGAATCGAATTGATTAATCATCCTAATAAAAAAACCAAATCTCCAATGCTGCTAAAGATTTTTTAAATGAAAATTTATTATATGAATTTGTCTTACATGCCATCCATGATCTAATTAATAAAACTCTCCCACCTTATTTTTTTTTCTCTTTGTGTCATTGTTTTTCAATAATGAATATTCTTTTTTTCCCTCCATGTGCAAGAAATAAGTGGTGATTTGGAAGTTCATTTTGAGTGTATTTATAACCTGAAAAGAAAAAAAATGAAATAAATGATTTTTATTAATTTGGACCATAATATTATAACAAGAAGAGTCCATGAAATAATTTCTCCGAATTTCATCTTTATGGATAAATCCTAAATCAAGCAAAGTTTTTTAGCTAAGACACTAAGGTGGAGTCCAACGGCAGATCCATAAATACTTTTTTTATGGTGGGCACACCTATAGTAACATTCAGTTCGTTTAGTTTGTTCATGCTCGGTTTGTTGAGCGTTTGCGAATATGTTCGTTTACATTCACTAACATGATAAGCAACTAGGTGTAAAAAAGTTAATAATGCTTATTTTACAACGATGTGAATAAGTTATCAATGTAAACATTAGTGAATCAGAAAACAACAATAAATAACTTGCACGCCCTAACTATATGATGAATTCGTCACTGTAGTTAATACGTATATAATTTAAAGTCTATATAAAAAGTAGAAAACAATATCTTATGATACAACTCACAAAGACAAACCTATATAACATCTTCAAGATGTGAACAATTTTATACCAACATTTGCTTCCCCCATATCGTGGGGTTTGAGTACAATCCTGCATAACAAAGGCAAAGAAAACATATCATTCACGCTAGCCATTAAAATACATCAGTGAATTAGAAATCTCTAAATTAAATTTTACAAAGCAAAGTGATATATAATACCTACAAGGCTAAAACAAATTCGAAACAACCTAATTTGTACATATTACCAATTTATATTCAATCAATAAAAAGCAAGGACATAAAAGAATACATTTGTTAAATTGATTCGACGAAATAAATATAAAAATTTATTAATTCTTAAAGTTATATTTCTACTTCTACTCTCAATTAATTTAATTTCTAACTTAAAACCCAAAGTTAGAAAATAAAACGTTAAATATAAATTCACTAAATATTTAATTATTCTATCCTTAAACATAAATTCACTAAATATTTAATTATTCTATCCTTATTTGTATTGCCACAATTGTAATTGAAAGAACAAAATGTATTAGACTTTTGAAATCTTGTAGAACAAAATCTAAATAATAATTTAAATAAATTTCTATATATGGAATAAATGAATAATTTAAAAAAATATATACCTTCAATCTTAAGAGATTTACGAGTCTTGAACTTTGAAAATCGAGAATTTCGTATTTGAAAAAGAAAAGACGTCAAAACTAAGAATAATAGTTAAAATAAAATACTTAAATCATCACTCAACTTTGCTCTCAGATCTATTTTGGTCACCGAACTTTCAGAATATTCAATTTACTCACTGAACTTTATACATCGACCTATTTTAGTCACTCTATCGTTAAATCTTTAACATTGTCATGTGGAAATAAAAAATAATAAAAATATGTATTTTTAATAAAAAAATAATAAAAATAATTAATAAATCAATAGAACCGCCATCTCCTCCACCCTTTTTCTTCTTCATCACCACTCCATCGTTATTTTGGAATTCTTCCCTATTTTCCAAGATTCAATCCCATGTCCCATGTTATCTCCATCGATATCCCATTTCACCCCATTCTTTATCGTCTTCCTACTCTCAGATCATGTTAGCATCTCTACTTTCCGGTGGCTTAAACTCCAACATCGAGATTCAACCCAGAGCTGGCGGCACTGCAATGGTGCCATTACCAATTCATCTGGTTCTCGGGAATTTATCGGAATTAGAAAGCGAGTTCTGAAAACAACCAGATGAAAATGGCTACCGTCCTTGCTTGGATTCAACCATAGAGTACCGTAAAAGATCCGCAAAGATTTCGGTCGAGAAGAACAGATTCTTGGTCGTCGTTGCCGCTGGGGGATTGAATCAACAAAGGAATCAAATCATCGATGTCGTTGTTATTGCTAGAATCCTTGAAGTTGCTCTGGTTTTGCCGATCTTGCAAGTCAACATGATATAGGAAGATAAAGGTTACGTGATTTTAAAAACTATGGGGTTTTAGTTTCATGAAACCTAGGTTCATATTCGATGAAATCATTGTGTTTTTTCATTGGGAATTTCAGTGAATTTTCAGATAATTTCGATGTCAAACACTTCAAGAAAACTTTGAGAGCTGATGTACGAGTTATATCTTCGTTTGTTTAACCTCGGAAGAACTGAAATAACGATGCAGTGGTGGTGAAGAAGAAGAGGAGTGGAGGAGACGGCGGTTCTATTGATTTATTTATTATTTTTTATTAAAATATATATTATTATTTTTTATTTTCACGTCATAACAGTATTAGTCATAACAGTATTAGAGATTTAACGGTAGAATGACCAAAATAGGTCAATGTGTAAAATTCAATGAGTAAATTAAATATTTTAAAAGTTCAGTGATCAAAATAGATTTGGGAGCAAAGTTGAGTGATGATTTAAATATTTTACCCTATATATTTTAGTTAGTTTTTGTGTTCTCTCATAATTGATTATTATTTTTTAGACTTTTATGTAAGGCTGTAAATGAACTAGGCTCAAAATAAATTATTCGTGGACTTATAAGAAAGAAAGTTATACTTATAGATATTTTTAATTAGTTTTTTTATTATAATTTATATGTGAATGTTGACAAATAAAATTTTAAAACGACACAAATAAAATTTTTTAATAAAATTTTAGAGTAGGCTTAAATAAATTTTAAGACGAACACAATTAATAAAATAAATAACTAATAAGAGAAAATTTAGATTTTATAATGAGCACCGTGCATCCGCCACCGGTGGAGTCCCATTGCCAAAGAACGGCGGAGTTTTAAGCAAATTCCACAGCACAATTGAATGAAGTAACCAATGAAATGTAACATATGTTTGAAGATTATTGAAAAGAGGGTAGGTGATATCTATCAGGGTCACCTGCAGTGTTGTTATTCCTTTGCTGAACATTATTTTCATCCCCCACAAGCATTTGAACCACTTGGCTCATTGATGGTCTGTGATGTCTATCGGCTTCTGTACATTTGATAGCCACCTCTATTACCTTCTCCATTTCATTTCTGTCACAATCCTCGCCCAAGCCAGGCTCCAACACCTCTTCGACCCAACAACTTTTTCCAGAAGCTCCGATTTTCTTCCCCTTGACCCAAGTTTCTAACCTCTGCCGCCTTTTCTCTCCGCCGGTTCCAACAACAGGGACACCTACAGATGGGTTCTTCCCTGTTATCATTTCCAGCAGCACAGTCCCATAGCTGTAGATGTCAACTTTGGCAGTGATGGGAAGATTGTAAACCCACTCGGGCGCCATGTAACCTCTTGTTCCTCTGATCTTGGAGAAGCTCGAACCTTTGGGACTGTCCCGATTGAGCAATTTGGATAGCCCGAAATCTGATACTTTAGGATGATATGTGGAATCCAACAGTATGTTGTGGGGCTTGACATCACAGTGCAGCACCCATTCTAAGCACTCTTCATGCAAATACGCCAGCCCTTTGGCCGTGCCGACTGCGATGTCGAACCTCTTCTTCCAATCGAGTGAATTGGCCACGAGGTTGTCTGCTAATGATCCGTTCTCCATGTATTCATACACCAGAAGCCTGTGCTTCCGCTCTGCACAGTATCCCCACATCTCAATCAAGTTCATGTGGTTAAGCCTGCCGATTGTGCTTACTTCTGCAAGGAATTCATCCTCTCCTTGATGAGCTTCGATGTTAAGTCGTTTAATGGCCGCGATTCGTTGATCGGGCAAAACTCCCTTGTAAACCACCCCACCTCCTCCTCGTCCAACCTCTTCACGGAAACCCCGCGTCGCCTTTTTTAACTCATCATATGTGAATCTTCTGAAGCCAGTTGCAGCGACATGGTACCCGGATGTGGTCATCATCAACAATGCGTCTGGACTTTTCTCTGTTTTGTACAAGAAAATGAACACTAGAAAGACGCAGATCATCTCAACCAATCCTATTATTGAAGCGCAAAAAATCAAAATCTTCAATGATCCATTTCCGGTTTTCTTAACATAAGATCTTTCAAGCTGTTTTGTCTGCATGATGGAGCAATTTAACTTGAAGTCTTCAACAGGTTTGTTGAGAGGGAATGATTTCGGGAGTTTCAAGTACAGGGTTCCAACGTAGCTATTGTAACGATGGCCATTATGCAATTCCCATTTCGATTAACATCGATAGCCACCATCTTCCGGGAAATATCTATACTGAAAAGCTTTACAATTACATGAAGCCAAGCAATCCTTGAGGCACTCCTGAAATGTGTAATTCCTGAGGATATCGTAATGGTAGCCAAAGAAATTAACAGGACGGAGTTCGACGAAGTTGACATCATGTTTGTTGCATGAAGGTTCGAATTCCGGTTCGCACCCATCGTTCCAATCCCTACGGTTTTTCATCTTGAACCCTGGAGGACAACCACACTTGGGGCCTGAACCAGGGTCATAGCTACATATACTATTCGGTCCACATGCCCCGTGAATCCTACAGGAGTTGGACATAGCTTGCCATGTCACGAACCAAATCCCCTGTTGTTCCTCAAGACTGTATAATCTAAGGTTACCATCAAAATCAAGCGTTAATCTTCTCAAAGGTCCAAAACCATAATCAGCTGAACTGAACTCTGTTTTGTCGGAAGATAAAAAATGGCCTGAAGAATCCAACTCTGCGATTTTGGAATCATTGTATCTAGTTCTTCCCTGGAGGTAGTCCAACATTGTCGAATCTGGCCAGTAGATGCTGAATGTCTCGGGGTTATCCAAGACGAGACGAAGAACATTATCATTGTCAAACAACAGCTTATATTTGCCTGAAGAATAGTCGGTTCGGCTTCGAGCTGATACGAGCTGTTTGTGTCGAGTGAGTGGTTGTCCAGAGAGAAGTGTATCAGTTGGTGAATCGAAGCTTTGCCAAAGAGTAAGATTGGTCCGAGTTTGGAGTACGAGGTTACCGGAATCAAGGAGTTTCAACTGTGACCGCGAGTCTTCAACTTTAACAGCGTTGTTGCTCATCCAGATTATGACTGGATCCTCATCAGCATCAGTAATGATGATTTTGCTGGTTTTGAGTATAGACAGCTTGGATCGCCTTCCATTAACGGGGGCATCACGGTTTGCCATCCAAACTACGGTACGGCTGCCGTCCCGGCAGGGCTTGCTGAACCAGATGGCGAAGCAATAAGCGTTTTGGCCGACGCGGTAAAAACCAGCGGAGAACATGCCATTTGCAGATACCAAAACATCATCTGGATTCTCCACGGACAAAGATGAACCTTGTCTTAGATATGGAACATCTGACGATGCAAACCCAAGGAGAAGGAAGAAAACAAGAGCCGAATATTTAAAAACCTTGACGGCCATGAACCTGCAAAATTCTCGGACCAAACCTTGCCTTCACCAATTGCAAAATTCACTATTTGACTCTTCACACCTGGAGCAGTAGTAGCTTTTGTTAATAAATTTCAAACCCGCGTGTTCGGAGTAGGGAGCTTGGTAGCGACGTATACCAATTGTTGATTGACTTTTACGCTGTGCAAATCTCACATTTTTAATGTGAATTCAGGAATTTCCAATTTTTGACCTTATAATAGTTTTAATTTATCAATTTTACTTTTTTGATATTTTTTGAATTAATTTGACTTATGAAAAAGTTGTATTATATCATCATTTGCCCTTTAACTGGCACTTTAATCTTAATTTTTAAATTTTAAATTCTAATAAATTTTTTTATCAATCTAAAGTAATTATAAAACATAAAAATATTTTTAAACGGTAATACAACTTGACTACATTAAGGGTCAAATTGAAGCGAAAATACTATAAGAACAAAATCAATAAATTGATATCACTAAAAGAATAAAAATATCCATTAAGCCTTCTCTTTGATGTTTCCATCAAAGTCTGTGGACACCGACACATCTCCCATTAATTAATGAAACCACTATTTGTTGTTCATTTGTCAAAATGCCTACAAAATTCAAAAGAAAAGTCTTATTATCTCCTTTGTACTTGTAAGATTAGTAAGCCTCTTTTTTATGAACTTCAATCCAAAAACAATCAGCAAATACGTCAGTTTAGAAAGTTAAGTTGTTGAATCGTGACATAGCGAAAAACTTCTTAGAAAATTAAGTTGTTGGATAGATAGACAGACTAAATTCCTTGCAATCCATTTGATTGAATTCAATACCTTACATAATAATTTGGTTAATTAGATTATATTCAATTTAAATATGTCAAACCCATTTTACATTATTTTAATTAAAATTTTGCACAAATTACAGTAATATAATTTCAACTTTCTTTTTCATTTGAATTCTTGTCGTTTTAAGCATAGTGCGACTCTGTAGGATATTGTAACATTGATACTAATACCAAAACATTTATAAACATTATGAATAGTGACATCTAGAATTGCATCACTGCTACTCAAGTGGTAGCAGGTTGTGGTTCAACAATCTTTCTATAATAATGTTTGGAGTGGCATGTCTTTGCTCGTGATATTTGTTCAAGGATAATTATATCATGCACTGACGGTGGAAACATGTTATTTTTACAAGCGTCATAATTTTAAGGATATAAATTTATTTTATAGTTTAGGTTTATGTGCTTGGAATTTAAGAATTGTGATTTGAATTTAAATTTTAAGGTTAGAATTTAAGGGTTATACGTAAAATCCTAAACCCCTAACATATTACCCTAAAATCTAACCCTTAAATTAAGAGACTTATAGAAACAAAATGTTTTTCATGCCGGTTCATCATATATTTTCCCTTTGTTCAAATAGTCCAATCTTTTATTTCTTGAATCCCGAACAGACTAAGATAAAAACAAATGATTACAATATCTCATATTAATACATTTGAGCACGACCATGTATTTCTAGTCTCACCCGACCAAGGACACAAAATATCACTCCCTCATATGTAACTCACACAAATCGAGAACCTGTTGCCAAATCTGTGCAGCGTAAGAGCAGATTGCAAATAAGCCAAATCTGTCCCTCGTTGCATAACTTTGTATCCGGCAACATAAGCCTCAATGATGCATTTGCTGGAGCCCTTGATCATAAACCAAAACTGTAACATCGATCCTATGTATACACACATATTGCCAAATATGTATCAATCAATAACATTGAGCTCTTCACATGCAACACTAACTAATATCGACAAACTAAAACCCAAAACTCTCCCTGTTTCTTACAATCTAGCCATGAAAAAGAAAAAGAAAACCCTTGGCAGATAAATGTGTGCAGTAGGGGGGGACACTAACATCTTCAACCAACTGGACTGGACCCCTATTTTGCTCAAATTCGATTCCCATCAAACCTAAGATTCGAGCTAAATCACGAGTCTGTTTGAAAAACGAGAGGAGATTATAGTCTGGAAATGAGAAAAATGGAATCCAATCACTATCAATGCACCCATTTTGCCAATATGTTATTTCAACCCCTATTTGGTCTCTTTCCTATTTCTTACCAAAAATGCATTGCAATAACTCTTTGGAAACCACAACATTATGTCTCACAGTCATAAATTTAACCAACGTTTTCATACTTAACATTAGCACAGAATTACAAACAGATCCAGCTCAAAACCCCAGCTTAAATAAACAATTCCAACAGTCATAATTCATAAATAAAATCCCAAGCCAAATAAGAACCAAAAGTCAAACAAACACCCAGTACCAGAAATCATAACGACATATATCTATACATATATCTAATTCATTCATTTATGATTAATTAGGATTATCTGTATCTGCTAGTGTAATTCATCTTCTCATAATACTGAATAGAGAGAAGAGACAAACAGAGATGAACCTCATCTTTCCCCCACCGAGCAGGCGGCTTGGAGTTGATAATCTTGGGCGGAGCCCACGGCGAAGCTGAAGCAGCTTGTGGTTTGGAAAGCGGCCAAAGGTAACGAGAGTGGAGACGGCGGAAGCCACCGAGGGGCAAAACAACGGATCTAAGTTGTTGGGTTCCACAACCGATGTTAGCCCAGTGCCTGGTACAGATCAACTCCCAGAGCCGCTCGTCTTTGGCGGTTTTGAGCCACTGTTTGCTAACGCACGATGCCATTGCTAGAGTCCTCGCGTCAACGTGTTTCAAGACCTCGTACAACAGGTTTTCATCTAGATTCATCAACCCAGTTTCTTCTTCTTTTATTTTCTTCAATTTCGGTTCGGGGGCCTGAGAATCTGGGGAACTTCGTTTCATTGACAGAAGCTGAAACCTTCTGGCCTGGGTTTCTTGAGATTGGATTGGAGAATTGGAAATAACGAAAGGGCGTTGGTGGGGGTGGGTGAGGGTAATCGGAGCTGGTTTTGTTGGCTTTCAAAGAAGACAAAAGATAGACAGTGGGGGTGGGGGTGGGGGTGTTCGGTTCTCCTGTTTTCGATAAATATTATTTTTGGGAAAACTACACCCCATGAGCACTATAGTTTAGTTAGTTTTTATTTTGGTCACTAAAATTACAAATATGACATTATAATCACTAAAGTTATTGATAAATCACAAAATAATCACCCAATCGTTTAGTTGATAATGTGAGACATTAGCAAAAAAGGTTAATATACAATTTTCTTTCTATATAAGTAAAATTTCAATTTAATCCTTTAACATAGTTTTTAACTATTCTTTTTATATAAAAAACTAAGTTTAATCTTTATGGGAGGTCCCTTTTATTTGGAGTGTATTCTATTTTTGTCACCTAATTTAAAAAAAAATTATTCCGATCAATTATGTTTTCGACCGTTATCATTTTAGTTACCCGGTCGTTAACCTCGGTTAATAAAAATTGTTAATTGTAATTTTAACACTAAACTTTTGGAAGTTTATTTTTAACCCATTTCAAACAAAAAAAATCTAAAAGCTATCTTTCTCTCACAAAAAATTCTAACCCAAACCATAACCCCTTCATCTATAAATATCATCACCTTCAACTATCATGAGTTGTCATCTTATTGTTGTTGTCGTCGTCAATCGTTACCTCTGCTGTCAATTGCAATTGCAGGATAAGCATGAGTCTCAACTAATTCTTCTTGAAATTTCATCAGTATCTTCTTTATGTAAAGGTTGCATGCTTGTTTTTCCATAGGAGATGGAGCTTTTAAATTTGGTGGCGCGTTTCATAGTCGGCCTTTATTTCTTTTTAGGCCTGGGTTTTATAAATCGAGCGACTTAGGTTTGGGTTTTTATTTAAAATATTGAAGTTTTTTAAAAGATTTTTAAGGAATTCGAACCATGAAAAAGAAGGGAATTTTTTTTGTTCATTGGTCTTGGCTCGTCGGTAAAAGACGTGCATCAATGGAGGGCTGTTCAGCATCAATGACAAGACAAACGACGACGACGAAAACAAATATAGAGTTTGGGTTAGATGATGGGGAAATTGTTTTTGGAGGATAAGTTTATTTTAGATTTTTTGTTTGAAATGGGTGAAAATGAACTTTCAAAAATTTAAAGGTCAAAATTAAAATTAAGATTTTTTATTAACGAAGATTAACGCTCGTGTAACAACGGGGATTAGATTTAGTTTGGGCTTAGGCCCAGACAAAAATGGGTTATGACAGCTGCCCCTCTTTGCTCATTACTGTGTAACAGGAATAGAGCAAAGACCAAAGAATAATTATTTTTGTCCGGTCATGTTTAGTTTCTTTCTCTGGCCACCACTTCTTTTTAGGCTTCACTTGATCTGTCCGGTTGCTCTTGTAGGTAAAATCTTCAAAAATGGGATATATGTTAGGGAGATATAATCTTCAAACCTAGGGTGATCCGTTGGGGAAGCAAAATCTTCAACCTAGGGTGATCCGTTGGAGGAGACAAAATGAGTTCGGCTTGCTACGACTCTGACGACGATGCAATACCTGAAGAAAATTTGACCTAGCTGCAACACTGACGAAAAGGCAAGGTCTACAAAACTTGATCCAGTTGCAACACTGACGAAGAGGCATGATCGAAGGGTGAAGGTTCTGACATTTGATCTGGCTGCAACACCGACAAGGAGACAAGATCGAATGAAGGCTCTGATGTTTGATTCAGTTGCAAAACTGACGAAGAGATAGGATTGAATGAAGGGTAATGTTTGATCCAGCTGCAACACTGACGAAGAGGCATGACCGAATATGACGGTTTTGATATTTGATCCATCTGCAACACCAACGTAGAGGCCAGATCTTAACAGAATTTTTCTCTTTCTTTTTTTTTTCTTTTTTTCTTTTCATTTTTTCTCTTTTCATTTATCTTTTATCTTTTTTTCTTTTCTTTTCCTTCTTTTTTGTTTCCTTTTCTCTTTTTTATCTTTTCTTTTATCTTTTTTCTTTTCTTTTCTTTTCTTTCTTTTTTGTTTTCTTTTCTCTTTTTTCTCTTTTTTGTTCTCTTTTTTCTTTTTTTCTCTTTTCTCTTTTCTTTTTTTCTTTCTTTTCTTTTCTTTTCCTTCTTTTTGTTTTATTTTCTTTTTTTTGGCAACAACATTTACCAGGTAAGGAAAAAGGTTAGTAAATTTTGACCCAGCTACAACACTGACGAAGAGGCAAGGTCTATAGTAAGGTTGATCCAGCTACGACACTAACGAATAGACAGGATCGAAAGTTAGTGAATTTGGTCCAGCTACAACACCGACGAAGAGGCAAGACTAGGAGTTGGTAAAGTTTGACCTAACTACAACACCGACGAAGAGGTAAGGTCTATAGTTAATGGGGTTGATCCAGCTACGACACTGACGAAGAGGCATGATCGAGAATTAGTGACTTGGTTCAGCTACAGCACCGACGAAGAAGCAAGACCAAGATTTGACTGAGCTACAACACCGATGAAAAGGCACGGTCTAAAGATAAAAAGTTTTGATCCAACTGCAACACTGACGAAGAGGCAAGATCAGAGGATGGAAGTTTGATCTGCAACAACTCTGACGAAGTGGCAAGATCTGAATAAGAAGATTCGATATGCTATAACTCTGACGAAGTGGCACGATCTCGAGAAGAAGGTTTGATCTGCTACAACTCTAACGAAGTGGCACGATCTTGAGAAGAAGGTTCGATCCGCAACAACTCTGATGAAGTTGCATGATCTCGAGAAGAATGTTCGATCTGCTACAACTCTGACGAAGTGGCATGATCGAAGTTTTGACTTTGATTTTCTTTTTGGGGATTTTTAGAATTTTTCTGTTTTTGATTTTTTTTTCTTTTTTGGATTTTTTTTCAATTTTTTGCTTTTCATTCTTTTTCTTTCTTTCTTTTTGGATATTTTTCCTTTAATTTTTTATTAATCTGAAGATAAGGTTCGGAGAAAATATTTGGTCTAGTCGCACAGTCAACGGTGAAACTAGACTTGGACAAAAATTTGACCTACAGCACCATCGACGGTAAAGAAAGATCTGAAAAATATGGGATCTGCTATATCATGGCAGGGAATCATGACCCTCTTGCTCTTTGATCTAAAAGGGCATAAAACTCCTTAATCGTTCTTTTATCCTGTTTGTTCCGCTGCAATTTTAGGGAGATGAACTTGTTGTTGTACTTATTTCGCTGCAATTCTAGGGAGATGAAATTGTTGTGCTAATTTGTTCCACCATTTGTTTGAGGGGCATAATCAATTTCAGGGAAGTAGAACCTGCAAATTTAAGTGATCTGCTCCACCACCGACGGGGAGGTATAATCTAGAAAGATTGATCCGCTTCAACATTGGCGAAGAGGCAGACTCTGATCAAGCTACGACTCTGACAAAGAGGCATGATCTGGGAGTTTGATTCGCTACACCACTAACGAAGAGGCATGATCTGATCAAGCTACAACTCTGACGAAGATGCATAATCTGGGAGTTTGATTCTGCTACTACATTGACGAAGAGGCAGGATCTGAGAGTTCAATTTCGGTCGAGCTACAACTCTAACGAAGAGGCATGGTCTGGGAGGTTAATTTTGATCAAGCTATGACTCTGGCAAAGAAGCGTGATCTGTAGATTTTGTTGGTCACCTGATGAAGAGGCATGATCCAAGAGTTTGATATTGATCAAGCATGATATTGAGAAGAAAGTTTGTTGATCCGCTACACCATGTTACGGGTGAGATTGGATGAGAACAATTTATTTGATCCGCTGAGGGTTTTAACATCGCTTTCGAGAGTGATATCCCAAGGGTTCTAACATTACTCTTGAAGGTAACAGCCCGAGGATCTCTTTTTCTGGCTCTACTTTCTTTGGCAGCTGGTTCTCTCTTTGGTTAATCTTCTTGTCTTCTCTTCTTTAGGGAAAAAACTTGGTCGATCAATCTACTTCACTATTCTTTCTGGAAGATAAAACCTGCCAAAGTTAAAAAAATGTTTGGTTAGAGTGTGTGATAAACTGACAGCTCTATAATAAAATTGAAATGTTTGATCTGAATATTTGGTTTGACTGATTCTTTGTGTCAATGATGTTGGATCTTGTTAATGGTTGCCTGATCATTCTTGGTTGAAGGCACCATAAAATATTTGCACCATCCTACACAGAGGGAGTACCTCACGAAGGAGTAGCTTCTCGCTCCCACTTAAAAGGGACGGAACTCGGGTATAGAGCTCATGATATGAAAACTTATAAGACATATTTTATAAAAAAAAATGTAAAAAAAACTTCAGGAAAAACGATAGGGATCACAAATTAAATTAAATCAAACTCATAATTTCCATCTATAGACAAAATGTAATCAACTAATGGCATGACTCTCTAAAAAATCCCCAGCAGAGTCACCAAGCTGTAACAACAGGGGAGTCGCCACCAATCTTTTAATTTAGGTGAGATTGGATCACCTGAAAACCTGGTTATTTTAATAAAACTTGTTGTTGTCGTTTTTACTAAAATAACGAGTTTTGGTCTGCGAAAACCAGAAAAGTAGGTTCGGGAGTTGGTTACGTGTGGGGAAGGGTGAGCACCCACAACGCCCAAAATTGGTACTTGTTGATTACGTAATGTCTTAATGGTGAAAATTATGGATTTGAATTTAATTTAGAAATTGTGATCCCTTAAAATATTTAAAAGATTATTTCTTTGTACGAAAGAAATGTACACCCCTACGCTCGGGGCATAATTTCCGTTAGATTCCCAACCGACGAGAATCTATTTTGAAAATTATATTTTAGAATTAAAAATGATATTTTTGTAATATGGATTAACGGAAAGCGGCACCTTTTACGCTCGGGGTACATTTTTTCACAATAATCACTATTAAAGGATTTTAATTTAAAATTCAATTAAATGGCATAAATAAATATATTTTATTCATATAAATAATTCATACAACTTAAAATATAACAACATGGCATACCAAATATATAAACACACCAATAATTAAAAGAACATTGTAAATAAGTTATACAACTTAAAGTATACAAACATGGCATACCAAATATATTTATTACAAAAAACATGCCAATACATATCTAAGCCAAAAATAAGTACAAAAATAAAGAACAAAATTTACCCTACTAGAAGCTCGAGTGAAGAACTTCGACTGACCCCTAGCAAGATCCTCGCGTCACCTAGCCATAGTAAAAAACCGACCCGAACGAACCTCAACAGAACCCCAATCGGATAATTGATCAAACCTTTGAGTACTAAAAATTTCCCGGTGAGAGCACTGCTCTCGAACTAAAAAGGGCACTGCCCATACTTGCCAAAATGGCTTTCTCGCCATTTCAATGGAATTTCTTTGCCATTTTCCCATGGCTTATGCTTGTGTTTTCATTGCTTTCCTCTCCCCCGCCTTTTATAGGCAATTGGGGAGGGGGTAAGTGGAAAGTGAAGGTGGTGTGGATGCCTTGCATGGCATCCACGATTGTTTACCTTTTTTTGCTTTATTATTATTATTATTATTATAATTATTTTGAATCTGGGGTCCTTACATTCGATTTTATTCGGGTTTTTATAACCTATTTTTAAAATCTCCCATTTGTTCCTCTGTAGGGCGGTAGAGCAGATTTTGGGCGGTGGCACGGTGTAGCTGGATAGAGGGTTAGGTTATTAGGGTTTTTAGGATTAAGGGTAGTTTAGTCTTTTTTAGTGTAATCGGGTCTGATGGGTTTTTGGATTGTAAATGGATAATGGGTTTGGATATTGGGTAATATTATTGTAATAGGTTTATAGGTATTGTATGGGTTGTTGGTTTAATAAAAATGGGCCTTAATTTTTGGATTAGATTTAGTTTGGGCTTAGGCCTAGACAAAAATGGGTTATGATAGCTCGGATAACCAAAACCATAACTATAAAAAATATAAATAACCAAAATAACATTTTCAAAATTAATCAACTATCTCTCTCATAATTCAACCATGACTCCATCTCTGATAACTACTAAACACAAATAAAAGTCTTGTACAATATGTTAATGTTATATTTAGGCTTTAACTATAAAATTAGTGCTCAAATTATGTTTTTTTACGATAAGTGCCTAAAGTATTTTTTGGTTAAAATAAGTGCATAAATTTTTATTTTTGGCTTGTTTTAAAGTCATCTGAGGCACTTACTTTGACACTTATTTCAACAAAAAATAAAATTTTAAGCACTTATTTCAGCCAAAAAATACTTTAAACACCTATCTCAGCAAAAAAAAAACTTAAAAGACCTATTTCAATACTTTAAGCACCTATTACAAAAATATATATAATTAAATACTTATTTTATATAGTTAAGCCTTATATTTATCATTATACGTGATAAAATTATTTATATTATTTTGTACGAATTTATTCACAAGTTGAAAATAAAATGACGGCAAAATTACTCAAATATTGTTATTTAATTTTCCAATAATGACATTATTCATTTTATTTTCAACAATATGGTACTTTACTGTAGCAAATCAAAAGTTGGCTAGATTGTAGTCCGATTTTAAACAGTGACCTTCATAATGATATTAAAATAATGAAGTCGGATAGATTGCAATCCGACTTCAAATATTGTTTTCACACATGACGTGCATAGATCAATAGAAAATGACATCAACCTTAATTTTTAATATTTTTTAAAAAATATTATTTAAAAACGATTGAAAACAATCCAACTTATAATTACTACAATAAAATACCATATCGTTAAAAATAAAATAAAAAGTATCATATTATTGAAAAAAATTTAACAATAATATTTGAATAATTTCATCCGAAATGACAGTGCGAAGAAAAGACGGAGAAAGTAAAAGTGAAAAAGGAAAAGCAAGCTACGCGGGTGGGATTAACCCACGTTGTCCAATGTCACTGTCATCCATAAAAATAGAAAAGAAATACTAATAGAAACAAAACATTGTCGTTTAGTTTGTTGTTGCTGAGATAGATTCGTAGCATTTTGAGAAAGCCCATCATTGAAGTTGATGCTTCTGTCCGTACCTCACCCTCCCCTTTCTGTCCAACCGGATCTTCATCCGCTCCACAATTTTAATTCTATTTCTTATTTTGTCTTTAATGTTTCACTCAGCAACTACAATATAATACTCCCCGCTCCCCAAATATTTAGCTAAAATATCTTAATATTTAATTAAATAGTATTATATTTTTTTAAAATAATTTAATTTTTAATTATTCGTTTTTGAGTTAAAATGGTTTTTTTTGAAGAAATTTATATATCAACTGACGATAAATGGCTTGAAATAACGTGACAAACATATATAGCAGTGTATACTGGCATAACAGTATCATATAAACAAATGTGTTGGCTTGAAAAATATTGCACCAGTCAAATTTTTTTTTTACAAAATTATATAAAATATAAAATAATTTTTTTTGTTGACTTATCATTCTGTCAAGTCATTTCAAACTGTTTATTGTTAGTTTCTAACAATTTTCATCCGCAAAAGAGCCTTTTAATCTAAAATAAAACGTTGAGGGTTGAATTGCTCCAAAAAATAGAGGCCAAAATAATCATCCAGTCAAACATTCGGGGTATTTTTTGACTTTATGCCCGAAATAATTTGTAAAGATGAACTTAGTAAAAGTATTTATAGAGTTTTAGAATATATTAGATTTCGGGATATATATATATATATATATATATATATATATATTGAATTTTTGTGATATTTACTTTTATAATGAATCATTATTTCTCTCGTACTGAGTAAACAATAATGCCAACTATGTTATTGTAACACCCCTATAAATCAGGCTGGGAGTTTAAAAGTGATCACATGTTTTGAGAGGTTCAATTGGAGTTAATTGAATAAGCTAGCTATTGAAATTGAAAGCAAATTAGTTAAAAATTAAAGGAGCTAAGGATCAATTAAGAATTTGTTAAGTGAGTATATTACAAGGCTTGTGATGGATTGTATATTGAAAAATTGTTTGATTAAAGAATTAAATGTGGTGGATTTAATTGTAAAGAATAAGAATTGTACATGATGTTGAAGCTTAATCTATGAAATAGTTTAAAAAAATTTAATTACTCTGAAAATCTTACAGGCTTATAAGTTAGTTCAAGCCTTTAAATGCAATGTAATGTTTGAATGAGTGTTTAGTAGCATTTTTTAAACCGGTTTAACTCTTAAATCGAGTAGAGAGTGTTACAGTTATATCTAATTTTTGGCTCTTGTCTTATTTAGTATTAAACTCTCGTTACTTTTTTCGTTTATGAATTTTTAAAATTTACTTATATTTGAAATACTTTTCAAATTGATGTATGAAGATCTCGAATACTGAATTTACAAAGAAAAAACTCATATTATCACTTATTTAATGCCTTGTGAAGATGCTAAGAAACTGACATTGTGTAGGAAAAAAAATAGGAGTGATATTTTTGAAAGTAATCTTATAATGTATAATAATTTACTTCAATGTTCTTAATAAAGAGACGTATATTCTCTTTTTCTCGTTTAAGTTTAGAAAATTTTAACGAGGTTGTAAGGTATTTTTTTCTTATAAAAAATAAAGAGACATATATCATAAATAATGCACCTAAAACTAAAAAAAAAAAACACATTTTAACCAATTCAACACATAAGTAATCATCCGAGAACACTAAGAAGTCACCCGAAGCATTTATACATTTTAAAAGGTGAAAATTTAAATGCCTATAAACACATATTAACATATGATTTATGAGTTTGGACAAAGGGCAAGTGTCATTTATAACATTATCTCATTATTAAAAAGATGTAGAAAAATATGATTAACCGCGGCCATGACAATAATAATTCTAGTTAAAATTTAATAAAATGGTTAAAATAGTATTGTTTTTATTAGAATTTGATAATATACATGTATGAGTAGAATGGTAATTAGGATTGTGAATTCAAATATTTGTCTATTTTTTAATTTGCATTATTTGTGTAGATGCGATTTAAATATTTAAATCTAATTTATATTAAAAAATATATTAAGATCTACTAATTGGTTTAGTGGCTAATGATGCTTATATTGTCCCATCTTGTATGGATTTGAATTCTGATATGTGAATGTAATACCTTTTTATTTAATAGAAAAAAGAGAGAATATATTTGTTTTGAGGGAATTCGAATCTTTCATTTGAATTGTATATCAATACTCAAATAATTTACGAGTAAAATATAAATTTTTAAATAAATTTATTGGTAGAGATGATTGCCTGATTTGGTTTGGTGGTGCGGTAAACTGAAATATGATTTTTTTTAGTAATACGCATGTCTGTCTTACGGTGTCCTGGCCGATAAGAAAACGTGTAACACAATAATACAAATATGGGTTGGGCTTGTTCATCTCATGTCCAAAGTAAAAGTCAAGCCCAAAAGCCCATCCAATTAAAGTTAAGTTCAACAACATGAATCCAATGATGGAATAAAAGCTTGAGGGTTTGTGAAAAATAAATGTAAAATCTTAGCACAAGTAGTGTAATTAACATTGTTTATTATTTTAAAGAAATTATGAAGAGTAAAACGACAGCAAATGAGACAACATACTCATAAACCATGGAATGGACCCTAAACTTGTTCAGATAAGTAAACCTTAATTATTACTATATAGTTTTACTAGAAACCTTGAATGGGTGCAGATGTTTTAGGTTCCCTCCCTACAAAGTGTAGGGCGAAATCTAAGGGCACTCGGACTTGCCCTTGGAGTTCTTCAAGACGTCTACCTTTGAGCACACCGGCTTGCACTTGCAACTGTAGAAAACTGCCATTGATCAAACCACAAAGTCAACCATTAGCTTCACAAATAAATCAAAAGGCATTCAAAGAGTGAGAATTTTTTGTGTTTGACCTGCGATCGACACCGCGAAGAGAGAGGAGCCGAGAATAAGAGGAAGAAACAGGAATAGCACCAGAATAAGAGGAAGAAGCAGGAATAGCAGCAGCGCAAGCAGGGCAGTTTTCATTTTCTTTGCTTTATAGGAACCAAAAATCAAAGCAAGTGTAATATTGCTTTTGCTTGTGCTTTGTTATGAAAAATGATTCCCCGAGTGGGTTCATTTATATAGCGAGGAGCATGCTAGGGATGGGTTAAAAAGGTCTGTAATTTCCTTTGAAAAATAAGTAAGATCGATCAGCAGCAAATTCCAGGTTATGATTTGGATCAGTTGGGGGTGACATCTCGTATTGGTTTACTGTTTTAGTTATTGTTACTTGGATTTGAAAGTAAATGTCAGATATGAGAGTATATGTTATAGAAATATATATATATATATATATATATATATATATATATTTTTAATTCTTCTTCATATTCAGGACGGAACTAGAAATATATAAATAAAAATATTATAAAATTAAAATTTTGAAAAGCTCGCAATAGGATTTTAAAAAGACTAAAAGAATTATAGAACAAATTTTACTTTTTGAAAAAAAATATATTTTATTGCCATTGAAAAAAATTGATAGGGATCACGCCCCCCAAAACCCTCCTCTATGTCCCGCCATTATTCGTATTTAGAGAATTCCTTATCATATTTTTTTTAAGCTATCGGATTTTGTTCAAGACATTTAATAAGAGAATACTCCATATAAAATACGTTAACCATTTATTTATATGTTGATTTTTGAACTTATTGAATAGTCCTAAGGATAAAGTATTTTATGTTTCTAAAAAATTAATAGTAAAAAATAAATACTATCATATAATCATAATAAAATATTTAAAAAAATTATCTTAACCCTCTCGAAATATAATCCCCGACATATTAGGCTTTCTCTAGGTTTATAATGTCGCATCATTTTCTTTTTCATTTTGTTTAGTCGCAGACAACAATATTAATTTCGGTGTTAATTGTTAACTGTTAATAATTTTTTATATTATATTATATTTTTGTTTTGATTTTTTTAGTTTTTAATAAGAATAATTTTATCTTTGTGGTACGTCATCTTCTGTCTTGTGGTACATTTTTTTTTGTCTTTTGGCACGTGGTTATTTTGCTAATCTTCTATGCTTTAGACCCTCATATTAGAATTGGATACACGATTTGCGTATGTGGGTAGTTTTCGCACGACGCTCAGCTCTGATTTGCGGTTGTAGACAATTTTTAATAGTTTGACCTTTTTGTGGTTCGTTTACCGAAATAATCAAATCTGATCATATTTATGTTTTGTTCAAATCTTGTGGTTTGGTTTTTTAATTTTTTCATGTACGATCATTATATGATCTCAAGTGACTAATTTATTATGTCATCGGTTATAAAAATATTCAAATTATATATTTAGTTTACGACATAAGAAAGATTCTTGACATATTGACTAACTATACTCCATATATCACTTTCTATGAATGCCGTGGCCATGAAAGAGGAAATGGTAGGCCATTTACTTTCCCCACCTAACCCAATTACCTATCCATTACAAACCTAGCCCAATAAATTAAAAGTAGTCCATTTTAAAATAAACAATAACTAAACCAAAATATAAATGAACATCAAAGTTTCCTTTTGATGGATTTAAATTTAATTTAGTAAAAAATAATGGTTTACATGTATATCACGATTATCCCCTATTAAATTTGTCGAAATTAATGTTTTATTCGAATTAACTAATTGAACCGATCATGTTCAGATGGATTAACCTATTAAAATCTTGAAAGCCGACAACACCCTGAAATTGACTGCAATGACAGTGATAGCAGAAAACAATGAAGCAATTTTGGGACAAAAGTGCAAAAAAGCAGCTAAAATGGTGTGAAGTACATATTGCATTGTTAGCGGTTATAACCATAAGATATTACATTAAAAATGTTTCTTCACGTTAAAAGAATGATACACCACCGTATATGGAAATGGCAACCATGTTAAATCAATTATTATTAAACTTTATCTTGTATGACCATATTCTTAAGATAATTTATTATTTTATTATTACAAATATTTTTAGATCTTCATACAAAGTAATGTGGTCTCTCAATTCTTAACTTACATCTCTCTCATATTAAAAAAAATTACCATCAAAACTAACTTCGAGCGATAATGGAGTAGTCACATCCTGAAATAATCACAAAAGTAAATTTCATATAATTCGTATATAAAAAATAATTATTTTTAATTTTTTCTTGGGCAACATCAAATTATATTTTAATTTACAATTTTAAAACTAATAGTAGTAATGTTTATTTTATTTGGGGAAAGGACAAGAGCTGTCAAGATTTGAACCCTAGTTCGATGTCAATTTAGAAAATATTATAATTTACTCACAAATATAGTTCCCTCTTATTTATAGTGGGAGGGGCCTATGTCCCTCAACTCCTCATTTTATTCACTTCTTGTACATAAATAAAAACATTAGTATTTATTACAAAACAATATCAGGTAATAATACCTAAAATCATCCAACTGCTCCCCATGGTTCTGAAGACTGTAGTAAGATGAGGATGATACTGCACTTAAAACCTGAAATTTCCAATTATCAAGCTGTTTAATAAATCTTTCTTCCATTAAAACTGAAGATACAGTCATGGACATATTAAATTCCATTCTACATAATGGGAAACATCAAACATCCAAGTATAAAGCCTAAAGGTGCTTTATAATCTCTAAGCTTCAGAATCAGGGCAGGTTTTTTCGTACAAGCTATAAATGAGTGTAGACTTAGACATTTGAGGCTCTCTTTCCAGAGCTGCAATCACATCCTTAATCGAAATACTACGAGCCACTCTGGTATGGGGTGTGAGCATCACCCCCCGGTTCCGGCCGAACTTCTTGCTTCCTCCTGTTCAAAGAAAGAAGAGTGAAAACTAAAGCAAATATATGATAACAACTTTGTAACGGAACATAACGCGCGAGAATTAAAAGTTGCCTAATGATACTTTTGGAACAGGCAGTGCAGGGATGATTTAATTACAACCCCCCTAAAAAAAAAAAAACTCTGAACTCTGAAGACAAGCATATCATAGTCATAATAAATGATAATTAGGGTTTATCAATGCATCAACACCTTACAAAACAGTGATATAGGTAGATGTTAAGCAATTTCATACAAGTACATTTGCTTTACATAGTTTTCCGAATGCTCAAAAATCAACCGTCAAATTTCCTTCCCATAAAAAAATAAAATAAAAAAGGGATCAAATTTCCTAATCATTAGTATCTTAGTATATGCAATCGTGTCTTGCTATCGCATTGCTTCTATAGTTCACTACTTGAATCAATTCCATTGATAATACAAAATACGAACCAATTCCAATTTTCTCATATGTATACCAGGCAATCATGACCACGCCATCTAATGTAACAGTACACACGATGAACCTTACAACAATATTAACCAGTTATATACATCAAATTAAAATTGAGAAGAGTTGTAGCAATGAACCAAGCTTTTACCAGATGCATGAGTGTGCAGACCCCTTTTTTCAGATTCTTGATTGTCCTTTGTACTTTTCCCAGATGCAGATGAAGGCCTGTGGTTCACATCTTTACCAGCTTGTGAACCAGATGCTGCATCTGCTCCCCCCTCACGTTTCTGGCGAGCTTGCTCAGCCATAAGTTGCCATTTTGATAGCATGTCATCCCCTCCGACAGCAGCACGTGCAGCAACATTTGCAGCTGTGGCCCTCATCTTGTCATCATCATCCTTGTTCACCTAAACATCACCATAGAGTTCATCCTCTTATTTAGATGATTAAGAAACATATAATGTTCGAAAATTACTAGTTGATAATACCTTTACTACTTTTGCCCGACTATCATCTTTCTCCTTGTCACCGTCAACAGCAGTCTCTGCCTCAGGCTACAACCACATATATTTAGCAGATACAATGAAGGAATAAATGACACAGCATGCCCAATCTTAAATACGTCAGTACATTATTAATTCCTTGTTTCAAATGTACAATAGATAATCATATCAGGTAAATTGAAACAGTACCCACTTCATTAAGTTTTCGGAGCTTCTCCACCTCGGCCTGCTTTTTCTCCCATTCTCCCCTGGCATTCTGGTTCATCATCATAATTTGCTGACGGACATCTGAGGAGATAAGTGTCCGGTGCCTAGGCTTCTCAACATCAACACGCTACAAGAGATTCATTCAAATTAGAAAGATATAAAGAAAATTCATGTCAACTGAGAGGAACCGAGACTGACCTGTTTCGACAGTCTGATTAAATTGCATATGAGCCCCCGCATTCTTTCCTCCACACTCTAGAGATTCAGATGCATGAGGAAATGTATAAACTCAATATAAGGAAAAGGGCCAAGAAGCTAGAGCATCTCACCAGGGACAAACATCGTTCCACATCATTGCTTATATTCTTCAAACCACTTTTGGCCACTGCAAGAAGACAAAGAAAAGCAGACATGATTATGGCTTATAATGAGAAGTAGAATTTAATGTACAACATTGAAGGACTAAGGACCAGGGAGGTATAAAGAATATTAACTAATTTCAGCCAATTTCTTCTGCAAAGGGGTTTTCTTCAAAAAGAGTCTTTCCTCTTCTTCTTGCACAACCCTTCTAGATACTTCTGAAACTCGACTCTCGTCCTTGGGGCCAGACAAAAGTTGCTCTTCTTCTTCCTATTTAACAGCATAACATAAATAGAATCTGACTTTTTCTTTTAGGGATTTCGAAAATACTTAATAATTAAATTTAGGCAGAGATGACTATAAAGTATCATACCCTGAGATTGACTCCACTAACAGCAGTGACATCATTTAGTTGTTCAATACTCTGATCTGAAAATGCTCCAGACACTTTTTGCTTCTTGCTGTAGGAACTCATTGAATATGGACGAAAAATGATTTAATAGGTTGATATCAAGAAGGAATCAAATGGTTTTCGATTGATCCTTGGTAACCATTACAACTTTACACGCAATCAAGCAATAGAGAGATCAATTTAACCTTGACAGTGGTGGTGATGAACCAAGAGCTTCCAGTGGTTTCTTCTGGCCTACAGAAGGCTTTTTTGGCGGGGTTCTTGCATTGACCCCAGCTGGAGCAGGCACAGATGGATTTCTAGACCTCAACTGAAAAACACGAAAGCAGAAAATTTGACAAAAGAAACCGAGAAGTCATAAGCATGTGCTTCACTGGGAAAACACTAAACTATATAAATTTCAAAAAAGGGATATATATATATATAAATTTCGAATAAGTGAACTGAATAGAAAGTAAATTCAAAATCAAGAACAACGCCATATATATAATTGCATGTTTAAACAACCCTGTTATATAGCACTGATTTTGGGAAGTTTGCCTACTCTACTGTAAAGTCAGAACAACTAAAGAGCAAAATCTAATAAGTCGGCAAAACAGCTCATGATCCATCTACATGAGTCAATGTCGCTTGCTATCAAGTTATTATACATCACAATCCATGTGTATATGCATTTCATAACTAAAATAAGGCATCACTCCAAGATGGCAAATACTTGACTCATAACTTTTCATGTAAACCTTTAAAACAAAGTGGTAGGCATCACCAAGAGCATCCAGAATCATCCATCAAGATATCACAATGAGAAAACATAGACTAAGATGAGAATACCGGTACATTAGAATTCATTTGTGTTGTGATGGAACGAGCAGGGAAGCCAGCTCTGGAAGATTGCTTCTCTCCAGGCTCATCCTTTGGAGTATTTCCTTGTTCAACTAGTGTAGTCGGCGCTCCGTGGGTGGATGACAAATGAGGCCTATGCTGGTCAGCACTTTGATCAACAGATTCCTGCTTCACATTAGGGCCAGGATTCAGCTCCTTACTCAGTGAGGCTTGCCAAGGAACTGAACCACCTGAAAAGTGAGAAAGTGATGTGCCCTGCAATCTATTTGGATCATTAGAGTTTTGTCTCTCAAGCTTAGTCCCACTCATCATGTTCATTGCCCGGGTTGATCCTCCAACAGGATTCGGTCCCATGCTTTGCTGATGTGCGGTTTGCCTCATGTGTGGATCATGAGGTTGCGGCTTTAGAGTGGAACCTGACGTATTAACATTTGACCCAGAATATGTGTGATAACTATTACTCCCGTACATGGAGAATGAATTTTGTGGGAAATTCAAATGTTGTTGCTGTTGTTTGTTAATTCCTTGTGCCGGAATTGAAGAACGGCCTCTTTCTTGATTCACAGTGGTTGAACTGGAGGAAGAAATTTGACTACCTAGCATTCCAAAGCGAGAATCCGATTGACGATCCATCTCTTGAGACTTTTGAGCCTTGTTTTCACCAGACAAATAACTTGAATTAGGCTGCACGGGGACTGCTGGAGAAGGGGCATGAGTTGAATTGGCAGGAGAATTAGGACCCTTTTGGTGCAGCTGAGTTAATGAATGCGGACCAGCAACAGATGGCATCCGGAGTGCAGTAGGCTGTGTTCCGGCATGAGACTGTAGCGGGAACTGATTGGAACTCACCTGAAAGTATGGATATGTCATATGAGGTTTTAGCTTCTTCTCTTTTTCTTTCATAATTAACACGCACTCAACTAAAGCATCAGTTTTTACTTTAATTACATGGGACATTTGAGCTCACCTGCATTTGTAACTTGTTAACTGCCAACCTCAGCATCTGGTCTCCTACAATATCTCTCATGTGCCTGACAAATACGTCTTTTGCAATTTCATTTTTCTAACAGGAAAAGCCAATAGAAAAATCAGGAAAAAAAGAGAAGAGAAAAAAGTCCATTCTATCTATTGTGCCCATTACTAAATAATTACAATAGTTGCAGCAAATGTGTAGATATTAGAAATCCACCTTTAGTTTATCATATAGTGTACGAAGCTGCATGACTCTGTCTTTATCAAGTTGAGGCTCTAAGGCAGGCAATAACACAGCAAAAGGAACTTGTTTTCCTCGATTCATGGGCTTATTTGGCTGCTCTGCTCCACTGGCCTGTTGATTACTCATCTTCTGTAATTTTGCATATTGTGATTCACTGTCTTGATTATTGGTTCTCTCAGGTTCACATGGGGTAGGACTTTTTTCAGTAGTCTGAATCCCAGTCGTTTGAGAAACCTGGACAGGAATTTGTTCAGGTACTCCGTGTTGACGATCATCATGGGGTTGTTTTTGCTGTGGTAGTAGACGATTATGTTCCTGCTGAACATCATTTGGCCGTTGTACTTGTTGCTGACTTCCCATAACAACAGCTCCCTGCTGCTTTTGCTCCATCTCAGATGAAGTCTTCTGTTGCTGCTGTGCACTTTGAAGGACTTGATGATTTTGGAAGTTGGTGTTTCGGTCTTGCCCAGGGGTTGGCCATTGTGCAATTGCAACCGACTGACCGGATGCAGGATTGCTTCCTTGAGATAAAGCTGCTGTATCTTTCAAAACGTGTACATAACATAACAAACATTCAATGAAATTCCGAGGAGAACCAATTTATAACCAACAATTGCAATTATAACACAAAAGTAAGCTAATGACACTCTCAATCAAGGAAGTCTAAACCCTAATTCACAAAAATCACTCAATTCCACTCTAAAAGATACTATTTATGAAAGTGAACCTAGTATCTTAGTCTTGCAAATTAGAAGCCAATTGTGAGCGAAACCTAGAAAAGAAGAAAAGATGATACCAGCAGTTGAACTAGACTGCTGAGAAGCCGACGCATCGCCTTCAATATCTCGATTCAACGCGGCCTGGAAAGCCTCAACGTCAGCTCCAGAATGCATAGACTCGTCCTATTAACAGTGTTTTTTTAAAAAAACAAAATTGGAATACAGATTAAATAACCTGCACTTATTACGAATTGTATGGATATTGCAGAGAGTAAAGGAAAACCCAGAAGAAAGAAAAACCTCGTCCTCTTCAAGGAGCTTTACTATGGAAGGGTCCATCACAAGCTATACCGGAAAACGGCTGTCGTTGACTCTGCCTAGCCGGCCGGTGAGCGGGAATCCCTCAGCTTACCGGATTGTAATTAATATAGTAACTCAAATTAAAATTACAGGAAAAAAAACGAAAATGAGAAGAAAAAGAATTAAGAGAAGTTCACGAGGGAGAAAGAGTAGTTTTATAGTGAATGGAGAAGAGGAAAGCGTTTACTAACGAACGCCGTTCTTAGCTTATGAAGAGTTTAGTAGGGCTTTACTGAATGGCTAATTTTGGATCGGTAAACTCTGTTCGTAATGGGCTTTATGGGCTCATAGTAGAGGCTTTCTGGGTTTAATCGAAATACTCGTAAATTGTTCGAATATGATTCTATATTTTTTTTACAATAACATCTAAATTTTATTAATCACTATGAAAGATAATACAATACAATGCATCGAAAACGGAAAAAAAATAGACAAATTCACTAAAAATCTCTTACAATAGTGCAAAGAAAAGTAAATACTTCCACCGAGATTAGCATACCAAAATCTAGAAATCTTCATGAATCTCCTTGTCTCTATCCAAAGGAGACGCTTTCTACCCTTGAAAAAGGAGTGGTTAGCGAACTAAGCTATCAGACAGATTACTCCGCTACCTAAGCCTGATTACATCGGCAACCAGCCATCAACCAAATGGGGATCTATCTTTCTAAGACCACCGACAGAACCATAATTAGAGATTAGCGTCATGAAGATCTCTGTACGAGCACCAACCGACCGCTAAGGTATGCTAAAAATCATGCCACAAGGACAGACGAAACGAACCACAAAAAAAATCAAATAAAAACGTGTCACAAAGACAAAGAAAACATGTACCACAAACATAAATTCTTATTAAAACATGAAAAAACAATAAAAATGATAAACTTAGTGGTCGAAATCAATATTAAGATTAGTTGCCGACCACCAATCAAAAGAAGAAAAACAAAATTACAAGCAACAGAAATTTGAGAGAAAGCTGCTAAGTTAAAAGAACTCTATAAACTTATTGAAATATAAATAGAAGAAATTTGCGGAGAATATAGATCTTTTATTGCTTGTATATTTTTTAAAGTATTATTTTTTGGTATAATTAAAAGTATCTAATTGTTTATTTTTTTATTAAATAAAGAAGTATTACATTTTTAGACTAGAATTTGAACCTATACAAGATGGTATAACTTGAGTATGCTTATTCACTAGGTCAATTAGTGAATCTTTATCAAATGAGTAAATTTTGAATATGTGAATCATGATTCGTGTAATTCTTAAACAATATCAAACCTTTTATTTTAAATTATTATTAAAAGTCTTAAATTCAAACTTGAAATTAAGTATAAATAATCAAAATCGAAGTCAAATATAGAAAAAAAAAACCAAACTCGTTATTTATTATGTATCCCATCCTAATTCAAAATTTAATCGAATTTGAATTCAATAAGTAATGATAATAGTATAAGGTAGATTATTTATTCATATTCAAACACTATTTTCTACATGAAGACAAATATAAGATGTAAAAAAAATCTAATCAGATTCGAGTTTCTTTTCATGTTAAATTCTAACTTATCTAATTTCCACTTAATCCATCCATATAAAACGATTTTCCCATCTAATGTTGCTACTTGGGAGTATAATCCATTAACCAATCAATGCATTTGGTTGTAAAAACACTCGATCAACTTCACATGGAAGACACTTACCTCGGATAGCATCCGTTGCTTGTTTAATTGCTGAGTTCTTGCCTTGTTAACAACTGAATTCGGTGATTTGTACATTCTCTGTACCAAAGAATCGGTGTTAATTTAAATAACTAAAAATATAATTTTTTTTTTCAAGTCACTCGCCTATACTACTACCTATAAATAATATATTGGAATTGTTATTCAAAAAGGTATTTTACTCATATATTATTGTTGGAAATGGATGAAATGATCGAATTATTTGCTCGTCTAGGGATATTTTTATAGTGCATGGTCAAAGTCGTTTTCTCTTTTTCAGTGATGTTAAGAAATTATATTATTTTTCTGACATATTAAAAGAAAGTTTTAGAAAATGTCGTTATAATTTTTATGATGACTTTAAAAATAATGTCATACATTTTTAAGGATTTCTATGATACGTAAAATTTTGATATACAAGCTGTATAAAAAATAATTTTATATAAATATGTATATTTGTATTATACAATTCAAATCTTAAATTATTAACTCTAATATTAAAAAATTAAACTCTAAACTTTAAACCATACACCTTAAATTCTAAATATTAATCTTAAATTTTAAACCCCACAATCTAAACTTTAAACCCTAAGCCCTAAAATTAAAAAGCACGTATAAACTAAAATTTACACGACATGTGTATTAAAGTTTTTTCCTTTCAAAATATTGTAAATTCATTCCCAATTCAACAAATAATTACTACAACATACTAAACTACCCAATGGCGGAGCTAAAATTTTTATATAGTGATGCCAAAGTAGAGTACGAGGTATGGGTGATTCTGATACTATTGTAATAAGTATCGTTGACCCGATATCTTAACAAATTAAGTAGAGTCAAATCAAATACTTGTGAAAAAAATTAAGCTAACTCCTTAAAAATTCATACCCCAACAAACTAAATAGGGTCGATTGTACTCTCACATTTGACAGTACCTCTGCCCATGAAACTACCAATGTTTTTTTTCAAGTACATTATTGGAGAAAAAAATGGGTGATTCTAGGGTGCTTCGTGTCTAGGATGTGATAAAAAATTAAGTTTCAAAACTTGCTCAATAACTCAAAATGTTAGATTTTAAATAATATTTTAAGTTGATTTTTATCAAGTTTCGATACTTTGTCAAAACATGTATCGAAACTTGTCAAAAGTCGTAAATAAATTAACTTAAATGTTATAAAAAAATCTAACATTTTAACTTTCTGAACAAACTTTAAAGGTTTAACTATAAAATAGGTGCCCAAACTTTGCCACTTTTTTGCAATAGGTGTTTAAACTATTTTTTGGCTAAAATAGGTGTCTAACTTTTTTTTGTTTGAAATAGGTGCTTAAAGTTTCATTCTATTATGTTTTAAGGTGCCGCCGTTAAAATTTTTTAACACCCAATCAGAATTTGACATGTGTTTTTTTATTTTATTTGATTAACTTTTTTTTCAAAAAATTGAAAAAATAAAATATTTTAAAAAAAATCAAAAACTTCTCAAAAATTTCAAAATAGTCTCAAATTTCAAAATTGGTGTCATGCCAATCGGACCTCACCCAAATTTCAAAATTGGTGTCATGCCAAATTCCAAAATTGACGTTATTGTCGCCGTCGATAGTCTCGTCGGAACTTCACAAAATTTTCAAAATAGTCTCAAATTTCAAAATTGGTGTCATGCCAATCGGACCTCACCCAAATTTCAAAATTGGTGTCATGCCAATTGGAGAAAATGGGCAGGAGACTTCAGAGTCGGCGGTGGTAAGGTCCGACGAGACTATCGACGGCGACAATAACGTCAATTTTGGAATTTGGGGTTTGAGGTTTTAAGGATGGGATGGAATGTCGTCTAGAGGTTTTTTAATTTTTTTTGAAATTGAAATTAATTTATGGTTGTTTAATTTTTTTTAGGATGGGATGGAATGTCGTCTAGAGGTTTTTTACAATCAGATGACGAAAGCACCTGACTCGTGTCTAGAAGATTATATCTCGAGGGTCGGATTTTTGCACGTATCAAAAATCATTGGAGGTGCGAAATTGGATGTTGATTTGATCAACGCGATTGTAGAGAGATGGAGGCCGGAGACACATACATTCCACTTTCGATGCAGTGAGACGACTATAACCTTGGAGGACGTGTCATATATTCTCGGTTTGCTGGTTGACGGAGAGGCTATTACCGGTCACAGCAGTGGTGACTGGCGTGGCCTGTGTTTTGAGTTGCAAGGGGCTGCACCAGAAAGGATAGATGGTGGCTCTGTGTTTCTGAGGTGGCTGCAATAAAATTATAGCCATTTACCGGATGATGCGAACGAAGAAGTGAAGATGGTAAATAATATTATTTTTTATGAATATTAATGAAATAATTAAAATTTCATATGTTAATATATTTTTTCCTACTGTATGCATATGCTCGCGCTCATATTCTACAAATAATCGGCGGGATATTGGTGTCTGACAAATCCTGCAATAAAGTACACATGTTGTGGTTGCGGTATTTTGATGATGCCAGTAGATTGAGTTGGGGATCGGCGGTACTGACATTTCTCTTTAGGGAGATGTGCAATACCACTAATCCAGAGAAGCACGACATTGGATGTTGTCTTCTATTGCTGTAGTCTTGGGTGTGGTTTAGAATGTCATTTTTACTCCCTGAACTGAGCGTGCCGAGTCTATATATTTTTCAACTATGTTTGAGGTAAGCAAAAAAAGTATATATATATATATATTTATTTAAAAAGTAAATATTTTTAATAGCCATTTTTAATATTAAAGTTATGTTTGTTGTTATGTAGGTGGAGCAGTAATTTAAGTCATGTTGGTCTGCCCAAAGGTTTGAGGCTATCAAACAGGATATTGATAATGAATCCAGGAATCAGGTAAATATTTGGAGTTTGAATTTAATATTGAATTTGATCTATTTATTTAAAATAAAGTTTATTAACTCAGTTATAATTGTATATTGTACAGTTTTTGTAGACATCGTACGCGGATCAGAGTATCCACGAATGCTTGTATAAATTTTAAGACGGGACAAAGATTGCTTGGATGGTGAAGGTACCACTCATCTTCTATGCTATAGTTGAGTGGCATCCGAGCGATCGCATCTTCGGCAGTTTGGTTGTGTCCAAAGAATTTCGGAGAACCCTCCAAATTTTGACGAATTACATAGGCTCACTCGACAAGGGAAACTTGAGGAAAATAATTTTAATTGGTTTAATATTTTATCAATTTGAACGTAGTTTATATTTATAAATAAAATTTAAAATTTTGATATTGCGTGGTAGGTGGATTGGTCGGTGAGGCACATAGAGTGGATTGCTCAGTGGAGGGAAATAGATCTTACGCGATGACAGCCCATTCGTGACTATGTAATGTTTGATATGATGGTCAGACACGTTTACTTTGCGTGGTACTTGGTGAATCAGAAGCCAAATCTTTTGACTCTAGAGGAGTAAGCGGTTGTCATTGAACGTGTGCAATGAAACCGCCATCGGACTGAACATGCAATAGGAGCACGTACGACTTCTGGCGCTGCTTCGGCGTTGAGGAGGAGAAATGCTTCTGCCTCCTTAACACCGGCACCATCGCAGGCCAACCAACCGATCTGACCATAGGCTTTTACCCACTTGATGCATACATCATTTTATCCGCCACGGAGCCCGATAGAAAGTTATTTCACGCATGTTGTGGGCAACCCCTGCGATTCATTTTCGGCCCTGATAAGTGGGACACCAAGTGTTCCTACAACTTTCGAACCTTTGTATCCGTTTCAATCGTTGGAAACCGATTTTGGGGCAGGGTTTGTTCAACAAACACCACCACAGTCCCTGTTCTTCACAATTGGGCCATGTGGAACGAGTGGTACTGCTGGAGATAGAACTGGGAATGAGGACGACGATGTTGATGATGATAAGCAGCAAGTTGAGACTTTTCACCGTCGGTGCAATCCCGATCGACCTCGGCGTCCACCAGGTTGTGGTACCGGTGGACTTAGGCATCATTAGTTAATTTTTCCTTTATTTAATAATTTTAGTTGTACATCGTTGTTATTTTCAAATGAAATATTTCTTTTAGTTTATAATTTTTTTAGTATTAAATATTTCACATTTATTTTTTTGAACGATTTTGACGAAATAGTTATACCAAACGCATTGATAACAAATACGAGCGGGTAACAAAAACGTTATTCTTTTTATATCAGTATTTAAATTTTAAAAATGCGAACTACACTCGCATCTTGCCAAACACGAATTTGCCTACGCTTGACACGTCTGAAATGGCATGTCATAAGTAATTCGCGGTCTGTAGGAAGCGAGTTCAGGATTCCTGACGTGTCAGGGGAACTCGCAGTTGGTGAGACGTGAGTTCGCTCTATAAAACTCAGCCTGAACTCGGTGCCATATGTAGTGGATGTTTTGATTATATTGTAGCTATTAATGGCAAAAGGCCACGTATCTGAAAAGTTTTTTTGCAAAGAGATTTCTCGGATATTGTGATTTGTTGGTATATGTAGTTGTATTTATATGATGGGTACATGGTATTGGTGGGATACCAGTTCTACTGAGATATGTGTTGCGTCTTTTTATTCAAGATGAACGATAAATCACAATATCTAAAAATGTGCGATCTTCTTAAAGTGCCGATATACTTCTTAACCTTTTGTTCGAGAGTGCCGATAACTTACTTTTACGCCCACATCATTGAGGCTATGTGAAGATCACCGTACGTAATCGTAGTTAAAGCCCCTACCATTAAAGATGATGATGGAAATGGGTTAGAAATGGCGGCCTCCATGGGGACCTCAAAATTCTTGACTGTCTATATCATCGAAGAATGTGTATGTATTAGGGATACAATTGACCGGCTACAATGTCACTGACCTCATCCTGGTGCTGTACAAGATGCCATCTTTGGTCGGGGTCTTGATGCCAGACAAATCCCACAACAAAGTACATTTGATGTAATCGGAGTCAAGACTACAAATATAAAATGACCGGTACCACAAAATTTACGAAACTTTGCGTGTAATCAAATTTGGTGGGTTACAGAATTTGGTAGGGCATCGGTTACATTTTATATCGTGGGTTACAACTTTTGGTGGGTTATCGATTACAAGAAAATATGTGTTTAATTTTATTGTTTGTAAGGTTATTATATAAGTTCATGTTGAAATATAATTTCTATTTTGTAATGTAAGTAAACATTTTTCTTTGATTTTGTTAATCGAAATGTTAGTTCTTCTAGTGATTTTGTTAATTGGTGGGATGTAGAAAAAATAGATTGACGAAACGTGCTACACGATAGTAAATTGAAATAGCTACACTGACTTTAAATTACTAAGCCTAGTTAAAATGAATGGATGAGAAATATGATTCGGTGTCCTCGTAGTCTGTAATTATGTCAGATGTTAAGTTTAGTTCCTATATTATTTGTTCTTTCTCTTGGCGCCTCCTATAATTCCGCGTTGACAACACGTCTTCATCTTCGAAATGAGGGGTAGTTGATGCCCTAGTAGATGAACTAAAGCCATCATCAAATTGTACAGTGAGCTCGATATTTGTACACCTGACACGTTTGTATGACCGAAACATCTTGCGCATATTTCTCTCATTCGATAGTGTTAGCATGTAATGTTCTTCTGGGCGAGGCTCAACAACTGGTACTTTGACATGCAAGGCAAAAATTTTTTGTTTGTTGACTCGCTGACCCATGTTGAAATCAAGTCAAATGGAGCATCTTTTGTGATTTTTTTGTTGAAAGATGTGTAGGTGTAAGTTCCATAGAAAAAGAACGGTAGCAGAAAATCGGGTCATACTTTGTATTTCGTAAGCGAATGAAACGAAATTTGGAATAATGTTACACGTTCATGACGTTGCTTTCTTTATATTTGATAAAAGTTGGGCAAACTCATGGTTGGCTAGACGCGAGTTCACATGCCAAAATTGGTGTCATATTCCAATCCCTCAACAATGTTATGATACAGATTCCGATGGGAGTAACATCAAGTCTGCGACAAGGTTTCAACTTCTTAAGTATAAGCAATGACCAGACTTCACCGTCTTCTGCCTCCAAGCCAAGGCATTCTTGCGCCGTTAGGTTTGACTTAGACATGAACATGCCACCAACACAACACTCAACGTACAATCCATACAGTACGGACATAGAAGCGTCATCATCTATGGGGTCGTCCTACCGTAAAGAGTTTAACCCATTCAATTTTTTCTCAGTCGGGCGGCACTCAACTTATATCCCTAGTGAGGCAAACGTAGATAATTTTTCAACGTACGACACTCAACTTATATCCCGAGTGTATGGTCGTCGTCATCAATGTGTCCGTCCTACCGTGAAGAGTTTTACCAGTTTGATGATTTATATTCCACACGGCACTCAACTTATATCCCCATTAATACAAACGCAGATGATTTCTCATCGATGGAGAGACATTCATGCGCTCTTGATATGGACCTAGATAATGGACATCAACCTTGTCAGTGGTCTTCTGATCGGGTTACGACCGCAGAACCTGCAAGGGTACATGTTGCCGATGAATAAGAACTATATAGTTTTGAAGGGGATGATTCTGATGAGGAACCACTTAGAGAGCTTGGGCCCAAAGGTGACGAGATGTGTTTATTTCCTAAATAACGAATAGACCTTAACGAGCCCATGAATGTCGAGGATGATGCAAACACTGCTTCAGAGGATGATGCGAAGGAAGAACCTGTGGAAGTTGTTGCCCCACCCAGTCTTACTAGACCATGCAACCGCTTAGTGTATTACGATCCACCATCCCACTTCATAATAGTGGATATGGAATGATTCTATGCTATGGACTTTCCAAAATTCCCATAGTTGGAGATGTTCAACAAACAGAATAATGGTGAACTCAAAAGTGGAATGGTCATTAAAACTAAGAAACTGAATGAGGCTACGATCAAGCATTACAACATACGCAACTCAGTGACGTCCATAGTGAGGAAAATTGAAGGGGACAAATATATCGTTGAATGCCCTCACAAGTATGACAGGTGTAAATGAAGGTTCTGTGTATCACGTTTGAAGATGATGAACAACTTGTGGCAGATAACGAGATACGGTGAACCTCATACATGCTCTGTGGCAAGCATGAGTCAAAATCATCCTAACTTGGATGTGCACGTGCTTGCTGATCATATCATCCCACTCGTGAAAGAGAATCCATATGTATCTGTGCTGGTATATATAGCTTCGATAAAATCTCAATTCACGTACACAGTTAAATACGATAAGGCATATTTTGCAAGATATCGTGTCGTCCAACAACTGTATGGGCAATGGGAGGAATCATACAACAAGATACGAACATGGCTAAAGGTGATACAAAAATACAACCCATGAACGGTTGTGCAACTAGAGACAAAGCCAAGATACTACAATGACCGAGTCGTAGCTGGGGAGTGCCAATTTTTTTTGCCTTTTCTGACATTCCCGCAATACGTTAAAGTTTTCCGCCACTGCAAGCCGATGCTGCAAATCGATGACACATTCTTGTATAGCAGATACACCTAGATTCTTCTATTGGCAGTTGCACAAGACGGTAACAAAAAATGCATTCATATATTGTTCACAATCTTTGAAAAGGAAAATATCCCTTCGTGGATGTTTTTTCTCACCAAGCTGTGCATGCATGTCTTACGTCGGGTTCTACGGTCAAGAGAATACGGGATATGTATTATTTCAAGCAGAGACGCAGTGATTTGAGGATCAATCGAACGTTTGGGCCAGTCTTGGAAACCTCCGTATATTCATCATCGGTACTGTCTATGACACATTGCTGCCAATTACTACCAGAAATATAAGAATAATGATGAGCGTATAATGGTTCTTCGCATGGGTACGCATTTCGCTCTAAAAATTATTAATTAATATGGCTTTTACTATTATTTCTTGTTAACTATTACGTCTTTTATTGAATAGGCAATACATATCGAGTAGATCAGGTTCAGGAGTTGCTAGAAGAGTTGAGAGGTAAAAATTTAGCTGGATATAACCATATTGTTGATATCCCGAGGGAGAAATGGTTGCGATGCTATGATGGGGGTCGTCGATATGGTCACATGACAACAAACTTGGTTAAGGTGATCAATTCGTCTCTGAAGGGAACGCGTTATTTACCTATCACATCCATTGTCAAGGCGACATATTATCGACTCGCTATACTTTTGCAAACCTCGAAAAACAAGCAACGTATTGGATGACAAGTGGCCCTACATTCCAACTAGATCTCCAGCGAAAATTTCAAATATACCGTGCGCACACAAACGCGATGGGTGCGACATGCTTCTCTCGTAATGAACATCGCTTTACGATTACTGAATTTTCCCGACCACTTGAAGGAATATCGCATAACAATTTCGCTGTTAATCTAGAAGAAAAAATATGCGATTACGGCGTCTTCTAGACATTCAAGTACATGTGTGCGCACGTCTTTGCTCTATGTGCATCCGTTCATTTCGACACAATGACACTCGTTGATCATGTTTCGAGTTTCCTCCAATCAGAAATAAATGTGATCGTGATGTGATTGACGATGAACCTAAGATACGGCCAGATGAATCCCTGCGATACAACAAAAAATGTCGCCCAAAGTCAATTAGGATTCACTGTGCCGATGATATGGTTCCTCGAGAACAGACGGTACAACCTAAGTTGTGAAGTAATTTTAGGAACACTGGACACGACATCAGAAAATGTCCTTATAGGACCCGCCCTCGGTTCAACTAATTGTACTTCTAAGTGTATTGTAATAGTACAAATATACGAAAATTTATTCCCCAACTCCATGCAAATTCACCTTAAACATGCCTATCGGGCCCTATTTAAACAACTGCAACACACAAAACTCGCGTCTTGTGGGCTGTGAGTTCAGTTTGAAAAAATCTCGTTGATTCGTTTGAAAATAACGTCGATTCGTTTAAAAATCACGCCGAACTCGCGTCTTATGGTCCGCGAGTTCATTTTATATCTTAAAATATTAAAATAACGTATAATATAATCCACATCAGACGAAACTCGTGTTGTACGAAAAGCGAATTTAAAAAACGCGTCTAACAAAACCCGAGTAATATCTAAGTGGGCCTAAAGGGGTATTTTTCCAAACCTTGTTTTGGATGTGTTTTTCCAAATAAATTCTAAAAGGGAATATTTGGCCAATATAACCTTGTTTATCATTCCTTTTTTTATTTTTAATTGTCGCTTGAATTCCTACTTTTTTTTTGTTCTTCAATGGAGGACTCGGAGAAAATCTATGGGAAGAAAAGGCTGCCTTCTATTCCATCAAATTATGTTACTCTTCATCAATTGCAAGAACGATGGATTCAAGAGAAAGAACGAAAGCAGAAGGGAACAGGAAAGGGGGAAGAGCCTCAACAACAAGAGGAAAAGGACACAATTGTTGAAGAGCGAGTTGATGACGAGGTTTCTGGGAGAGGAAGCCGTAAAGATGGGCGTTTTCCTCGACTTAAACGGGATAATGGGAAGCGGGTTGCGGTAGGGAAACCCAGTGATGAGAAAATCACCGTGGCCGAGGATTTCGACACTGAGGTGAAAGGCGATGAATTGAAGAAGAAGAAGAAAAAGAAAAAGAATTGGGGGAACAAGAAAAAGAACGAGATGGAAGAGAAAGCTAGGGCAGCTAACAAGGGGGAGGAAGTGAAGGAACGTGCTGGTAATGCGCTGCTGCCTGCGAGTACGGAGAATAATGAAGAGGAGGGGGAATTGATTGGAGATGAAGTCCACGCTCCGAAGCTGTCGAGTGCTGAGGAAGTGAATGTTAAGGCGGGAAAGGAACAGAAACCGAGGATCATTCCAAAAACCCATGGCCGTAAGGCAAAGATCGGACAGAAATTTCAGGCAATGTCGTTGGACGGTGAGATTAGAACAACGGTCCACGCTCCGGAGCCGGCGAGTGTTGAGGCAAGAAGGGAGTCACAACCGAACATCATTCGAAGAACCCATGTCCGTACGGCGGAACGGAAATTTCAGGCGAAGTCGATGGACGGTGAGATTAGAACAGGGGTCCACCCTCCGGAGCCGGCGAGTGTTGTAGAAGAGAGTATTGAGGCGAGAAGGGAGTCACAAACGAACATCATTCCAAAACCCCATGGCCGTACGGCGGAACGGAAATTTCAGGAAATGTCGATGGACGGTGAGATCAGAACAAGGTATAATCGTAGATACGGTAGGCAAAACGTTGATTTCAACAACCGTCGTGACAACCCGGAGCTGAATAGGACATATGATGGAATGGCTTGGGTTAAGAAAGGGGAAGTTAAAGATAAGAGAACTGAAGGAATGGTTTGGGTTAAGAAAGGGGAAGTTAAAGATCAAAATGCCAGTGGAATTCAAAGCTCGAGTTGCTCATCCAAGGAATTATGTTGATGATGGAATTTTAATCGCTTACCTGATGAAATGCAAGGTTCATTCATGTATTTGCTTCCATATTCATGATGAAACCATGATATTTTACTACATTTTGCAGAGCATTTTGGGTACTGAAATCTTTTCCATTAGGATTTAAATGATTATATGAACTATTGTTGAATGATTTAAGAAATGCTAGTTTGAGCTTTGAACTGTCAATTTTTTTTTACACAATGCCTTGCATTTGATCAATTATCTTGGGCATTATCAGGTTTGCTTTTGAGTTTTGGCTATACATACATATATTTACATATAGAAAAAATCACGCCCCGGCAATGTACACGGGAATAGGTTCCTGGTGCTGGGATTTGATGCCAAACTTGCTCCTCCTTTCAACAATAACAACATCGTTGTCTTGGAATTCACAAGGCTTGTCTTCGTCGATTCTACCCATATTCTTTGGCAACCCACTTGATCTCATCATCATCCTCAATTGTTTCGGTGAAAACATGTCCGTTCCATTCCTATGACTCGAGCTCGTAACAGACGCATCCCTGATAAGCTCCCTTGAAACATCTTCTTCCTTGACATTAGACGTTGCCGATGATCCATCACTAAAGCTCCTCGGCAACTCGTAGTATTTCCCCGGGAAATGACTAGGGCATTGTCCGTAGTGGATGCTCGAAGCACAACTTGTCAAAATTCTGATATAACCATCCCTAGCTCTGCGCAAAGCTCCTTTTAAACACCGGAAGAATTTGTTACAAGAATTTCGGCTTTTCCCTTTCATTTTCATCCTGAATGTTGAAGATTGAAATTCTGGAGATTCTATGATTGCGTTTGATCTATACAATGAAAATTTTGTGGAGGGTTTAGGGTTTTGTTGAGTTAATTAGGAAGGTTTTGTAGTAATTAAATCATTATTTTTTTCACCAATAAATAGGAAGGTGTTGAAGTTGGTTCAACACAAAACTATCAATAGGAAGGAGGAGATGCCGTTGATTTGCACAAACAAAGCCATTTGGATAAGAACAGATATGTGGAAGCTAACAAATGTTATGATTATCGTAATTGTAATTTTTTTTCACACAGTGGCAGCTGTAATTTTTCTGTAATTTACAGTTAAAGACGGTAATACAATTTTTTTAGGTTTATTATCTATTTTAGTCCTTGTGTTATAGTGAAATTCACTTTGATCATTTTACCGTTTTTCCAATTAATTTGACTCGCAACTTTCATTTCAGTTTTCTTTGTGCTCTTTGGGAACAAAAAGAAAAAAGGGTCTTTGTTCGATTCTTTTGTGCCGTTGTGTCTAGCATTTTCAAAAGGGTGTTAAAAGAAAGGGCAATGTATCAACCTTTCTGGTCGAAAAGAAGCCGACATGAACGTTGATAGCCAAGTTCTAGATCTAGAAACGGCTGTGAAAGATGGTATATTTTAGGAGGATGTTGTGAGGGTGATACCAAATGATTATGAGTCAATACTATGTACCATATGCAAGCAAGTTCACACCAGAGGAAATACGTTTCACTCGCTGTCAATGCAGGTCTAGCAGCGAAGCTCCTTTTAGTTATGCAGGGCGGTTACGATCCAGTGCTGAAGCAATGGCCAGGTGAGTTATTGAAACTATGTACGTAGCCTAAATTACACTGCTAACATCTTTATTTCTAAGTGTAAGCTTACAAGAACCATTGAATGAAGGACTAGCAGTGTGTTGATATACAATTTTCTGGTTTTTCCCTCTTGTCCAATCTGACAAATGGGGTTGATGAGCAACCAGTTTTGCAGAATTCAGATTCGAGTCATTCAGGGTTCTGAGGTACCCCTTACTCTCTTGTAATAACACAAACATGTTCTAGATTCAAAATTCAAAATTCAATTTCCATCATCCTTTCCTACTTCCTTTTAAGAAGTGTAAGATGCAAAATCCAGCATATGCGACCACTTTCTATTTCCGACATAGCCTAGCTTAATCTATACTAATACTTAGGAACAAACCATGGCTAAGAAGTAGAAAAGTACGAACATTAAGAGATTAAAATAAATATAAGCTTTCATAACTAATTCTTCCATATTTGTCGATAGATATGAAGCTCATGCTTCTGTTTCTTCTTCTGCAACAGAGGGGGACTTGTCGGTAGTTAAAGTGGTTACAGAGCTAGCGAGGATTAAGATTCAACAGGAGTGGAACCAAGGAGATCGTTGCAGTGGTTAAAACCTTCATAAGTCTTGTTATTCTCGGTTCTTGGACTGCTTCCAGCACTGCTATTCGAAAGAGAACCGAAGGTTGTCTTTTGTAAGACCCCTGTCGGTGATGATCCAATCCGAGGACTATAATCTGAGCCCTCTGTCATTAGGTGAAGTACTGATAGTTCTTAAAGTCCACCATGGTGCTGCTGTTACTACTATGCAATGCCTCACCAAGAGGGCCACCCATGGAAGTCTCCCAAGAGACTGGAGTACAATCAATTTGCCTCTGGTTTGATTCATTAGTAACGTTATCCACTCCCAATCCAATGTGCATCGGGTTGAATTCACGAGGTAATCGGAGAGGAGGTGGAGTTAGATTTTTGGTGTTGGGAGAGGAAGTTGTGGACATGAAATCTGAGGCAGTCATGGGGATGGATATAGAAAGTTGTGTCCTGTATAATTGAACATCAAGCTCGGGCCAGGAAATGGCGGAACAATTGGACAGGGTTTTAGGCCGATCATCAATGAACCGGAGAAAGGAATGCTGGGATTCAGTTTCTTGACTAGTAAGATCTTGTGATGAACCAAAATTTCTGCACTCAATGGTGGAAGAGCTTTTATGGGAAGGATTGAGCGGTTGCTTCGGATTCAAGAAAGGCTTTTCTTTAGATTTGAAGTCACCATTGGGGGATATCATGGAGAGTCCTGGTGCAGTATAAGGCATATTTTCACCTACAGTGCTCTTATTCAGAATCAACCTACTATAACAGAAATCATCAATATGAAAGTAATATTATGTAACAGCTAACTTCGATCTCCGGCTCGAATATATGTTGGGGGATAGTTCTATCACCTGTTCAGTGTATCTGCTGCAGAAAGATTAGATGCATCACCAGGCTGCAAATTCTCAAACTGCTGCCGAGCAAGGGTGAGGCGGTTAATCTTGTTGCTACCACAAACTGGCCTTACCACTGATGCTGAAGACGACGAGACACTAGGCATCAGTTTGGTGGCAGTGGCTGCGACGGAATGGCTGGATTGCCCTTCCACGGCTTTCTTGAAAGATTGCGGCCTCTATTCATGTGGCGCTCGCAATACTTATGGTTGGCAACTGCATCTCTCGAGCACCGCCATTTCTTTCCGTCGGTTCTACGACATCTTCCTGGCTCTGGATCAGTGTTGTTTGGGAACCCAAGTTGCAAAGCTCTCCATCCCGTTGCTGGAACATCAGCAAAACAAGAACATGAAACACCCATGTCAGTAAAACAGACAACAAATTCCAAATTCTAACTTCAAAACGAAATCTTAAAGTGAAAGGTATTAGCCTAAGCTATGTTTTTTTTTTTCTTGCTTCCCAAACAAGAGAACGTACATAACATACATGTATTAGGTCTGAGGAGTCCACCAGAAAAGCTTGAGAAATCAGCAGAAACAAGTGATTTTCTTATAGGAATGAGAAGATTAGATGGTATAGGCACATTTGAAATTATATATTTGTAGATCAAAGCCTGGTGTTCCAGCTCCATCCATTGACATGGAGTGAATGGTCCTTTATACGCCCCATGCATGTTTGCACCATCAAATCCTCCATTGTTGTACCCTGAAATATAAAACCAAGAAAAAACAAAAAAAAGTTTCTAACTTCTAGTTATTCAACTTACTTAGTTTGGATGAATAAATATTGTTTATAAAAATACTTGGTTTTTACTCATCTTTCTAGCATCAAGTTTAGATTTATATTAAATTATTTTAAAACATAATAATTATTGTTCTTACATATTTACTTGTGTACTAATCATAGTATTAATGCAAAAGCAGGGGAAAGGGTACACAAAAGTTGTGGCAGATAACCCCTCCTACAACATTTAAGGAGGACACAACATCATGGATTTGTTGTCTTTGATACAACAGGAAAACATAACACAAAAAAGGATGTTGGGTGGAAATGTTAAAGATGATAAAAGAGGAGATAGATTTATTTAAGTGGAAGAAAAAAATATATAGAAAACTTCACTTTTACTGATATGACTTTAAAAGGAAAGCCCTTTCATAAGTTCTTCCATGAAAAGACCCTAAACCAAGGAACCAACAACAACAAAAACATGTCTAATCTTGGATACAAACCCACAAACATGTATTAAAACAACGTCTGAACAATCACATTGCTTCAGACCTTCAATATACATGTAAGTATGTATATACGTACCTGTGAGGTGAAAGTGAGGGAAAGTGAGATTTTTAGAGTTTCTGTCCACTGAAATAGCATCTGGTTTGGGGGCAGAGAAGCTCAGCATCTGCTGCTTTTCTTGTTCATCAAAGAAGAGAGAGGTATTAGATCTCAATAAAGTATTTCCCAGCTGGAACATCAATGGCTTACAGCCTGAAAGTTCATCGTTTTTGGCAAGTTTTGAACTCCTATACTCGCCTTCATTATTGCAAGCTCTGTCTTGCTCGAAGAACCCAGATCCGTACCATTTGTGATTTGTCTGAGGATCTGAACCAAGAGAAGTGAAACCGGTTGTAGCCTCTGAGTCTAACCCTTCCAAACCCAGCACCCCAAAACCCATGGAAAACAAACCACCCGACTTAAAAACACTCTACACTCAACAAATGAAGCATTGGGTTCATATTAAAGACAGTAGCTTGAGATACTTCACTGAGGTTCATTTTAAGACATGTTATTCTTTCCAATATTTTATATATGTTGGAGGAAAAGAAAATGTTAAATAATTGGAGAGTAAGAGAGAGAATACGAGAGCAATGAAAACACTGACCGGACAAAACTATATCTAAAGAGATGAAATTCGAAAGTTTTACTTATTTTATAAACCGTTAGGTTAAAAATAAATGGAGGATTAAGATTAATTGAGAAATGAGAAAATTATCATAAAAAATAATAAAATAATTTTAATAATTTATTTACTCTTATTCAACGGTTAAATATGTGTAAAAGTACTTGAGTTTAACCTATGAGTTAGAATTCACCTATATTATGTAAAATTTAATTAGTTTTACACTAATTTTATGACTATTATATGAGTGAAATAGATGAACAAGATTGAAAGTATATATAATTATATATATTTAGAAAAACGGAGATAAATGAAACATATGTCACAAGAGTATAAATTCTTATTAAAATTAAGAAAATAAAACATAAAAAAATAACAAAAAATAAATGCCGATAGTCAATGATCAACACTAAAATTAATACCATCACCGGCAAAAACAAAAGATGGAAAAATATAGGAATTGTTGCGAAAGAGAAAGCAAGCGGCCCTTAGGGTTTTCAATTTTTCCGTTTAAGATGATTTTTAAATCATCTAATTATTTATAATTATAGTTGGACGTTTAATTTTATATGGTATAATAATTTTTCTAGTTCCTAAAAATTATATATTTTATTAATATATCTTTAATTTAAAATAATTCATAAATTTAATTTTTTATTAAAAGTTTCATCCACTTAAAATGAACTATACTTGTCTTGAACCAAATTGGAGTAAGAAAAAATTGGAGAAAAAAATTTGTTTTCAACCACGAGGGAAGAGATGATGTTATTACAATGAAGGCTTAATAGGCAAATATGTGCTTAAACTATGTATTTTTCGGTTAAGTATTTTTGGGCCAAATTATGACCTAAAGTTTCATTCCGTGATTCATTTAAGGTCGTCGTTAATTTTTTTCGTTAAACGACACGTATCATCTCTTGAAAATTCTAAAATTATATTAAAAATAAATAAAATAAATAAAACAAAATAAAAATAAAAATATATCCTGAAATTTTCAAATATTTCCAAAATAATTCCTAAACCCTAAACTCCCAAATTCAATCACTCCTGCCGGCATTGGCCGCATTGCCGGCGACAGAATGAAGCACCCTCCCCTCGCCGAACAACACACACGTCGTTCGCCGCTCCTTCGACCGTCGTTCATCGTGATTCGTTCGAAAGAACTGTTCGATAATTTTGGCGATTTGTACAACATCAGTACATTTTCGGTGACTAGGTGGGGGTAGAAATGGTCGCGATGGTCCAGTGACCGATGTGGTGAGCGTCGTGTGACAATCGACGGTGAAATCGGCCCAAATCGGGATATAGGTTTTGAGGAGCTATGGATTTTGGAATTGGGGTTGTTTTGTGAAATCTGTAAAATTTTGAGAATTTTTAAAAATTAAGTAATTTTATTATTTTTAATATAATTTTTAAAATTTTCATGAAATGACACGTGTTCTTTAACGGTAAAAATTAATAGTAAACCTTAAATGAGCCACGGAATGAAACTTTAAGTCCTAATTTAACTTAAAAAATAATTTATATACCTAACTGTGAAAAAGAACATAATTTAATCATTTGTTTAACGGTTAAACCTACAATAAATAGCATCTTCTGTATAGGTAAATGCAATAAATAACCGTCATTAAGACCTGATTTTCTTTGTGGAACTTTCTAGTTTCATCATATCCAATAATTTCATTCTGTCTTTTCTCGAATGTGTTGGTGAAATATTTAAGTAGATTTAATAGTTTTTAATATAATACCAACGTGGTATATTTATGGGTTAAAGTAGAGTAGAAATCCTTTATTATACCTAAAAGTTTATTTTAATCGATCTATTATAAAAGTAATATTTTAATCTTTGTCTTGTACCTAAAAATTTATTTTTGTCCTTATATTGTAAAAAAATATTTTAGTCCCTATACGTCTGGAAAGTTAACATTTTGATCCAAAACACTAAAGCTATTGATAGTTGGCTTAAATATTTTGGTTTAAACAACAGTTAGGTCGCTCTCAATTTTAAACTATAGCAAATTACTCTCTCAAAACTTTTTTTGTTGTGAATTTTACATGAATTCTTTAAAAACTTATGAAATCTAAATGCAAAATTAATTCATATTCTAACTTTAAACTCCATTGTCTTCACTTACAATAATATTACAATTATAAGCCAAAATATAAAAAATATTTTAAATGTTTAATTAGAAAGTGCACATAGATTTTATTAAAGTTTTCAGATTCGAAGTGAGAACAAGAATTTAATTGAAAAAGATGATACAAAAATCATAAAAAATATTTAACATTTCATTAAAATTTTCAAAATTATGAAAACACATTGTAGAAATACATTTATTAATTCATTTATTAATAAAGTAAATAATTTATTAATCCATGTATTTAACTTCAATGAAAAGGAAAAATGTACATCACGTTGTTATTTATTAATAAAGTATCTACTTTAAAAAATTATTATTATTATTAAAATATATCAAGAGGATCAATTTGCTCAATTTTAAAACTGATAAGGACTTAAAGAGTGTTTAAAGCCAACTATCAATAACTTTAGTGTTTTGGACCAAAATGTTACATTTTCAAACATACAAGGGCTAAAACGTTCATTTTTACAGTTGAAGAAAAGTTAATTTTTCAAACGTACAAGGACTGAAATGTTCTTTTTTATAGTATAGGGATTGTAATGAACTTTTAGGTATAGCACAAGGACTAAATTAAACTTTAAAGCAAAATAGAAAGAATAAAATATTTATTTTTATAATAGAGGGACTAAAATGAACTTTTATTCAAAGTTTTGAAATCAATGTTGTATTAGTTCTTGTACTTTGTCCAAAACAAATTACAAAGACACATGGTATTGGCATGTTACTTGTAGAGAAGTAATAAGTAATAACTAATAATGTCATTTAAAAGTCTTCGAATTATGATAAATTGATAATGTATACTTAAATATAATTAATACAACGCGGTATGTTTACGTCGAATTATGGGACGTGTATGAAAGTTCTCAAAGCGGAAAGACGTTGGGGGTGCAACGTTTGTTGATTGAAGATGATAGCTTAAACGTCGCTCATGCATTGTCGGAACAATATCATCGGGGTGATGCAACTTCAATTTTACAACATAACTGGTCGTTATTTTTTTTAATGACATACTTGGTTGTTATTATGTTGCAGTTGGAAAGTTTATGTTTGCTACGTATATCGTGTGGGTAATAAAAAATATTAAATATTTTATTTATTCAGTATTTAAATCTTATCTTTTTCTCGTAATTTTTAAAAAATATTAAAAATGATCTCTCAAAATATTTATTACAGTAAACTTGCTTATTAATTTTCTGCGTTATGTAAGCGGGAGCCTAAACAGATAACGGTGGCCTAAAATTTTAAATTTACTCCCTTTGCAAGAATTGTTTTTAATAAAGAAATAAAAGTCCAGTTAAAAGGTTTAATTAAAATATCAATTAAAACGAGATCCACTAATTTGCCTAACAACTAAAAGTATTTATATTATTTTATTTTATATGGGTTTAAATCTAGATATTAAAATATAGTACTTTTCTATTTAATAAAAAATAGCAATCAAAGCTAATGAATTTGTTGTTCGTTGGAGCAGCTGATGCTCAAACTATTTGTACTTCCACGAAGGTAAGGTAGAAAAACTTATTCTTATATGTAATTGGATAAATATTATATTTTCTTTTACTATATAAATAATTATATAACAGAAAAAAATGTAAAAAAATGTATATATCGTTTCATTACGTTTTGAAGAAGTCCCATCCAATTTTTCAATAAATTTTAAAAATTGATTTTGATTTTTTTATAATCATTGGTATTTAATTTATTGACTGATTGATTCATGTCGAATATTGTAAAAGTTCATTGTAAAGACAACTCTCTCAACTCAATTGACTCTATTCACATCGTTAGGATTCAAACTCTTAACATTAATTAATGGATATAATATAAAATTAAATTCATCAAAAATATATAGTTGTAATCACTAATTTTATCCGGGGAAGTAACCTGTTGTTTTTACATTCTTAAATAAGGGCTTCATTAATGTTAACAGATTAGTATTGCCATTTGCCTTTACTATATGTCTCACTTTTATAACTAGTATCATTTAATACTATTGTTATCCATTTTAAAAATATATTTAATAATAAAGAGAGGGAAAGAAAGTTTTAACGTTGTTATTATTGGATATCATACTATTAAGACTATTGTTTTGAACTATTAGATGCTATTGTTATATCATCTTTGTTATATTAATTAGTATTACAATTATCAAAATGACTAAATGTGTAAGCCCAATATATTTAAATAAAAAAGCCCAAGTCTTTATTCAACAATCCATTTACAATACAAAATATAATAATTTACAGTTGGCCCAACAAGGCCCTAAATACATCAAAAGAAACCCTAATTATCTTTATCTCTGTGCAGCTGATCCTGGACCGTTGGATCCAGGATGATGATCGAACGGCTAAAACACGCGCAGATCATTCCAGAGAGTCCCACGCGCCGCACGCGCGACTGCTCAGGAACCCCCACGGGCGCGTGAGATTCACGCACGGCTCTTTCATCTTCCACCCGCGCGTCTGGCGCCTGATTTCCACGCGCGACGAATGATCATCCGCTTCAATCGCCACGCGGGCAGATCCAACGGCTCCCAGAGGCCCTCGTTCACCGAGCAATTCCTCACTCTGGTCCCCTCCCCTCTTTAGTCTGCCACGCCATTCTAAGGGACGAGCGCCGCGCTATCTGACCGTCCTCCTCCATAGTCGGACGGCATGGTTCACGGGCAAGTCAAACAAAGGCAAAGGCATTAGAGATAACAGGCCGACAACGAATCAAAAAAGACAACAAAAAAAGCATTATCAACAGGCAGCCAATAGGGTTTTTTTTCCTTTTCATTTCAAAACAAATGTAACCCTCGGGTATAAAAGGTAACCCAACATGCATGTAAAACAGATTCAGAATCCCAACCAGCAATACAAAAATAGATTTCTAAGGTACATCTATCTTTAAAAAAAAACATGCATATAGATAGATAGTTAGGGTTAGATTTTACCTTCGAAGCCTGTTTTCCCCTCCGATGACAAGCCTTGTAGTGTCATCCGACGCTACGAACGGTGAGTCGGCAGGGGAAAGGCTTTTCTTCGTGTTTCGTTTTAAAAAATGGCTTTTCGTTTCGGCTTTTGAAGAACAGAGGGTTTCCTGTTTGTTTTTGTTGAAACTAGGTTTAGATCAGAGTTTAGGGAATAGAGATGAGTGTTTTGAGGGTATCTCAAAAGTTGTCAGCCGTCGGCGAACAGCGGCCAATGCGGGGGAGCACGGCCAGATTCTGGGGATTGAGGCGCTTTCTGGGTTTGGGGATGAACACCACGGCGATGTTCATCCCCGTTCTGGAAAAAAGAAAGATCAGAGGAGAGAGTTTTAGGCTGAGGATTATAACCAAAAAGGTAAATTGTTATAAAACATTATGTTTTATACAAATCTCGTCTTCTTTCTGGGTTATTCACATTATGAGTCCCAACACCTCGTTATAATTGCGCTGGGAGGGTCTCCGTATGGGCAAATAACCCATTTGATCTCTCCGCCTGGTTTAATTACGAGATAAAGGCCATTCCGCTTTTTTTAATCACCATTCGGGTCCTCAAACTTTTCACCGGTTTGCGATTACACCATGTTTTCTCTTTTTCTTTTTACATTTGCCCCTTTAATTTTGTTTCTTTATAATTTGGTCCTTTCTAGTGTTTAATTTCCCTTTAATGTACATGCATTTTATTTCAAATTCTCTATGTTATTATTTTATTTATGTTTCATTTTACTATTTGGATGTGTTTATTAGATCCTCTATTTTGTCAATTTGTTTCGATATACATATTTGCCCTATGTAAAGTTTATTATGTGTGTATTTTTACGTAATATGTGATTTCTTTTTAAATAAAAGGAAAAAGCGACTTATTAAAGCATGTAACTTTAGACATATAGGTATCGAAAGTTTCTTTTTAATTAAGCATGGTATATATATATATATATATATATATATATATATATATATATATATATATATATATATATATATATGGCACATAGTTAGGTTTTGAAATTCAAATATAATATGGAATATGTGGGTTTATGTATTTTGGGCCTTTCTTCTTGGGCTTAGTTTAGAAGCTTGGGCCACTTGGTCTTTTGGGCTTGAAATTGTTAAGTTAGTTTTAGATTAGTTTAGGAGTTAATTTAATTAATTTAGGTCGTGTGCTCGTCAAATAGGGGCACGATCCTTAAATTAATTAAATTATTTCTAGGATCAGTTTTAGGGCCGTAGTTAGTCTTAATGTTCGGATCAGTTTAGTGAATTCAAATTTGCCCTTGGCTTATTGGGGTAAACGTCAAATTCATTAAAATTGGTCGAACACCTCTTAATTATCTCTAAAGATAAAATTGACATGGAAATTAAATTAACATTTTAATTGAAGGCTATGATTAATTAATTTGGCTTATTTTAAATAGTATTCTTGACTTATTGGAATGCTAGTTCAAAATTAATCAAATTAATTATCATATCACAAGATAACTCACAATTTAAGGTTCTCTAACCATTTTAGGGTTAATTAAATTAGGGTTAATACTAGACACACTTGATCGATGACTAGATCACTAATTAAACTTCCAATATCCATGCCTTTTTAGGTTAGATCTTGCGTTGGGTCATTTTGTGTGCATTTTTGTGCCATTGTTTGCCATTCATTAGTTGTCATTCATACGGCCCATTAATTTTGCACTAATTAATTTAAATTATGAAAAGGGTGGTATTCATTAATCCTGATATTTGTGTCATAACAGTCCGAGCTTAAAGGATGTAGACCGAATATTTGAATTAATTCTTACCATCCCAAGGTAAAGTTTAAAGTTGGCAAAATCACTACATCATATATGAACTGCTTGCATCATGCATAAAGGTGACGTGCGGAATTCGAATCATAAATTAACACGGCAGTCGGGCTTATTCGATGTCAGTTTAATCTATGGTTCGATGTATCGTCAGCCTTATTAATTAAATGTCCAATTAATTTGAGCCCACTAATTTGATAAAGCCCGTTCAATCAAAGTCAATTTTCAATTAGGGTCACCAAATTAAATTCTTTTCAAATTCCGACAATTTTCTTCAATTAAAAACAACAAATATTTTGGTACCGATATCCGGGCGTGATGGGGGTGCTAATCCTTCCCCACACGTAACCAGCTCTCGAACCCTTTCAAGATAAATCTCTGATTTTGTGATGTCCGGCGTACCTTATCCAAGTGGTCAGTGGCGACTCCCAATTTTTAATTAGTTTTCTAAAGAAAAAGAACTTTCAAAAGAAATCCATTTAAATCAAGATTATGATGAAAGGGTCTTTTGGGATAACCCGTAGCGCCAAACCTATAAATTTTCTATCTTTCAAAAAAACTACGCTACAATAGTACTAAAACTTTCGATAGAAATCGACCATTCTCTTAAATAATTTTAAATCTCTAATTATTTAATGGATGAAGATATATTAAAAATGATTAAATAGTATTTTGGCTCCTGAAGTTGTATATTATCATTTTGTTGTTTAAAGAACTTTTTGTTCAGTTTGACCTCTAAAATTTCATTTTGTGAAGCCTGTTAGTTTTACTTTATTTTTTGTTACAAACAAATGCACATAATACTATGAGAACATATCACATGACACACAGTATATAATAAATTTTAAAAATATCAAAATTTCATATAAATTCTCCCTAAAAAGAAAATTCCAGAAAAATTAATTTCTCAATTCAAAAAATTTTCAAACATTTTTTAATTTGTTGGATTTTCAAATTTTAATATATTTTGTGCATGAAAATCATAAAATTCTTAAAGTAGAAACATAGAAAATTCTCAAACTTTTAATCACAAATTCTTTAAAAAAAATTGAGAGTTTATTTTTACATTTTTTAAAATGTTCTTTCTTTTTAATTTTATGTAATTTTTAGAATAAATTATTATACTTTTTTAAAATTAAAAAATGAACAACTTTCATGTTTAAAATTTTTCAGAATGGTTGGATTTTCCGTATTTTTGTAATTTTTTTAAATATGAATATTGAAGTACCAAAGTAAAATAAGATATAATTTTAAGAATCAAAATATTATAATAAAAAAACTCCACCTTATGCCATAGATATTTTATAGTTTACGCCCTACCAAAATGAGAAGACCATTTTTCAAAGTGAATATGACCTTTTAGTTGACTCAATGATTTATTATTTATTTGGAGTTTGCTTTTCCTTTTCCCGGGGGAAAATACTAAGCAAAATCTTAATTATTGCTTCGAAAGGTGTCCTTTTTTTTTATCTAAAAAGAAAGAAGCATACAACCGAAACACACCGAGCACACAGCCAAAAAGGCCGAAACAAAAGCATCACTCAACGAGAGTGAAAAACAGGAGAAACACAAACAAGAGCATATTCGAAAGGGAAAACAGCACACATCCCATGCACATAACCAATCCTAAGTACGACCAAATGACACTTCTGCAAAAGCTCTATTTGTAGGTAGATTTTTTTTTCAGACGATAAAAAAATCTCATCATCAAAGATACTGATTGAACCAAACTGGATACAAGGGACATACCCCTGAAGGAGATCAAAAAGGAAAATAAGACTCCTTAACCGGGAAGCAAACGAACCTAAGCAAGAACGGCACTGCTCGGGAAACCACACGTAAATCTTGGGATTAGACTCCTTAGAGACCGAGGAAAAAAAGGCGAGAATGATCCAAAGGGAAGGAACAAGATTAAAGAATGATTTGCTTCAAAAGGCGTCCTTACTTGGTCGATTTGTGTTTGGATCGATCCTAAAATTTATTTTAGGCTTAAGGGCACCCAATTAAGATTTTATATTCCAATATTTCATAAATTCACCCTTTTGACCAACATTGACGGTTAAGTTTAACAATTTTTTGCTGGACCAGTTGGTACAACGTGTCGTATTGCAATGTTATTACTTGACATTTTCAGACATTTTTATTTTATTTAAAAATTCTTTAAAAGTTCTAAAAACATATAAAACTTATAAAAATAATTTTCTAAAAAATATGTAAATGTCACATGACATAACTGTAGTGAGTCACGTGAAGATAATATCTCAAGAAAAATTCGTCAAAAATTGTCGGTCAAAATCGGTCAAAGTGCTTAATTGATTAAATTTATTAGTTAGAACTTAATTAGGTACATAAAAGTTCAGAGGGCTTAATTGATTTTTTTCAAAAATTTCGGGTCTTAAAGCACATTTAAGCCTCTATTTTATCATTCAATAATAATAAAATATAGATTTTAATTTGTTAATATAGTTGTTATAATATGGTACTTTCTTAAAAGAGAAAAAGTTTGATACACATTCTGTGTAAAACAAATGTTTACACGTACTTTTCAAATTTAGGGGTTAAGAATTTAGTTTAGGGGTTAGGGTTAGGAATTTAAGGTTAGTGTTTAGAATTTAGGGTTTATGGTTTAGGTTTTAGGGTTAGAAATTTAGAATTTGTATTTTATAAGGTAAAAACATAGGTTTGTGTAAAATTAGTTTTACACAGCCTGTGTATCAAAGTTTTATCCTTCTTAAAATAGTTTGAATAAACTATTGATGATAAAAATTGTATTTTTTAATATTCTAACGGCGAGTATGCTATACTTCTATCTAGAGACGGACGCAAAATTTTATATTAGGGGATAAACTTATAAAATTTTAGGTGAGATTATAAAATTTTAAGGGTAAAAATAATTTTCTAATAAAAAACACATAAAATTTTAAAAATTTTAAATCATATACAAATTTCAAATTTTTAGGGGAGTGCCCGGTCTACTTCTCTCCGAACAATCGAGCGTTGATGATCAAGTATAGAAAGTTCTACTTGTTTGAATCAATATGATTTGTGTAAAATTGTATACTATGAATACAAATATACAATGTGTAATAAGAAATATGAACTTTTATTTTATATAATACGTGTTATATTTTGATACACGAGCCGTGTAAAAGAAATACACAATTTTTCTATAAAATTTAAAACTTAAATCTCAAATCTTAGCACCCTAAAACATAACCCTAAACCCTAAATTCGAACCATAAACCTTAAATTATACATGCTACACCATAAATCCCTAAACCTAACCTAAAACCCTAAACCTTAAAATAAAAAATTTTAAAGTTTACATATCAAAATATTTATTATATATATAACTTCTGGTATGATTCAATTTTACACCTAAAACTTTAATTTTGACTCAATTATATATATTTAAAATAATTATTTAATCAAACTAAAAATTCATTTATATAATGATACATAATCAAATTTTATATATTGAAATAAATATTTAATCGATAGCTTATATATATTCTTAAAATTTATCCCGGAAAAAATAAAAAAAGGAAATTAGCTTGAATAAGGCAATTCAATAGTTGTAATTAGGGGCAATTAGGTTATGAAGGGTTTCTTTAATGAGGTCCATTTTATTTAAACAAGGTTTAATTACAAAATAAGTGCTTAAATTATGCTTCTTTTTTTGTAATAGGTGTTTAAAGCATTTTTTGTCTAAAATAGGTGCCTAAACTTTTATTTTTGGTTGAAATAGGTGTCCAAGTAGGTGCCAAAATTGACTTTAAAACAAGATAAAAATGAAAGTTTACTCACCTATTTTAACTAAAAAAATACTTTAGGCACCTATTACAAAAAAAGAGACATAATTTAGGCACTTATTTTATAGCTTAGCCTTTAAACAAAATAGTTGTAATTAGGGGCGGATAGAACTCGATCGATTCAAATTTTATTAACTTTGTTTGATTCGATTCTACTCAAGTTTTATAAACTTGACTTGACTCGAAAAGTTTCAAACAAAATTTTAGTTGTAAGATAGGATTCAAATAACTCGAAATTTTGAATAAAAATCATTTTTTTCAATTTAATCTCTCAACTTTTTATGTTATTCAATTTAATCACTTGACTGCAATCCTTTGCAAATGTTTTCTTTCAATCAATTCATGGATTTCTTTATACTCTAATTAATACTTTGTTCCTCAAAATTCATTTTAAAAAGTAGTATTATGAATATATTACATAATTTTAGATGATATTTGTTTTATTAAATAATATTATAAATCTTGCCGTGAAAAGTATGAAGGAATATATATATATATCATACATGATTAAAATCAATTAGTACCGTGACACTTTAAATATTTTAAATTAAATTTGAACAAAGATTTAAACAACTTGACTCGACCAAAAAATTTAAATAAATTTCGAGAATTAAACAAAACTCATCAACTCATTTAGCTTAATTTTTTTTTAACTCTATTCGATTCTAGTCGATTGAATACTTACTTTTAGTTGCAACAATAGAGGGAAAGAGAGTGAAGGAAAAAAAAGTTAGCGAAGGGAAATAAACAAACAAAAAACAAAAGTAGAGAAAAACAACAACAATAATAAAGGCAATATTGGTTGAATATTTCTTTTTGAGAAAAAATACAAAAACGCCTCTTTTGAAAATTATTTAGAAAAATATCCCCATTCGGTACACGAAGGAACGACTCGCGTTCCATAAGGCACGAATTAAGGACTCGCGATACGTGGGACGCGAGTTGCTTGTGATGTGGCATGTCTTGTCCGGTGGCGTCTTTTAAATATTCAATTAAAAGAACTCGTGCATAACATGACGCGAGTTCAGCGAGAAAATCACACGAAACGACGGAAATTTATCGCAGTAAAATATGAACGATTGAAAAATAAATGACCGCGTTGAAAATACAAAGAACTCGCGTTGCACGAAAGGCGTGTTCTTGGGTAATTACCGAATCCGCATTCTACAGAACGCAAGTTTTCTTAATTACTCGCATTTGAACCGGTGCGAGTTCTACTATAAATTGACCCCTACCCTACCCCTTTATTCACACACAAAAAAAATCTCTCTCAATTCCCTCTCTAGTAAATTTTTCGTGAAAATATCTCGGTTAATATATTGAGTTTGAAGTAATGGAGGGGCTAATAAGGTTGGATGAGAAACACGTTTTTGATTATTGGCGGAGAAATGTAAGTTTTATTTAGTTATTTTAAATTCGTATTTTTAGTTTTTATTTTGTTATATTTTATTAAAAAATTGTATGGTAGTTTGAAATTAAAATTAATTTGTGGTTGTTTAATTTTTTTTGGATGAGATGGAATGTCGTCTGGAAGTTTTTTGCAATCGGATTACGAAAGGACCCGACCCGCGTCTAGAAGATTATATCTAGAGGGCTGGATTTCTGCACGTATCAAAAATCATTAGAGGTGTGAAATTGGATGTTGATTTGATCAACACACTTGTAGAGAGGTGGAGGCCAGAGACACACACATTCCACCTTCCGTGCGGTGAGGCGACTATAACTTTGGAGGACGTGTCACATATTCTCAATTTGTCAGTTGACAGAGAGGCTATTACCAGTCACAATAGTGGTGACTGACGTGGTCTATGTTTTGAGTTGCTAGGGGCTGCGCCAGACAGGATGGATGGTGGCTTTGTGTTTCTGAGGTGGTTGCGGGAAAATTATAGCCATTTACTAGATGACGCGAATGAAGAAGTAAAGATGGTAAAGAATATTATTTTTTGTGAATATTAATGAAATAATTAAATTTCTATATGTTAATATATTTTTTCTATTGTAGGCATACGCTCGCGCTCATATTCTACAAATAATCGACGGGATATTGGTACCCGACAAATCCCACAATAAAGTACACATATTGTGGTTGCGGCATTTGCGGGATTTTGATGATGTCGGTAGATTAAACTGGGGATCGGCGAAACTGGCATTTCCTTTTAGGGAGATGTGCACGACCGCCAATCCAGAGAAGCACGACATTGGAGGTTGTCTTCTGTTGCTGCAGTCTTGGGCGTGGTTTAAAATGTTGTTTTTATGCCTTGAACTGAGCATGCCGAGTCCATATATTTTTTCACTACGACGGAGGTAAGCAAAAAAAGTAAATATATATTTTTTAAAAAGTAAATATATTTTTTAAAAAAAGTAAATATTTTTAATGGTCATTTTTTAATATTAAAGTTATATTTGTTGTTATGTAGGTGGAGCGGTAATTTAAATCATGTTGGTCTGGCCAAAGGTCTCAAAGTTATCAGACATGATATTGAGAATGAATCCGAGAATCATGTAATTTGGAGTTTGAATTTAATATTGAATTTGATGTATTTATTTAAAATAAAATTTATTAATTTCAGTTATAATTGTATATTGTATAGTTTTTGTGGACACCGTACGCGGATCCGAGTATCCACGAATGCTTGCTAAAATTTTCAGACAGGACGAAGATTGCTTGGACGGTGAAGGTACCACTCATCTTCTACTCTATAGTTGAGTGGCATCCTAGTGATCGCGACTTACGGCAGTTTGGTTGTGTCCAAAGGATCCTGGAGAACCCTCCAAATTTTGGCAAATTACATAGGCTCACTTGACAAGGGAAGCCCGAGGTAAAATAATTTTAATTGCTTTAATGTTTTATCAATTTGAACGTAGTTTATATTTATAAAGAAAAATAAAAATTTTGATATTGCGTGGTAGGTGGATTGGTCGGTAAGGCACATATAGTGGATTGCTTAGCGGAGGAAAAGGGATCTTCCGCGACGGCACCCTATTCGTGATTACGTAATGTTTGATACGATGGTCAGCCACGATTACTTTGCGTGGTACTTGGTGAATGAGAAGCCAAATCTTTTGACTCTTGTAACGACCTTTTTTCTATCTTTTTCTTCTCACTACGGGTTATCCCTATATTTTTCTGAAATTTGGTTTAAAGGGGAATTTCTTTCTGAAAATTGGTATTTATTGAAAATAATGAAGATTTGGATTTGGAATATCCGATCCGATTTTTATTTCATGATCCAATATCTGATCCGATTTTAATTTTCTGGATTGGATACATACCGCAATATTTCAAGTTTCGGATTAACCGAAAATTCAAATTTTCATGAATATTAATTTAGTTATTTTAACAATTTAATGCTTGTTATATCCGAAAATTAAAAAAAATTAAAATTTTTATAGATGCGAATCTTATTATATTTAGTAATTTGTTGTTTGTTATATTCGAAATTCTGAAAATTTCATAAACACGACCTTCAAATTCGAAAAAAATAATTAGATCAAAATATGTTTTCGGATATTCGAATATTCGATCTGATTATTCGATATCTGAATATTCGAATATCCAATTTTTTCCAGATCGAATACGGATCATTATATCGTTGATCCGAAAAACTGGATATCTGAAAAAACCAGATAGGATCCGGTCCGATTTTCAACAATGAACACCCCTACCCTTCAACCATCGATTTTTACTAATTCATTGACCTAGAACCGTATAAAACTTTATATTAAGTCAATATTTTTTATTAAATAATGGAGTATTGCATTCTCAAGACAAATGTCGGGATTCGAACTCATACAAAATAAAGCAACATGAACATCATTAATCACTCAACCAATTAGTAGATCCCAATGTATCAATAGATCTTTAACTCTCTATATATTGTTTTAATTCATCAGTTTGTGGGGTTCATCATGGAGTCCATTACAATTTAAATAGATCTAAGACCCAAGGAGAAATGCCTAAATTTGAGTATTTTTTGTGATGCTTGTTTTTTTGTAACAATTTTTATCTAGAGAGAGGGGAATGAGAATTTGCTCATATTAGGTCTTGAACCCACAATCTAAGGGAAGGAAAGAGTGTCAAAATGAGAGCTTTAACCACTCGCTCTAGAATATGTTGACTTAAATTGAAGGGGAATTTGCTCATATTTTTTGTGATGCTTTTTAGAAACGATAAGATAATGCAATTGAGGTTGATAAACCCTATAAAGGAATTAATTGAATAACACCTAGAGATGCTTTGCACATCCTCAGTTTTAGTTTACTTTAATTCCAAATGTCTATTAGCCACCTTGGCATGTGATCAAAGTCCGGATTCGAGTTTATTAAACTTAAATTAACTTAATATATTTTTAAAAGACAATTGCTATTGGTATTTTTTGTCACATGCAAACGAATTTTAAAAATGGTAAAATTATTTAGATAAATGATTAAATAACAATTCTTGTCCTTGATTGAAATAACAATAATAAGTTGGGACTAGTGGGGCAATTATCGAATATTCGCACGCATATATTGCTCTTTAGGCATTAAACTGCTGCATTTGACCAAATATCGGGATTGAATCCCTTGCAGTCTGCACCAGTTTTAGGATATTTATAATCTTTTAAATATTAGAATTCTTTTAATTTATTTAAACGATTTGTTTATCTATATAAGTTTAAATACAATATCCACACCAAATACATAAATTTCTTGGGATAAAGTTTTGTAAAATTTATAAATAAATTATATAAACAGTCATCAAATTTTTAAAATTTTTATTAGAGTCGCAATATCCATCTCGTTAGCCTATGTTAGAAAATACTGACAGGACAGGTTACCAAACTTTTATTTAGCAATTGCCGTTTTTGGCAGACAGTGCAAAGCTTTGTTTTTCCTCTTTCTGTCGATTTCTTTTTTATTTGTTCGTTTATCGAGAAAATTGTGGAAGTGCAGGGATCAAGGTGTGTGGGCTGGGGTGGGGGAATTGCCCCCAGCCCTCAATTTTTTTTACCTATGATTATATATAAAATAGTTTTAAAATTAAATTATTTATAAATTTACTCATTATTTCAAACATTTATCAATCTCGCGTTATTAATATAATAAACTTTTAAATATTATTATATACTATAATTTATAAATTATAAATAAATAAAAATATTAAACTAATAATCATAGTTAATCATGTACTTTAAATTATGAAGATGTATTTGTCTCACTATAATACGATAAATTCATAATCTCACAACTTTATCGACTGTAACTTATTAGTTATTACAAGTTAGAATGTTAGATAAATATCAAGTTAGGTAAATATCAGATCAGTTCAATAACAAGTCAGGTCATTTACAGGTTGAGTCAATTACAGTTTAAGTTCATAACATGTCAGGTTGATAACAAGTTGGGTAATATCAGTTATTTATCAGATTAATCTCGGGTTCGGGCTTATATCAGGTAGGATGCAAGTCGATTTCGGGTTACCACTAGTTCTGACTCAAGTCGGTTTCAGTTAATTTTGCAGGTCGTGTCAACTTTTTACATCCTTACTCAAAACCATAAAACGCACGTGTCAAACTCATGAGATGACTAAAATGTGATTACATGGAATAAGCCAAACGTAATCTTATTTTACTAGATCTCTTATTTATAGACCGTTCAAGTCTCACATCCAAGTAGAAAATATTCGGTCCCTAATCCCTATACAAGCTGCCTCAAACACTAATAGGATAATTCAAATGATTTAAGACATGCTCGGCTACACTAAATTCATTAATGTGATCATGCTAAAAAAATCGTATTAAATTGATAAAATTAAAAATTATTTTTTAAGCATCAAACAAGAAAGTCATTCATTGAAATCAAAACATACAAAAGGAGCAAAAATAACTCAGAAAAAGAAAGACATTCAAGCATAAACCCAGAAACAAAGCCAACGCGGTGGCGAGAATGAAAATCCCAAACAGAAAAAACCCAAAGCTGATGGCAAACAGAACCAGGAGCAGGGAGGCGGCGCCGCACGTTTGGATCTGCGAAAGATCCTTCAAGCGAGAAGTCCTTGGCAGTCGGTGACACCGACGGGTGCTCCAAGGGGTCGGGAAGACGCAAACGGCAAAGCCAAGGCCATGGAGGCCAAAAGGGGCCGAGCTAACTCTTCAAACGGTCTACCAGACTAATTTTGGCCTGTTGAGGGAGACATCGGTAAAGGAGCAATTAATTATTATGTTAGTAACTAGAAAATACAATTTTAAAATCAATATCCTAAAACCTAGTTATTTTCTCTGCCCGCCGCAACCTCTTTTCTCATTAGTTTCATTGGCTGGTGGTCGGTAATGTAACACCCAGTTTTGGGCTTAAGAGTTTTTAGGTTGATTATATAGTCTAAGAGATCGGATTAGAGATTCGAGTCAGATTTAAAATTAAAATTAGATTAAATATATTTAGTGCGAGAAAATATCTAAAAATCATTATTTAATATATAGATATTTTTGGTCAAGCCGATTTTGAAAAATGAAATTTAGAAATGTGACATTTTGGATAGTGACCAAAATGCAAAGAATAGAAACTATTTTTAGTGACTGTTTTGTAAAAGGGTCAAATCTTAGAATCTTTAAGGAGCTATTTTACCTAAATGTTTTTATTAGAGTTTTCTCTCAATTGGGATTATTTTTAATATTTTTAATTAAAGATTGAAAGAGGATTAATCAAAATGAGGTAGTTATTCCTTAAAAACCAATTTTGACGTAACTTTCTTTCTCTCAAACTTTCTTTAGCCAAACACTCTATTGTTCATCAAAGATTTTAGGTAATGACCTTCATTTTCTAAACTATTGATTTATTATGGATTCTTTGATCTTGATTTCCAAAATCTCATTGTCTTCCTTTGTTTTTCAAGAGTAAACATCCAATTGAGAGGAAATTCACTCAATAGAGGTAAGATTCGTTCTTCTCCTCTAATGAATGGTTTTTTACTGAAATTCCTAAGTATTTGATCCTTTATATATGTTTCTAATAAGTTTTAATGGTTTGATTATGGAAATTGGTTAAATCAAGGTTTAATTGATGAGATTTGGTGATTTTTGGACTGGATCTGTTTTGTTGAGTTCTTGGTTGATTTTAGCCATGATTTTGATGTCTTATAAAGTTAATGGATTAATTTTAACATTGGAATCCCGAAGCTATGTGAATCTCTAATTTTCTAGGTTGTAAGTTATGTGCTTTTGAGGAGTTGTGAAGGTTTAATGTATGCTGGAGGTATAAGGTTGTTGTTAGGTTGTTTTTTGGATGTCAATTGAAGTTAATTGATGGATTAAATTATTAGGTTTTGGTTGGGTTAAGTTTAGAAGATGTTTGATGTTGATTTTGATAGTTTTGGGAAGGTTTCGGCTAGAGTTTGAAGATGATTGTTATGGGTTGATGTTGCTGGGTTTATGGATGCATTTTGATGCATTGAATCCTCTATTTTTGTGTGATAAAATTAGGGAAGGTTGAGTCTCAAGCTTGTAACGTCGCTTCGGAAGCTTAGGAGGAGTGATTCGCATCGGCAAATTAAGCTTTACGTTGTCAGTGAGTGAGAACGTGGATTTCAGCTTTGAATTGGTTTAAAGGTTATAATTAGGGGGTTTAAACTTAGCTTGGAATGTTGGTTTAAACTCGAAAGTAAGTATGGAGATAATTCTCTCTCTGTCATGCTTTAACGAAATTGTTTTTATGCACTTATTTTTGAATTATATGGTACATGCTGTTTAAGCATGTTTTAAGTATGTTTTATACTATTTTGATCATATAATGATGATGGATGCATTTGGTAAATGATCCATGTAAGTATGTAGAATACTTGTTTAAAGTGTGGTTTATTACCGTCTAAAATGTTTTGATTTGAAATGGAAGTCTTAGATCCTCGCTTAAAGTTGGCATAATTGTTTTTGTTTTGGTTTAATTATCGTGACTTAGATATATTTTAGCACGATGGGACCGATGAAAGAATTGGGATCTGGCACGGTTGATGCTGCCGTTAGGCAGGGAAATTAGGGGTTATACCTCCTGGAGGTTTGCCACCTCTACCGCCAAATCCACCTGTAGGAGTAGAGCAAGTACCACCTGCGCCAGTTGGGCAACTTTTAGGTGATATGGTACCTTTGATACATGCGATGATTGGAGCTTTTCAAGCTGCTATTGCTGGAGCGCAAGTGCCTACGCCAGCTACTGGACAGACGAGGTTATCGTTAGAATGTTTACATAGTCTAGGAGGAGTTGATTTTTGAGGGTTGGCACCCGAGGCATCCAAGGAATAGTTGGCCAGTATTGTTCGGATATTGGAGCAAATAGGGTGCAATGATGCCCGTAAGTTGGGATGTGTTGTATCTCTATTACAGGGAGATGCTTATTGGAGGACGACCATTATCGCGGGCATAAAACCTAATGAGGTGGATTAGGAGTTCTTTAGAACTGTCTTTAAGAAGAAGTATTTGTGAGTTAGATATTTGGATGAAAAGAAGCACAAGTTTATGGCTATGGTTAGGGTAATATGTTTGTGGCCGAGTATGAGGTACAGTTTGTGCGGTTGAGCTAGCATGCTCCAGAACTGGTACCAAATGAGAGGCATCGTTGTGACCAATTCTGTTGCAGACTGGTATAGGATGTTAAAAAATATATGTTGGCTTCTAACTACACCGATTTCGACGTATTAGTTGTAGAACTTGGGTTTATCATCTCGTGTGGGAAGTTTTGGCTAGGGCAAAAGAGTTGCAGACTCTAGTTCCGGTGGTGGTCAGTTTAAGAAGAATCGTGATAATAGGTATCGCTCTGATTCGAGGTGAAGTAGAGGTAGCGTTGGGCAAGGTTCGTAGGGTAAGGGTACTCAATCTAGATCAACGTTTAATACATGTTGGGTATGTGGATCACGTGATCACATGAGGCAAGATTGTCCACATTTGGCTCGTGAGGGACATGCCCATGTTGTTGTTATTGCTAACTCATATTGGATTTGTGGGTCAAGCAATTATCTGAGATGTGATTGTCCATTGTTGGCTAGTGGTGGACAAGCCAAGGCATTTAGGGTTGTACCATCGAGGGTTCGTGGTCGTGGCCGATGATAGTTTTAGCGTAGGGATGAGGGTCTGAAGACTGTGGCTTATACTGTTGCTATCCTGACTAGAGAGTGGTGGTCATGTGAGGGTGTACGCACATCGCGAGGAACGTAACGACACTAATGTGATTGCAGGTACATTTACATTGCAATCTTTGTCGTTATTTTCTTTAGTTAATTCTAGTTTTACGCATTTGTATATCTTGCGTGAGCATGCGGATTTGTTTAATATACTTGTTGAGGTGTTAGATGTGGGTATACAAGTAACTAGTTCTTTCGGTGAGACGATTGTTACAAGAAGGTTGTTTAGGAGATGCCCTTTGACTGTTCAAGGTCATGTGTTTGCGGTTAATTTGATGGAGTTTTTGTTTCACGGTTTTGATGTAATCCTGGATATGGATTGGTTAACCGAGTATAGAGCTGTGGTTGATTTTGAAACCAAGTGAGTTACCTTAAAACTTGCCGATGATTATGAGGAGGTAATCGTGGGTGAGAATGCTAAGTTTTTGTCCAACGTTGTTTCGACTCTGGAAGCGAGTCGTATGATGGATTCTGGTTGTCAGGCATTCTTGGCTTATGTTATGAATCAGGGAGAAAAAGAGGTGTGTGTTCAGGACATACGTACGGTATACGAGTTTTCAGGTATTTTTTCTAGATGAGTTGCCAAGTTTGCCTCCGAATAGAGAGGTTGAGTTTGGTATTGAGTTGTATGCGAATAAAACTTCAGTGTCTATTGTTTCCTATCGTATGGCACCGAAAGAGTTGAAGGAGTTAAAGACGCAACTTTAAGAGTTGCTTGATCGAGGGTTTATTAGACCTAGTGTTTCATCGTGGGGTATGCATGTGTTGTTTATGAAAAAGAATAATGGCACAATGCGGATGTGCATTGATTATCGACAACTGAACAAGTTGACAATTAAGAATAAGTATCCCTTGCCATGGAATGGTGATTTGTTTGACCAGTTTAGAGGTGCTTTTGTGTTTTCTAAAATCGATTTGAGGTCTGGGTATTATCAATTAAAAGTGAAAAATGTATATGTGCTTAAGACTGCTTTTCGTACGAGGTATGGGCATTACGAGTTCTTGGTGATGCCGTTTCGTTTGACTAATGCCCCTACTACGTTCATGGATATGATGAATTAGGTGTTCCATGAGTTTTTGGATCAATTTGTTGTCGTGTTTATTGATGATATTCTTGTGTACTCTCGTACCAAGGAGGATCATGCTAAACACATGCGGATTATGCTTCAAGTATTGTTGGATAATCAGTTGTATGTTAAGTTGAGCAAGTGTGAGTTTTGGCATAAGGAGGTTGTTTTCCTGTCGGCCGAAAGAATTCGGGTTGATTTACACAAGATTGGGGCGGTGATGGGTTAGAAGCCACTTAAGTCGGTGTCAGAGGTTCGTAGTTTCCTTGGGTTAGCCGGTTATTACCGTAGGTTTGTTGATGGGTTTACGAGGATTGCTACACCTTTGAACAAGTTGTTGCAAAAGAATGCTCGTTCTGAGTGGACAGAGGATAAACAACGAGCTTTCGAAAAGTTAAATGAGGCTTTGACGCAAGCTCCTATCTTGATTCAACCTGAGGCGGGTAAGAAGTTCGTTGTTTATAGTGATGCTTCCTATGTGGGTTTGGGTTGTGTGTTGGTGCAAGAAGAGAAAGTTGTGGCTTATGCATCTAGACAGTTGAAGGGGCACGAGCACAATTATCCTATGCATGATCTTGAGCTTGCTGCGGTTGTGTTTGTTGAAGATTTGGAGACACTATCTTTATGGTGCGAATGATGTTGTGTACACGTATCATAAGAGTTTGAAATATTTGATGACGTAAAAGGATTTGAATCTTAGGCAACGTAGATGGTTGAAGTTGCTTAGGGATTATGATTTGATAATTGAGTACCATCCGGGGAAGGCTAATGTTGTGGTCGATGCTTTGAGTAGGAAGGTTACGGTGGAGTTGAGAGTGATGTTTGCACGGTTAAGTGTGACTCAGGATGGAGGCTTGTTGGACGAGTTGCATGTAAAGACATCTTTGTCGTAATTGATTAAGGAAAAGCAACCTTATGATGATGTGTTGGTACCGCATGTTAAGGATATCATGGATGAAAATCTGATAGATTTTCATTTTAATGATGATGGAGTGTTGTGTTTTAAAGATCGGATAGTGGTGCCTAATGATGATGAGTTGAGGCATATCATTTTTACCGAGGCACATACTAGTCATTTTGCCATGCATCCCAATAGTACTAAAATGTATCAAGGCTTGAAAGGAAAGTACTATTGGGTTGTTTTAAAAAAAGATGTGCGTGATTTTGTTGCTAGATGCATGGTGTGTCAGCGTATCAATGCTGAGCATCAGTTTCTTTTCGGGTTGTTACTACCGTTGAGGATACCAAAATGGAAGTGAGAAAGAATCACCATGGATTTTGTGTCTGGTTTGCCGTTGACGCCAACTAAGAAGGATTCTATTTGGGTGATTGTTGATTATTTTATGAAATGTGCACATTTTGTGCGAGTGCATACGACATATACCTTGGATAAATTGGCGGATTTATATATTGCTAAGATTGTGCGTTTGCACGGGGTACCTAAGTCTATAGTTTCGAAAAGATATTAGCGGTTTATAGCGAGGTATTGGGAGTGTTTGCATCGAGCTTTGGGTACACGGTTGAATTTCAGTACTTCGTATCATCCTTAGACGGATGGTCAGTCTGAACGCGTGATCAAGTTTTTGGAAGACATGTTGAGGTTTTGAATTATTGAGTTCCAAGGAACCTGGGAAAAACAGTTGCCCTTGGTGGAGTTCGCTTATAATAACAATTATCATGCTAGTATACAAATGGCACCGTATGAGGCCTTGTATGGTAGGAAGTGTCGTACACCTTTGTGTTGGGCCGAGGCTAGGGAAAAGCATGTTTCCTTGCCGGATGTATTGAAAGATAAGAATGAGAAAGTGAAGCTCATTTGTGATCGCTTGAAAGCGGCTTCGGATCGTCAGAAGTCCTACGCAAATTTGACGCGTAGAAAGTTGAATACGCGGTTGGTAATCTCGTGTTTTTGAAAGTGTCACATTGGAAGAAGGTGATGCGGTTCGGACATAAGGGTAAACTTAGTCCGAGGTTCATTGGATTGTATGAGGTTGTAGAGCGTGTTGGTTCTGTGGCTTAACGTTTGTGGTTACCTCCTAAGTTGGAGAAGATTCATAATGTGTTTCATGTGTCGATGTTGCGGAGGTATCAGTCGGATCCATCATATGTTATACCAGTGGATGAAATCGAGTTTTAATCGGATTTATCTTATAATGAGGAACATATAGAGATCATTGACTATAGCAGTAAAGTTCTTCGTGGCAACACGATTGAGCTTGTGAAGGTGTTGTGGTGACATCGGGGAGTTAAGGAGGCCAAGTGGGAAAGCAAAGCGGACATGTTGAAATAGTTCCCACATTTGTTCCCTTCAGGTTGTAACACCCCATTTTTGGTCCTAGGGGTTTTAGGTTGATTAAACGGTTTAGGAGACCAAATTAGAGATTCGAGTCAGATTCGGGATTAAAATCAGATTAAATATTTTTGGTGCGAGCAAAATATCAAAAAAATCATTATTTAAAATATAGATATTTTTGTTAAATCCAATTTTGAAAAATAAAATTTGGAAATGTGACATTTTGGCTAGTGACCAAAATGTAAAGAATGGAAACTATTTTTAGTGATTGTTTTGTAAAACGATCAAATCTTATAATCTTTAAGGAGCTATTTTACCTAAATTTTTTATCATATTTTTCTCTCAATTGGGATTATTTTTAATGTTTTTAATTAAAGATTAAAAGAGGATTAATTAAAATGAGGTAGTTATTCCTTAAAAAACCAATTTTGACGTAACTTTCTTTCTTTCAAACTTTCTCTCAAAATTCCTTAAGTCAAACACTCTTTTGTTCACCAAATATTTCAGGTAATGACCTTGATTTTCTAAACTATTGTTTTATAATGGATTCTTTATTCTTGATTTCCAAAATCTCATTGGCTTCATTTGTTTTTCAAGAGTAAACATCCAATTGAGAGGAAATTCACTCATTAGAGGTAAGGTTCATTATTCTCCTCTAATAAATGGTTCTTTACTGAAATTCCTAAGTATTTGATCATTTATATATGTTCCTAATGAGTTTTAATGGTTTGATTATGGAAATTGGTTAAATCAAGCTTTAATTGATGAGATTTGGTGATTTTTGGACTTGATCTGTTTTGTTGAGTTCTTGGTTGATTTTAATCATGATTTTGATGTCTTATAATGTTAATGGATTAATTTTAACATTGGAACCCCGAAGCTATGTGAATCTCTAATTTTCTAGGGTGTAAGTTATGTGCTTTTGAGGAGTTGTGGAGGTTTAATGTATGCTGGAGGTATAAGGTTGTTGTTAGGTTGTTTTTAGATGTCAATTGAAGTTAATTGATGGATTAAATCATTAGGTTTTGGCTGGGTTAAGTTTAAAAGATGTTTGATGTTGATTTCGATAATTTTGGGAAGGTTTCGGCTAGAGTTTGAAGAGGATTGTTATGGGTTGATATTGCTGGGTTTATGAATGCATTTTGATGCATTGAATCCTCTGTTTTGTGTGATAAAATCAGGGGAGGTTGATTCTCAAGTTTGTAGCGTCGCTTCGGAAGCTTAGGAGGAGTGATTCGCATCGACAAATAAAGCTTTGCGTTGTCAGTGAGTGAGAATGTGGATTTCAACTTTGGAATGGTTTAAAAGTTATAATTGGGGGTTTAAACTTAGCTTGAAATGATGGTTTAAACTAGGAAGTAAGTATGGTGATAATTCTCTCTCGGTCGTGCTTTAACGAAATTGTTTTTATGCACTTATTTTTGAATTACATGGTACCTACTGTTTAAGCATGTGTTAAGTATGTTTTATACTATTTTTGATCATATAATGATGATGAATGCATTTGGGAAATGATCCATGTAAGTATGAAGAATACTTGTTTAAAGCATGGTTTGCTGCTTTGGAAATGGTTTTAAATTGATGCATATAAAAACAGTGAGGTACATGGTTAATAATGAATTATATTGGCAAGTGATGTGGTTTAAAATGTCATTGGATATAGTTGGCTGGCCATAGGATTGATAGTGAACTATAAATAAGTCACATCGGGTGTTGAAAGTTTATTTGTACCGAATACTCCACCATGAGTACCCTAATGGTCGAGGGGTTATATGGTACCGAAAACTCTTGTTAGTGGATTATGGGTATAATCGATGAGAGGGGTTGTGATTGTACCCCAGTTGTGAGTGTACCATAATTCCGGTTGAGATGGCTTGAAGTGTTGAGAGGACACTTGTTGAATCCGTGTATCCAATGAAATATTTTATGAAAGTGGAACTTGGTTTATGATCACTTGAAAGCTAATATAATTGTTAATGTATCAGTTGATGGTTGTTAATGTATAATGTTGGTTTATACATGTCTACTCTTTAAGCTTTGCATATGGATTGTTATGCATGGGAAGGCTTAAATTGAGGGTTAGCAATGAGATTTGTTGTTGATCCATGATACATGTTGCATATGGTTTAATATGGTGTTTTTGAAAGTGTTAAGTGCATGGTTTTCAATGCATGATGTTTTATAAGATGCTTGAAATGATGTTTTCAATGTGTTTTGGAAAATTGGTTTTGAAATGCATTGATGGTGTGTTGTTTAAGCACTCATCACTAAGCCTAGTGTGCTTACGCTCTTTTTTCCATCAATGAAGAGAATTAGAGATTGTAGGCAGCGAGCGAGCAAAGAAAATCCAAGGACTTCGACAATTTGAAAGTATGGTTTCAATCTAGACTAGTAGTAATAAAGACAATGTGGTTCATTGTTGTTTTAGGAGGATTTTTACTAAACTCCTTGTTTGAGTAAGTTTGCTATGTTGTTTTGGAGTTGCAAATGGCCTTATATATTTGGTAATGCTTTGGATTTATGTTTCATGCTTTAAATGGTTTGTTTTAGGAAGCATGCCATTAGACTTTCAATTAAAGTGTGATGCCATGTTATGATCCCGTTGCTGTGATGTTTTGATGTGGTTCGATCTTGAGAGTATTTGTGTTTATGTTTGAGGCATGTTAGAATGTGTTCGTATCCATGAAAGTATGAAAAATCAGCAAAAGTGGACATTTCAGGTCTAGGTGTACCGATACGCGGGGCTCTGTATCGGTACGACCCAATATATTTTGGCAAGGCGTACCGATACGCGAAGAGCTATATCGGTACTGTTTCGAGCTACTAGAATCTGGTTTTGGTTATTGTAGCCCGCGTACCGATACGCCTTGGGACCGTATCGGTACGGTTAGCTGTTACGGTAGTTATGGACTGTTTTATGTTTTGAGGTTCTTTTGTTTTGGTCCCTGGTTCGTATGTATGCAATTGTATGAGTTTAGATCATCGTTTTGAGCTGGATTTTGACAAGCTAGCATGTAACCTAACTAACTGAGGTTTTGTAACTTTAAATTTAAGAAATTCTCTGTAATTTTCCATAATTGCAATTTAGTCCCTAAAATGTAATTGTCTGCAATAGGATGTCGATTCGACGCCCGATTGAATTGTTAATTCACCTGCTGCCAGTATGCACACCATAGGTTATAATGTTGCATCTAGATAAGATAAAAGGAAAGAAAATAGACGTAATTCGAGTTAAATCTTTACGAGTTTGTTTTAGCAAACCTAATATAACTCGCTCGGTTCGGTCTTGCGTCTAGACCGGGTTAAGGGGGTTACAGGTAACTAATCTTAGTATTGGTTGTCGATCACCGGGTTTATTATTTTTTGTTTTCTTTTTCATATTTTTAATAAAAACCTTTGTCTTTATAACACGCGTTCCCTATGTCCTTGTGGCACATTTTTTTTCTTTATTTTTTGTGGTTTCTCTTATCTATCGTTTTGACATGATTTCAACATACCTTAACGCTCGTTTAATACTCATACATAGATCTTTACGACGCTAATATCTGATTATGATTATGTCGGTGGTCATAGAAAGATAGATCCTCACTCGGTTGATGGTTTGTTTGTCGATGTAATCAGACTTGTGTAGCGGAGCAATATGCCTGATAGTTTGGTTCTCTTACCACTCATTTTCACCCCGTAAAGCGTCTTGTTTGGATAAGAGACAAGGAGATTCATGATGGCTTCTGAATTTTGACGGTATGCTAATCTCTATGGAAGTATTTACTTTTCTTTGCACCTTTGGATTTTTGTATGAAATTTTTGTGGACTAGTCCCCATTATTCTCCCTTCTGGATTCGTTGTGTTTGTAATATCTTTCATAATTTTTAATACAATTCAGTTGTCATTGTCAAAAAAATTAATTACTATGAAGTTGAAATAAATGACTTGAAGATTACAGAAGATATTTTCACAAAACATTGGCCATTTTGAAAATTCAGTATCACATTAGAACAAATCTCAAAGTTCAGGGGCCAATTGTACCATTATCCTTTAAAAATAAATTCCAATTTAAAAATGCATAACATGCCTATCAGTAGTCCTATTTATAATATTAAGAAAATAAAGCGTTTGGTACCTGATGCCTATGTCTAATATTTTCTTAAAAATCAAAAGTAAAACATTTGTGAAAGTGACCTATATATATATACACGAAAAAAGAAAATAATAAATGTAAAAGAGGCATATTTATAATGTTAAAATATTATTATTTTCAACATTTAAAAAATAATAAAATATTTTGATAATTTAAGAAAATAAAACAGTATTTTCAAGTTATTTAATGTTTATACGTTTGCATAATTTTAATTTGGATATTTTTTAAATTTGTTTAAAATTTACGGTTCAACACGTGTAAATTTAATTTTCTTAACCCCTTTCACAATGCACATTGTAATGATCTAATTTTCGGATTAGCACATCGGGTCTTGGACCTGGATTATGGGCCATTAATTTGGGAGTTTAAGCTAAGGGCATTTTAAGTTGGGCCTATTACTTTGGGGAGAAGGTTCGAATTTTAAAAGGACGAGGATAGGAGAAGATATGAGATATTATATTGGAGAGAGAAAAGAGTAAATGGGGAGAGAAAAAATGGAAATGAGGGAGAGAGAGTTAGGGGGAAGAGTTTTAAACTATGATCTACAGAGATCTGGTCGCCCGTTGTTGACACTTTTACTGTCATTGTGTTCATCTCGTCGAGACAAGTTCACCGGTACCAGCGCAGTCGCCGCCGCCATTCGCCGAAGTGAGAGAGGAAAGTTTCGAGGTTTCATGTTGAGGAGGTTAGGGTGCTTAAAACCAAAAACCATCACCATCATCGAGTTCAAGAGGTGCTAAAACGTCAAATTGGTGCTCGCCGACCGATTCCCGCCGTCGGCCGCGCATGGATATCGTCCTAGGCGGTTGGAGCCATCTGAGCTGAGCTGAGTGGAGCTGAGCCGTCAAACCGAGTTGCGTTGACTTCGAGCCGTGCCGCATTGACCGAGCCATTGACCGTTGAACGATGACTTTTTTTTACCATAGTTGACTTTTTTTTGTAGGACCCTACCCGAGAGTTTCTCGACGTTCTGAGTCCGTTGGCGCAGTTCGTTTCGCCAAATTCGAACTCGATAAGCATTTTTTATGCATTTTATCCCTTATAGTAGTCTGATAGTGTGAAATGGCTTATGTAGTCGTATTTGTTTTATCCGAGGTTTGGTGGACCTGAATATTAGAATTAAAGAGATGTTTGGAGGAGCTTAGTTGAGGATTTATCGCTCTGGCTTAAGGTTAGTACACCTTGAACTCTTATTGCTTCATGAGCATCATAAATGTAATTGCCTTGCTTGTTAGTGTTCGCAAAATGGGTAGACGATGAATAAGCATGTTGTGAGACTGGTATCATGAGACTTGTTATATTTTAAAGATGAATGATGATTTTACAGATATGATGGAACTCGTAGAGGCTTTAAAGACCGTGTAGGGTCGTTTGAGATGCTCGTATGACTATTTGATGACTGTTTTACTGATTGAATAATTGTGATGCCTTGTATGCTTATTCGAAATAGATTGATGAGATTTGATGAGAATTATGCTTAAAGGTTAAATATTCGATTAAATGATTACAGAACCAGAAATTAATATTAATTAGGCGAATGCGTTAGTAAGTAAACTCTAATGACTTTTATAAGCTGTAAGGATCGAATAAAGCAAAGTAATATCATTATTCGAGGAAATGATGCGAACTTGTGTGTCGGATATCGGTACGAGCTTCGGCTGTACTGGTACGCGGTTGAGGATCGTATTGATATGGGTCGACCCTTACCGGCACTTGTGAAAATTTAAGATTTTCAGTAAGCAATATCAGTATCGGTACGTGTGTGAGTACCGGTACCCATGAGTATCGTATCGATACTCGTGTTTGAGTACCGGTACCTACTAAACGAAATGATATATAATGCTAATAAAATATGGAAACTAACGTGTGATATAAATGAGATAATGTGGATTAATAAGATAATTGACGAGGATGATTATTATACGCTTTCATAATGTATTAACAAGTTGGTAAACTTAATTGGGTGACTTGTTGTAATAGCAACCATAGGAAATCTTTGGTGGATCGAGTTATGTTGTGTGCTTTATCGTAATTGTGTCGTTGTTATGTACGGTTTGGACCTTGGTTGGTTGAGTCACCTTTGATTGATAGGATTCGGATACTCAGAGAAAGAATGTTGAAGAACATCATGGTTAGAGATGTCGACTATACGTTCCCGATGTTGTGTGACACCAGGCCTCATTTGATAACACTCGAGGATTTTCGAAAAAACATATATTGGCTGCTAGACCTTATGTCTTTATATAACATTCAAAAACCTAATACTAATTAAATTTGGATTCTTTAAATGTACAATATATTTAACTGAATATAATTAAATATGTAGAATTTGATTCTACTTTAATTAGGTTTCTTTTAGAGATATATATATATATATAGTATTTGATAATTACAATAACTTATCAAATATTAACATATATATAAACGAAATTATCCATTATATTACAATTTCGGTTTCTCACTAATTACGTGTACAACAAGTTTGTACACATGCTATCTAGTCGATATTTGTTCGTTTCAATCATAGAGTGTGACCCTTGTAGGTTCATGTAACGTTAGCAGTAATATCCAAAACAATTCTAATATTACAAGCAATGAGTAGCATCTAGCAATACATCATTGCTACCTAAATTACATGAAATTGTGGTTCGATTTAACATTTTTTCGTGATTAACTTCTTTTATGTATTTCATCCTTTTGTCCTGATATCTAGATCGGACACAAGTCATGGATTAGTCACACTTGTATAGTCCATCTAATGTTTTCTTGATATCTTGAGTAGACTATTATAAACGAATAACTATGATATCCCATATCAATTTATTCGAGCATGACCATGCATTTTCTAGTCTCACTCAATCAAGTGGCCTATGATATTACTCCTATTATGTAGGAGGGACAAATCATATCTTGATCAACCATATTTCACTACATGGATTGTGACATATCCAATATCAGTCTTTATAGTGTAGTTAGTTACGACACACGTTTGACCGTATCAAAATATGTCACTCACGATGTAGTTATCACCATGAGCAATGTTGTGGCTGTTACATAATGATCCAAGAAATATGCTCATAACGGGTTATTCCAGTATGGTGTTCCCTAACACATACTTATGTATTGATTTTGACATCTCCATGTCAATGACAACACTTTGTCATCTATCAACTACATATTAGTCTTAATATATTATTGTTGTCCAAGCCCACAATAATTATCGACTAAGGACATTCAAGAATAACTATATTATTCTAAGGACTTTAGTATAATTCAGTTTATTTATAGATACATAGAATAAGACTGAAATAATAATAATGGTTTTTTATTAATAAACAAGATAAAATAAGTATGTCTTTTACAACCATCTCATAATTGGTCTTTGGGCATACTCCAACAGTCGACTACCGGTGATTTATATTTTTTGTTTGTTTTTTCTTCGCATATGTTGTTGCTTTTTCTTCTGTCTCTGACATATTTTTTCTGTCTTTATGCCACGTCTATGCCTTATGGCACGTTTCTATGATTACTTTGCAGGTTTTTGGTGTTTGTACGGTGACCCTCACGACGCTTGTTTCTGATTCGTTTTTGTCGGTGGTCACATAGAGTTTGAACCCCTTTTGGATTGTTTGCCGATGAAATTTATAGCGAATCGTTGTTCTTGGGAATATGTGTGAAAGATGATTGCTGAAAATTTTGGAAAATTCATCTAGTTCGTATTTTGACAACTCCCCAAGGACCCTTCCTACAATGGACCGCAACTATTTTTTTGGTGCAAAGAGGAAGTGTCTAATCTGAATGGTACAACACTTATCTTTTATTTTTAGAATTACCATTCTTTTTCTTGTTGTTTTTTGATGTTCTAAAAATTTCTAAACTATGTTATATTTTTATTTTTGTTTATCAACAAAACTGTCTAGTTAATATGTTAAAAAATAAGATGATATGCCTAAATCACATTTGAATTGTCTCTTGTAGCCTTAATAATTTCAGTCTGTTTCTGGAAAATCGCCAGACAGATTTGTTCAAATGCGCTTCCCAATTAAATTTAGGAATTGAATTATTAAGTATGTTTGTGTAAAAAAAATACATTATTAGTGTACCAAATAATAACCCAGTATAGAATTATTAACAAAATAAATGAATTCAACTATTGAATATACCAAATTTAATATTCACATTCATTTTTTCTATCTTAAGTGAAACTATGAAGAAAAAGAGAAAAACATGATATAATAGTTGAGAAAGCATGTTACAATAATTTAGAAATTTGGTAAAAAAACAGAAAAAAGGGCTCAACACACAAATGCAAGCAGTTTTACATTAGCAATACAGAAGAATTAAAACAGAACGATCTACCTAGTTAATTCACTAGTTCATTCTTATTACACATTCTTTTCTTACATACTTCATGGAATTAACCAGACCTGTTTCGGACCTCAACAAAGATCATTCATGAATTTGAAAGGGCTCGTATGCCTTGAGACTTCGAATCAACCCTTGAACAGATCCAGCAGCAGCAATGAGTGAAACAATCAAGCAAACCCAGCTCAAGATTTTCAACCAAATCCACTTGAACGAATACTTGGTCATGTTCGTCTGCGCAATGTACATCTCTATTGGGAAATAGACTGTTAATGGCCAAAACGAGCCGGCTCCGATAAGACCCAAGAACTCATTGAAAAAGGGAAAGATCATGGCTACCAACGCTGTCAATATAACGTACATTGTCCTCCAAACCAATCTGAAGATGTTGATGTAATAAACACCGTAGCATGGAACATTAACAGCATGTTCACTTGTAATAAACATGTTATCGGACCATCGCTTCGAGCACCAACCCTCGACGAACCCGAACAACGGTTGGGCGAAAACCTGGATGTAAACATGTCAATCATGCTAGGCATAATAACCCATGATGCCTTATCATTTTGGGAGCGCAAATGAACCCTTAGGATATGAGATTGTACCTGGTATGCACCAATAAGATGAATGGCAATGCAGACGTTGGCGAAGTCAATTAACCAAAAGGGTTCATAGAAACCGAATCCTGTAAGGAAATTGCCTGGTGCATCATTTCCGAATGCAGCATACCCGACAAGGCCGCAAAGTACATAGAATATAGTTGTTGTTGATACACCAACACTGGTTGCTCTCTTCATAGTTTTGTTCTCTGGTGGGCTTGATTTTACTGTGTCCTGAAATTAAAAAAAAAAGTAACTTTCAGATGCTCGGGTATAACGGCTTGTAGAGAAAAAATATTGTTAATGATGTGCAATATTCTGGCTTTTAAGAAGTACATGTTGTCAACCACCTCGGTGGTTAAACACTTTTTTTTTTTAGGTAACGAGTTCAATACAAATTAAGATTAAATTAATCCTAATACATTTGACTATTATCTGAATAAAAACTAAACTGAAAATTTAATAAAAATGATTTTCTTGTATTTTTTCTCTCTCAAAGTTACTTTTTTTTCTTTAAAATAAATGGCCAACTAGAATCAGTCACTAAAATCCATATTGTCCATAGGAATCTCTGTAACTCAACATTCTAGTGTAACCAAAACCCACTAACAGAAACCTGTTCCTTTTCGTGTGGATTCGAATCTTCTTTAATTACGACAATTCAAGCTGAAAATTCTAACGTTGAAATTTCAAGCTGAAAGGGTGACTTGCTTTTCTTTTTCTTTTTTAGGTCAGAAAATGCGACTTGCCTTTTCATAAGTCTCAGTATCATCTGGTCCCATATTTCAGGACCGCCACCAAAAAAGGGACCTTTTCCAAGTTATTCAGGGTTTTTTTCTCTTGTCATTACCTTCTTTTGTAAGATTCTTACACTCACATTTTCACATGATGGATTATTGGAGAGACATAGTAATATTTTACTTGCCTGAATCTCAATGAGGACAGTGTGTTGGATTAAAATTCAATAATAGTGGGCACATATGTATAATGTACGTTGCTATTATAAAGTTTAACACGTAATTAAGTGACCAATTATGTTACACGTGTTATAGGTACTGAATTGTCATGGAATTAAAAGTGTAGATACCATAAGTTAGATTTATAACTCAATGAGGGGCAGAGTTGTAAATATTAATAAACTGTTTTAATTCAGTTTATATAAAGGGTAATGGTCCCCGAGATCTAGGTTAACTTGCATATCTCTTTTCCCCGTCTGAGAGTTGTGTGCTAAGAGGTAATCTATCATCTTGGAAGATCAAACCCTCTGAAAAATCTCCATCAATGGATTCAGGTACGCTTCCGCAAATCTAGTATTTATTCTTAATGATTTGACATACATATCGATCTAGGGTTTATATTCGTATCGAATATATATTTTGGTTTCTAACAAGTGGTATCAGAGCCAGGTTATGTCGAATCATTGAGAATAAATTATATATTTCGGTGTGGTTTTAATTTCTATGTCGTTTATTCTTGTGCGATAAAGATCTCATAATTTTGTTTATCCGCATATATTAGGGTTTCATATTTCGTATATTCGAAATTGTTTGATAACCCTTATGTTGCGTGAGTAATCGGTAATTAACAATGGTGATTTCAATTGGAATATTCTTATTGGTCTTTGTTGAATTTGCAACTGGTTTCCAATTTGCGATTGGTACTGCATATTAAAGTTTCAATTGAAAGATTCTTCACGCAGAAACAATTTATTAACATAGGATTCTAATACTTATAAATATATGTGCAGTATATTATGCTTTGGTTGGAGAATAGTAATTTATTTCCAGAATATGACAATACCCTTAATATTTTGCATTGCTTTTTGCTTTTAAGTATCGCATATATATTTTATTTAAAATATATATTTAATTCGGTTGGATCAAAATTTTAGTTTTGGTCATTAGGTATAAAGATAAACCTTTAGAAACATATAAATTCATGTTCTGGCTATGTCTAATATTTTAGTGGGTTAATTGAACCACAATGTCACCAAAGTGACCGCTTCTGCGTAGATTAACTTATTTAAAATATTAAGATGTTTGTGTTTTTGTAATTCATGCGTTTATTAATTGGCCCAAAGGAAAATTAATATTTGGCCGAATTTCAAATAACGCATGTGGTGATAAATGTGTGACAATTATAAGGTAATTTATGTGTGCAATACGTTAGTCCAAAGATTAAACTGTTGTTCAACATATTTTATTGTCAATGTTTGATTGCTACAACAAGAGTACCGCTTTCTGATTAATATTCTTGTCCAAAGACTTGATATTAATGTTGTGTTTGGTATCTTGGGGAATTAGTCATTATTTTGAATTTATTTGTTTACTTATGAATTATTGGTGTGAGCATATTTATTTATTTATTATTCTTTTGTTCTATATTCAGCTAGTTCTTCTGCTGCCACAATATCTGCTAATGTCAATTCTATACCCATGCTTAATGGGACGAATTTCAAGGAATGGAAAAGGCACTTATTGATAGTGCTTGGCTGTATGGACATAGACCTTGCGTTAAGGGAAGAACAACCTGCACCTCTCCGCTGCGGCAAGCACCCACGATGCAAAAAGGGATTTTTGAGAGGTGGGAGCGTTCTAATCGCATGAGTCGATGATCATGAAACACAGCATTCGGAAACCTTTAGGGTGCAGAATCTGAAGAAATTATTCGGGCTAAGGATTTCCTTGACAATATTGAGCAACGTTTTGTTAAAAGCGATAAGGTTGAGATGACATCACTTCTGAGAATTCTTTGATGTCTATGAAGTACAAGGGTCAAGGAAATATAAGGAGTACATTATGGAAATGTCTCATATTGCTTCAAAACTTAAGGCACTTAAGATCGAGTTTTCTGATGATTTACTCGTCCTTATGGTTTTGGTATCGCTTCCTGCACAGTTTAACCAATTTAAAATTAGTTATAACTGTCAAAGGGAGAAGTGGACTCTAAATGAGCTCATTTCTCATTGTGTTCAAGAGGAAGAAAGGTTGAAGCGTGAAAAGCTGAAAGTGCTCATTTGTCTAGTGCCTCTAAAGACACAAGGGCAAGAAAAGGAAATATCAGAATGAAGTTGCTAAGGGTCCAGCTCAAAAGAAACAAGAGAATGTTCCAAATAATTGTTTCTTTTGTGACAAGCCTGGACACATGAAGAAAGATTGTACCAAATATCACGCATGGCGTGCAAAGAAAGGTATGAATCTTACTTTGGTGCATTACGAGGTTAATTTAGCTTGAGTACCTAGAAACACTTGGTGGTTAGATTCGGTGCTACTACTCACATAAGTGTTTCTATGCGGGGTTGCTGAGCTACCGAAAGCCAAGTGATGGTGAAAGAAACATCTTTGTGGGCGATGGAAAATCGGTGGAAGTGGAAGCAATTGGGCATTTTAGGTTGTTATTAGGAACTGGTTTTTATTTGGATTTGAAAGACACTTTTGTTGTTCCGTCTTTTAGGCGGAATTTAGTTTCAGTTTCTTTGTTGGACAAATTTGGTTATTATTGTTCATTTGGAAACAATCAGTTTACTTTGTCTTTAAATTCAAGTATTGTTGAACTGGTTATTTAAATGCTTATGACAACCTTTATTTGTTAGATACAATTGCATCCTATAATGAAACCTTGCATGTGGAATCACGTGGTACTAGCGAAAATTAAATAAAGAAAATTCAGCATCATTATGGCATAAACGCTTAGGTCATATATCAAAGTGTAGGATTGAGCGTCTTGTGTCTAATGGTATTTTAGAGTCCCTTGACTTCACTGAGACTTTAATGTTTGTGTTCATTGCATCAAGGGAAAGCAGACCAAAACTAAGAGACTAGGTGCCAATCGTTCTACAAAGCGTCTTAGAATTAATTCATCGATATTTGTGGGCCATTCCTACGGCATCTTGGAATGGTCAACAATATTTCATAACATTCATAGAGCGATTACTCACGTTATGGGTACCTATATCTCATTCATGAAAAATCTCGGTCTTTGGGCGTGTTCAAATCCTATAAAGCTGAAGTTGAGAATCAACTCAACAAAAGGATTAAAAGGTTCGATCGATCGTGGTGGTGAGTACTACGGTAGATATGATGGATCGGTGAACAACGTTCGGGACCATTTGCAAAGTTCCTAGAGGAATGTGGTATTGTCCCACGAGTACACCATGCCGGGATCACCTAGTATGAATGGTGTTCTTTGAGAGGCGTAATAGGACTCTTAAAGATATGGTAAAAGTATGATTGCTCATTCTACCTTACGAGTCACTCTGGGGGAGAAGCATTAAAGACAACAGCGTACATTACGAATAGAGTTCCCACTAAAGCGGTGAAAAAGACACCTTATGAGCTTTGGGTGGGTAGAAAGCCCACTCTAAAGCATTTTCACATTTGGGGATGTCGGTGAGGCAATGCCTTATAGGCCACTTGAAAAGAAATTGGACTCCAAAGCGATGGCGACTACTTTATTGGTTATTACGAGCGATCTAGGGGCTATAAATTTTATGATCCCATAATTAGAATATTTTTGAGGCGAGAATTGCAATATTTTTTGAGGATGTTGAGTTTGGAGGGAGAAATAAGGTAGAGACATTGTCTTTGAGGAGGAATTGAGTTTTAACTCGGTTCCTACTATCACTTTTGATGATGTTCAAGTTTCTATACCGATCATCAATCAGAAGTGAATCGAACCTCAACAAGACAATGTCGAACAGCTCCCTCTTATTCGGGATGAGGTAATTGTTCGGAAGAGCAAACTCAGCAACCTCAAGAACAAGTGTCATTAAGGAGATCCACGAGAGAAAGGAGAAATGCTATTCGGATGATTATATTGTATTTCTCCAAGAAAATGAGGATGATAATGGAATGATGGAAGATGATCCGATCAACTTTCATCAGGCCATGCAAAGTATTAACTCTCAAAAGTGGATTGATGCCATGCAAGAAGAGTATAAATCCATGCAAGACAATAAAGTTTGAAACTTATCCCATTTACGAAGGTGCAAAACCAATTGGTTGTAAATGGATTTTTAAAACCAAGAGGGATGCAAATGGTAATGTGGAGAGGTATAAGGCACGTCTTGTAGCTAAAGGTTATACTCAAAAAGAAGGCATTGACTTTTGAGAGACTTTCTCTCGTTTCATCGAAAGACTCATTTAGGACAATCATGGCACTTGTAGCTCATTTTGATCTTGAGTTACATCGGATGGATGTTAAGACTGCGTTTCTCAATGGAGAAATTGAAGAAACAATTTATATGGTGCAACGAGAAAACTTTTAGTCGGGAGACCCAAAGAATATAGTTTGCAAATTAACAAAATCCATCTATGGACTCAAACAAGCTTCTCGTCAATGGTATCACAAATTTCATCAAGTAATTGTCTCGTTTGGTTTTGAGATAAATATTGTTGATGATTGCGTGTATCACAAGTTTAGTGGGAGTAAGTACATATTTTTGGTTTTATATGTCGATGACATTTTGCTTGCCCACGAATGATATAGGGCTTCTTGCACGAAACCAAGAGATTTCTATCTAAGCATTTTGAAATGAAAGATCTTGGGACGCTTCTTTTGTTTTAGGAATTGGAGATACATCGAGATCGATCTCGGGGTATTCTTGGATTGTCACAAAAGAACTATATCGATAAAGTACTTAAAAGGTTTGGCATGCAAAATAGTAAACCAATAGACACCCTTGCCACTAAAGGAGACAAGTTTTGTCTTGCTCAATGCCCTAAAAGTAATCTTGAAATTCAAGAAATGCATAAGATTCCTTATACATCAGCTATTGGGAGTCTAATGTATGCTTTCGGTATATGTATGCGCGTCCAGGATATTGCGTACATTGTTGGAATGTTTAGCGGATATTCAAGCAACCCTGGTATGGACCATTGGAAAGCGACCAAGAGGGTTATGAGGTATCTTGAGAGAACAAAAGATTATATGCTCACATACAGAAATCAGATCATTTGGAGGTCGTAGGGTATACGGATTACGATTTTCTTTGGGTGCCAAGATAGCAGAAAATCTACATCAGGCTATATTTATCATTATTTGGTGGAGCTATATCTGGAAAAGTGCCAAGCAGACACTTGTAGCTTCTTCCACTATGGCGGCAGAGTTTGTAGCATGCTACGAGGCATCTAATCATGGAATATGGCTGCGAAATTTTGTCTTTGGGCTGCGTATTTTGGAGAATATAGAAAGACCACTTAAATTATTTTGTGACAATAAATCAGCGGTGTTGTATTCCAACAACAATAGGAGCTCGTCTAAGTCAAAGCACATTGACATAAAGTTCCTAGTTGTGAAAGAAAGAGTGCAAAATGGACAAATATCCATAGAACACATTGGGACAAACTCTATGATAGCGGATCCGCTCACAAAAGGTTTACCACCCAAGGTCTTTCATGAGCACACTGCTCATATGGGTGTTACATCATTTAAGGATATTATTGTTTGAGTGGGAGTTTGTTATTTGTTCACTTTATGTTTATGTTTATTTTCAGACATTTATGTATTTGGTTATTTTCGATCGAAATAAAGTATTGATTAATTCACTCTTTTCTTATTTGGATAAGGACCTCACTTATGTTTAAAGAGGACCAGTTGGAAATAGGCATGTTCGGTTCACATTTACATGTAATTTCCATGCTACGCATCCATGATTGATCTATGTCATTTGATTATGTTTGTATATGTGACCATTGATGGGTCCAGTCATGATTGATATGGCAAAGACCGCTTTGATCCTATATGGATATAATTGATGGACGAGATTGTTATAGAATACCTATTACATGATAGCAAATTTTGAGCTCATAAGGTCGTACATTTGTCAGGTAACATATGTTGCCCAAGTGGGAGATTGTTGGATTAAAATTCAATAATAGTGGGCACATATGTATAATGTACGTTGCTATTATAAAGTTTAACACGTAATTAAGTGACCAATTATGTTACACGTGTTATAGGTACTGAATTGTCATGGAATTAAAAGTGTAGATACCATAAGTTAGATTTATAACTCAATGAGGGGCAGAGTTGTAAATATTAATAAACTGTTTTAATTCAGTTTATATAAAGGGTAATGGTCCCCGAGATCTAGGTTAACTTGCATATCTCTTTTCCCCGTCTGAGAGTTGTGTGCTAAGAGGTAATCTATCATCTTGGAAGATCAAACCCTCTGAAAAATCTCCATCAATGGATTCAGGTACGCTTCCGCAAATCTAGTATTTATTCTTAATGATTTGACATACATATCGATCTAGGGTTTATATTCGTATCGAATATATATTTTGGTTTCTAACACAGTGGAGAAAGCATAGGCAAAGGCAATGTCCCCAATAGCTTGGAATGTCCTCCAAACCTTTTCGGATCCCGACACGTCCACCCCTACTGTCACTCCAGTTAAAGTTGTCCTTGCATGTTCTCCTCCTATTTACACGAAAAACTTCAAAGCATAATATCTAGATTTTTGATGAATCACAAGCCACAATAAAACAGAACCGGAATTTATTGTTATCTTTGTTTGTTATACTTATTACATGCAGATATGCGAGGTTTGGATTACCTGCAACTCTGGCAATGGAGAGTCCAAGGCCAATGGAAGAGTAAGCGAAGGACATAATGGCTGCTAAGATTGAGAGCCATGAAAGCTTGTGGAAGTTCGGGATTTGGCTGAGAAAGATCTGAATGCAGCCGAAGATTATCATGAATGGGTAGTTTGATGTCCGGCATTTCACATGGTGTCCATGTTTGTGGAAGCAATTTGACCTTTTGACGGCGCTGTTTACAAGTTAAAAATACAAACAAAAGAACACGTTGACTGTAAATTCGGATCACTATCAAAGAAGGTTAAGTTTAAGAAGAGAAACTTCAAACTTGTATAATCTTTTGGTTATACTTACACCATGCTAGTTGATGCTGTGATAGTGTAGCCAATGGTTATTCCAATAAGATTTCCATACTGAGCTAATCCACAGAGTTGGACTTTTCTTCCTCCTGCAAGAAAAACAAAGAAGTGAGGAAGCTCTGAATTTGATATTTCATTTAGAAACCTGACAATAATCATGTTGGTTATTGGGTTTGAATGGAAAACACGAATGTCGAGTAGCCGTGCCTATTATGAGTTAGTATATTGAGCAACGAGTTTTTTAATGAACACGAGTCAAGTAAAATTGTATCGAACTTATTGAGTATCAAGTCGAGTTGAGCACAGCAGATTGAACAGTTTTCGAGTCGAGTACTGCGCAGCTCATCATCGACTTGTTCAATAAGCACCCTAGTTAGTATTGAAGTGAAGATTACGTAGTATACCCAAGTAAGCTCTAACAGCATCCATGTAAGTGTAGTTTCTTCGTCCGTGGACAGGATCCGGAGCCCTATAGGAATCAGCAAGGAGAGTCGATGTGAAGTAAGTGATGAAGGAGAAAGCCATGAGAACAATAGGACCAGCCACCCAACCCAACTGAGCAACCGCCCATGCAAGCGACAGCACTCCAGACCCAATCACCGCTGTGATAATATGAGCACTAGCAGTAACCCAAGTCCCTTCATACAAAAAACCCCCCATTAAACATGATGTAAAAGAAGAAGAATCCACACAGTTTCAGGTAAACTAACCGGTTCTTTTGACTCGACCATCATCGTCCAAGTTCTCGGGGATACAACCGCCATTCTCATAATCCCCGGGGGTTTTCTCAATGAACATGATGAAGCAAAGGTCAAACGGAGAGGAAGGGAAAATATAACTGGGTTTTGAGCCTGTTAGAGGAATGATAAAGGAGTTTAGAGAGAAGTGAAACATATATAGGCTTGATTGGCACCTAAGCCTGGGAACGGGGTTTTGGGCAGTGACTGCACCATCGATGGTCATCGTTTGTGCTTTCTGGGTCTTCTCATACGAGTGGTCCCCAGTCCTCCACTCCTTGGTTTTTGGAAATATGCATGATATTTCTAAGTTTCTATCTGGTTTTGAGTTTTATACTTTTACTAGGTTCCATGATTTTGGCTTTCGGGTATTGCCAACTTTTTCCAAAGACACGGGCCATTGGCCCCTCCACATGCTGTGGTTGTGATGCGGTGCTGGTTCTGGTTCTGGTGCCGGTGGTAGTGAATGTCAATTGTGGCCGAATCAAGTTCATCTTCATGGGTTAAGTGCTCAAAGTAATGATCGTAACCCTTGATGCTTCCGTGAGTTTTTATCGTGAATCATTGCTATACGAGTAGAAATTGTTTGTCTTTTTACTCTAAACTCTAATTCTAAACATTAGACCTAAATCTTAATCCTAAATATTAAACTTGTTTTTTTATTAAATAGAGAGTATTACATTCTCTTAATGAGAGGCATAAAAAGACACCAAAAATAACAGAATTTTTGTCCTTGCTATACCATCCTGAAACTCTAATGGTCCCATGCTTTCATAAGATAATGATTCACAAAACTCATGGAAGCACCGAGCTGTCAGAGACATTTTCTACTTGAAGCAAGCATGGTTATCGCTTTCGGACTAGTTTCAAGGCATTGCCCTTTGCGGAACATTTTCTACTTTGACATTTGAGACATTAATTCATAACATCTCACAATGGCTTTTGTTATTTTGAAGGTTTAATCTCTTCCTTGTTCTTCGTCTTAATACATAATGAGTTATTAAATCTTCTAATTACCCAAAGCAAAGGCAATCAAGTAATTAACAATTTTCTTTCGGCCCTTTTAAGTCCTGTTCTTTTTAAACCCTTATTCCGGATCCAAAAAGACCCAATGAAATGAAGCATCTTCGACTTGTCCGACCCAATAACAAAATTCAACATCTCTTGGATCAAAATAAGGGCGAGCCCAGCTCGGGTTTTCTAACCGTAACCAAATAGGTGGACTAAAATAGTCGATTTAAACGAAATGTGTTAAATTGGTTCAGTTCAATTTTTAAGCTTTTTTATATAAAATTTTAAAGTTTTCTCATAATTATTTGTAAAAATAACTGTTAAATAAATAAAACAATGACTATTTTTTATATTATTTTGGAAACATTTAAAAAAACTCAAATAATTCATTCAATTTTAATTTTATCATTTTTTACAAAAGGCACCATCCTACTAAAACTATCCATATGTTATATTTCAAAGAACAAATGAAACAAACTTGTTAATTTATTTTACTGGTAGATTTAAGCATCTAACCAATGCATGGTTAAAAAAACTTTGAATTTATGATTGGAATTATTTGTTTTCATTGAGATTGGGTTAAATGATTGTGAAGGCATGTAAACAACTGTGCTGAGTCATAATAATATACGAGTAAAATATAGCATAAGTCGCTTAAGTATAAATTTGGTATCTTTTGTAACTGTTTTATTTCTATAATTTAAAAAATCTATTTTTTAAATATTAATATATACTTTTATAATTTTTTCTAATTACTCACAATTTCTTATATTATTACAATTTCTAATTTTTTTGGTCATGGTATAACACAATCTCATAATATTACATCACCGTTTTTAACATTGTTATAAAAAGATACCAATTAGGAAATATAGAAAGTTTAAATAGTAATATGGACTAAAAAAATTAGGTAAAAATGCGGTAAAAGAAAATTTCTACAACGCTAGACGGGCACCGCTGAGCACCACTAACGATGAGCACCATTAATTTAATTTATAAAGATTAAAACTCTAAAGGACTCATCGTATAATTATAAATTATTTAAAAATTAAAAGGTAAATTAATTAAAATACATTATTTTATTTTTAATTTTTTAAACATAATTAGATCAAAATACCTCCCTAAATTACAAAAACCCTATTTTTTTCCTTTGAAGATCAAGCCGCCATCACATAATCACCACCCTATCTTTGTCCCTGCGTGGCCGCTGTTGAGCCCTGCCGCTGTTTCCCACCGATTATGTGGTCGGCGTTAAGGATGCACTGGAGTGATTAATAAGGGTTCGTTCAACTTGGATTGAGCCCTGTACAAGTTTGTTGATCCCTGTTTGTTGAGGATACACGGTGGAGATCGGAGTGATTAATATGGTTTGGTTTTAACTTTAGGCATGGTTCGTTAAGGATGCACTGGTTTGGTTTTAACATTATCCCAGTTTCGGATTGAGCCCTGTACAAGTTTAAGGGAATCTCCTCCACCGTGCTGATTATCAAAGGCTTAGTGTTTCTTACGACGTGGTTGATCATCTCCGGAATTTGCAGCGGGGGCTTGATTTTCAAAAGAAAAAATTAAAGTTTTGCAATTTAGGGCAGGTATTTTGATCTAATTATGTTTTAAAAAATTAAAAAAAAAATAATGTATTTTAATTAATTTACTTTTTGACTTTTAAATAATTTATAATTATACATAGAGTCTTTTAGATTTTTAACTTTTATAAATTAAATTAATAGTGTTCATCCTCAACGGTATTCGTCGAGCGCGGCAGACTCATCTGCAATAAAAATAGAACATTTCAAATACCAATTTAAACAACAAAAAAAGTATCAGTATAAAAATAAATTTTGATTTAACTTTCTTTTAATTTAATATTTCATTCTGATCTTCTTAAATATCATTTGAATGTAACTTAATCCCTATACAGGAGCGCACACTTATTACTGTATCAGACAAACTACTAGCACATCAAGTTTTCTTTAGAAAGTTGGTGCCTCTTTTTGTGTGTTCCAATCAGTCATCAACGTTAGATCTGATTTTTAATTGCCCCTTGTTTTTCTTGTTTCATCTGTTCTATCTGTAATTGTACCCAGTTCCATTTCCATGGATGCCATTACCTGGGTCAAGTCACTTTCAATTGTGAACTATATACTTCTCTTTCATGGAAAACATTGTGAAGTGCGTGGCGCTGTTAAAAGCCATTCAACAGGGTCAAGCCACCATTTATATACAAGGTGCCCAGGTTTTCTGTATGTGGTTAGTGCCATTTTTTGTGTGTTTCAATCAGTCATTCCCATCATTATCGATGGCAATGGCGGATGCAAATGTAGTGCGGGTGGATGACGGGCCTACCCTGAATTTTTTAAAATTCACACATTTACCTTCAATTTTCTTATTTTTTATGAATTAGTCCTTAAATTTTTGTAATATTCATGACTTGTGCCCACCCTGAAATTTTGAGATTTTATGTGTGCCCACCCTCAAATATATTTCTGGATTCGCCACTGATCGTTGGTTTACCCCACACTTTGGAAGTTACTGCCTCTCAGATTTGTCATTTCAGGCATGGCGTAGATCGTCATTAGGTATGTGTTCTTTTCACCTTGCAGAAACTGTTCTTGTGAGAAGAATTCGAGTGAGTCTGACGTACAACAAATTTAGGGTGTGGTTAAAAGACGGTAAATTTTGATACTTGACTTCTTTTAGCCGCACCCCAGACCTATCCGAAGAATTCATGTAGTTTTTTTTTTTTGCACAAATTCTACTTAGGGGAGGGGGTTGCTCTTACTAAGACTAAAACCTAGGGTCCTATGGGAAGAGATTGGATGTCAACAGAATGTCGACAGAATTCATGTAGTTTTGAGTTCAATGTTTATTGATTTGAATCATTGTGTTCAATGTTTTGCATGCCTGCTGTTTGTTAATTTGCATTCAAGGACCATGTCTGTCCTAGAAAGCCAGCTTCCTATTTCATCCCCAAGCTTTGCCTACTGTTAGTATGTTGATTAGAATGACCAATTTGCTCTCATATACCTTTTCTTTCTGATTAAGAACAATTTCATTGATCATTGCTTTCAACTTGTTGGGAAAACGTGATAAAATGATAACTTTGAGCCATATTTCGAATGGGTAAAGGTGGAGATTCGAATAAGGATTCTATTGGATCTTATTCTACTCCATGAGACCTTTACAACAGTGTCCCATATGCTCAAAACGGTTGAGTAATGAATGAGAAATTGATGCTCAAAGTAAGGAGGTGTGAATTGAGAAAAGGAAATGGAAACCACCAATCCCACATTGATGGGATAAATGAAATAGGAAGTGTTTATATACACTTACTCACTTTGTGGTCATTGAATGATTTGAGTTAAACTTGTGCCTCGTGCGCAAGAGAGGTGCAAATCCAATCCCATTTGTGTTTGAGTGCACTCACACAATGTGGGCCACGCGAATGTTTGGACCGATTGGGCCCTGCAAGGCTTGCGTATATTTTATCACATCGAATTAATTTTTCCTTTTGTGACAAGCATATTATTCCGAAATTATAGGGATTTTTTTAGATTTGATTTTATACTTGCAGTTCATGCAAATATCCGATAAAGGACAAAATCGAAATTTTGGTTTAGTCACGTTTAACCTAACTTTCCTCTATAAATACATGGCTTCTTTTCAGTTTTTAATACACGAAAAATACACAGTTTTCAACTGCTTCTCTCTCCCAGAAAATTTGCATTATTTTGGTGATAGTCGAAGGCTTCAGTTTGTTCGTGAATACTCAGTTGGCACCGAAGAGCGGTCGAATCTGTCTTAAGGACACTGTGTTTGTGCAGGCCTCAGCAACCATATTTTCGGTTATTTTGAACTTCTTTTATGTTATTTCGAATATTATTTTTATTGGTGCAATTTCTAATTTTCTTTTTCTCGTTTAATATTAAATTATTTCGAATTTAACCCTATTTGTCCAACAATCTTAAGACAGATTCGTTTATCCAAGGCGCTTCGAAATAAGTGATTGTGAATCAAGCAAATAAATTTGTTTCAGGAATTATCTTGCTATTTTAACGAGTTTGCTTAGATCTCAAAAATAAACGGGACAAATCTGTGTTACAGAAATTATCATTCAGAGTAACTGAGGTTACAGATTTTGTGAAAAATCAAAATAAAAAATAATCGAAATTGAATTTTGATTTATTGTAATTATAACTGATTTTGAGTATTGGTTCTTTTGTGAACAGAAACAATGACTATGGAAAACTGTGTTGATTCGTCGAACACCAAGGTGTCGGCGCAGGGCCAGGTTCGAAACAACCTATTCCGAATTTAACCCTATTTGTCCAACAATCTTAAGACAGATTCTTTTATCCAAGGCGCTTCGAAATAAGTGATTGTGAATCAAGCAAATAAATTTGTTTCAGGAATTATCTTGCTATTTTAACGGGTTTGCTTATATCTAAAAAATAAACGGGACAAATCTGTGTTACAAAAATTATCATTTAGAGTAACTGAGGTTACAGATTTTGTGAAAAATCAAAATAAAATAATCGAAATTGAATTTTGATTTATTGGAATTATAACTGATTTCGAGTATTGGTTCTTTTGTGAACAGGAACAATGACTACGGAAAACTGTGTTGATTTGTCGAACACCAAGGTGTCGGCGCATGGCCAGGTTCAAAACAACCTATTCCGAATCTGAAAGCAACGACAGTGGCAATGAACCACAATGAGAAGCCGCCAAAATTTTGTGGGCTGAATTTCAAAACATAGTAACAGAAGGTGTTGTTCTACTTGACCGTGTTGAACATGGTAAAATATCTTAAGGAAGATCCTCCGGCTCTCATGGTAGGAGACGAAGAATGAGAGGTGGATGAGCTTACCGCCTTCAGCATCACCCAGGATTGGGAAAATGGTGATTACCTGTGTCGAAATTACACCCTCAACAGACTACAAGACTCGTATCCGGCATATGATGTGTACAAAACAACATTAGAACTGTGGGTTGCATTGGACAGAAAATACAAAGCAGAAGATGCTGGGACTAAGAAATTCTTAGTCGTGAAATTCTTGAATTTTACTATGGTTGATTCAAAGCCAGTAGTAAGTCAAGTGAAGGAACTCCAATTGATTATCCACGAAATTCTTGTTGAAGGAATGGTGATAAGTGAATCCTTTCAAGTACCTGCCATCACAAAAAAACTGCCTCCCAGATGGAATGACTTCAAAAATTACCTGAAGCACAAAAGAAATGAGATGTCAGTGGAGGAACTGATTGTCAGACTTTGTATTGAAGAAGACAACAGAGGTAATGATAGAAAGCTCAATAGAGAAACCTTTGAGGAGGCTAAGGCAAATGTTGTCGAAGTCAAGAAGGGAAGGCAACCCCAACAACACCAAGCCAGGACAAAGTTGGGGCCCAATAATGGAATTTCCAAGAATGAGAAATTCAAGGGAACCTGCTTCAACTGTGGAAAGGTGGGGCATATGTCTTCTGAATGTAGACATGCAAAGAAAGCCAATGAGGCTAATATAGTGGAGGAAGAAGAATTATATGCCTAATAAAAAGGGATGGTTGTGGGTAGGGATATGTTATAATATTTGTAAAACCCAAGAATTATGAATAAAGAATATTGTTTATTTTCTTTTACATGATTTATGGCATGGACATGTTAATTATGATTCTTTGCGTAGACTAATTAACATGGAACACATCCTTTTTCGTTTCAAATATGAAACATACGAAGAAGTACAGAATCGTTTGATATGAATCATAACGGTGTTTATTCAAACGATAGAACAAACTAAATTTCGCTTAAAGGCAAAGATGCTATAAGGAAATTATTCTCTATAAGTAGGATGTTGAAATCCAAAATTAAAATATTGATTAATTTGGAGAAACTCTATGTGAGTAACATTGCAACATCAAAGGGTACAGTGAATTTGAAGATAAGAATTGAAAACTTAAAAATGTGTCTAATATGTGGGGGGAGTTGTTCTATCAACTAATAAAGACATCATATGAGTTATAGAAGGAAATAAAAACCTTCCTACAACTACACAAAAATGTGGGGTGTCTTGCAAAGGTAATATTCCCATTATCGAAGTAAATGGAAATAAGTGGACTATATTTTCATTGACTATGTAGAACATAGTAACGAATATCAATTTCTTGTGTACAAATAGATTCACAAGAATGTGATAATGAAAAACTAAGAATGTCTCATTCTTTGAAATATATTTCCTAAATATTTAGGGAAATTGGTCCAAGTTCCATAGAACGACCCATGAAGACTATCAATGGAAATTAGTTCATAAGTTCAACAAAAGGTTGAAATGAAAACACTGTTATGATGACAGATAAAAGTGTGACAAAAGTGTGCATTAAGATACATGACCCTATGTTGATGACACGCTCATTGTTATATACAACAATGAAATGGTAAAACGTACCAATGTCATGTTAAATATAAGACTAGACGACATGATTTTTGGACATCCAAATTAAAAGTCTCATATTGTCACACTATGTGGACAAATTCTTGAGAAATTTGACAATGATGATTTTGATATAGCTAGAACTCAGATCTCAAATGGAGTTATCTCTATTGATTATGTAAAATCAAAGGATAACGTTACAGATCCGCTAACCAATGTGTTAAATCGAGATCAAGTTGAGAAAATATCGAAAGGAATAGGACTAAAACCCATGAAAATTTAAGGCGCTGTGTGAAGGAAAACCCTACCTAGTTGACTGGAGATCCCAAGATCTAGGTTCAAATGGACAACCTAATTGCATAGACCTTGTGCGTTCACTGTGGGGGTTACTCTCCCAAGTCCATTCCTATGATGTAAACAGTGACTAAGAACGGAACAGGCTAAGCAAAGCTTTTAATGACCATTGTGTGCTTTGGTGAGCCAAGAAACATAAGTCACCTATGTGAGAGTGAAGTGGGGCTGCTTCAAGGAGACTATTTAGGCATAGTTCTCTCAAACTCTTGCAGAACCAGGCGATGTCCACAGCCATATGGATATAACCATGAGAACAAAACTTGTGTCTGAAATGTAGTTGTGTGGAGTATATCATCGTTTACATAAACAGCTGAATAGTTCGAGAACTTCACGTCTACTAGATAGCCAGTAAAGCAAATATACTTTCACAATGGAAGGTTCAAAGAAGGAAACCTGCCTATTCTATGCAACTATCAATCGTTGAAACTATCACCACATCGAGTCAAAATGTTTTTGATAAAAATGCATCAATTTCATTCGTGTGAGGAATTGTTGGAAAATATGATAAAATGGTAACTTTGAGCCATATTTCAAATGGGTAAAGGTAGATATTCAAATAAAGATTCGATTGGATCTTATTCTGCTCCATGAGACCTTTACAATGGTATCTCATATGCTCAAAACGGATGAGTAATGAATGAGAAATTGATGCTCAAAGTAAGAAGGTGTGAATTGAGAAAAGGAAATGGAAACCCCCAATCCCACATTGATGAGATAAATGGAATGAGAAGTATTTATATACACTTACTCACTTTGTGGTCATTGAATGACTTGAGTTGAACATGTGCCTCATGCACAGGGAGTGCGAATCCAATCCCATTCGGGTTGGGGCGCACCCGCACGACGTGGGCGACGCGAATGTCTGGACCGGTCGGGCCCTGCATAGGCTTGCAGATATTTTACCACTTCGAATTAATTTTTCTTTTTGTGACAAGCATATTATTTCAAAATTATAGGGATTTTTTCAGATTTGATTTTGTGCTTGCAGTTCACGCAAATATCCGATAAAGGACAAAATTGGAATTTTGGTTTAGTTACGTTTAACCTAATTTTCCCCTATAAATACATGGCTTCTTTTCAGTTTTTAATACACGAAAAATACACAGTTTTTCAACTGCTTCTCTCTCCCAGAAAATTAGCATTATTTTGTTGATAGTCGAAAGCTCGAGTTTGTACGTGATTACTCAGTTGTGCTGCTGAAATAATCATCTGCTATTGTATCTTGGGAGACCGACGACCGAAGATCTCTAGCATCGAAGAGCGGTCGTATCTGTCTTAAGGAAATTGTGTTCGTGCAGGCCTCAGCAACCATATTTTCGGTTATTTCAAACTTCTTTTATGTTATTTCGAATATTATTTTTATTCGTGCAATTTCTAATTTTCTTTTTCTATTTAATATTAAATTATTTTGAATTTAACCGTATTTGTCTAACACAACTTTTCTATATGGACTCTCCACCATGCCCTAAAGTTCCTCCAGTGGATCTTATTCTTCTTTGGGTCCCTGGAACCACTCACAAAGTTGAGAAAAACACAATCCAATTGCCAACTATATGCACACGATTTTGGCATTCATTGATGCAAGTAGCACTCCATCTCCATGATGTCCATGACATGGTCTGGTTATTATTAGCTGTATATCATTTCTTTCATGATGTTCTACTTGCACTCAGACATGAGTCACACGTTTAAAATATTCTTCGAATATCATATTCTCATATTTATATCTGACATAGACATCAACTTAAGATAATGCAAGAAAAATAAGAATTGGGGTAAGCATTTATTATTATTACAATATTCATGAGTTATTAGAAAGTGACTTTTAAATTGTTGATTATGTTATCTTATTGGATATTGTTCAGTTCTTTACGGTGGATATAACACTTTAAGAATCATCTTGTAAATATATAGGAAAATTAGAGAAATTAAACTTGACTAGAAGAATCATGGCTCCATTTTTATAATCAAGAACCCCACCTCAGAACCTAAAGAAAGCCTCTTACAAATCACATCTTCTTGTATCTTTCGCATTGTGCCTTTCTTTTTAAAGTGTTTCTTTTTTTCTAGAAAACTCTTTAAAAGAGAGATTTTTTTTTAAAAAAAAAAAGGAGAGGAAGAAATGTATCAAAAGCCATGCATTGATTTCATTTGGATGGCATGCTTTATCGTAAAGCAATTATGCTTTATCGTAAAGATGTCATTTTGATGAAATCCGGAAGTTTTGCTCTCAGGTAAATAGAACTCATTTTGAACTCTTCCAAGAGAGAGTAGTTGACAAGACTGTTAAGAAAGTTGCCGCGGAGATCGTTGTGGCTGATATCGATAACTCGTTACTCCGACAGATACGAGCACACGTCGGCGGGAAATCGCCGGAGAGTCACCAGCCTCAGAGGTTAATGCTTCCAACATACCCTTTTATCATTGCAGTGAACTCCATTGAAATTGCAATAACTTCTCCCCTTCATGTCCCAGCCAACCATGGTCTTTCCTGATAGCGAAGCTTTCATGCTGTTGAAGAACTGAAACTGATGATCATCTGATATACTTTCAGAAGAACAAAACATGAAAGTAAGCAGCAGTTGAAGGAGAAAAAGAGCTTTGTGCTTTGTTAAATCAAAAAGCATTCTATTATTAATGAATTTTAATTGAGTCACCATATTTTATAAAGTCATAATTGGGTCATTTAATTAATAAATTGTAACAATCAGATCACAAAAGTTAAAGTTCGTTTAAGATTTAACAGCACATGTCAACAATTTTTAGAGTAAGTGGTTAAAAGCTCTCGGTTGCACTTCTCTCTCCCCCTAAGTTGTGAGTTCTATACCCATTAGGTGCAAATTTCTTCTTCCCCCTCCCCGTAGGTAGGAAATATTAAAAAAAATAATGCATTAAATTGATTGTTACAACTAGGAGTGATAACGAGCATAACCGGCTCGCAAGCTACTCGAACTCGAAAAAAATAAGAATGCTACCAAGAGGTTTTGAACCAACAATTAGTGTTTGCTAAAGTTATGCCTTAGCCATTTGAGCTAAGGCTAATTTTTATTATAACTTGTTGCTGCTAATTATTGAACCTTATGTTTAGATATATTTGAAATTTAAACAAAAATCTGAGAAAACTATAGTTTCCCATAATTCCCAAAAAGTCAGAATATTCTAATTTCTAAATCTTTCCTCTCAACAACCCATTTCACCGCCTGTTACTCTGTTCTTTCGATCTCGGTTACCGCCCAATTGTGTCTGTCACTGTTTGTACTAACGGGAGCATCGTCTCACCCAGATTATACAATTGTCCTTCACTTGTAGAGACATCGTGCCGTTCTCCGTACAGAACCGCCTGAAAGTTTAGAGTTAACCCAAGGTTTCCCATTTATTTTTGCTGATTTTTGTGGTTATGATTTCACTGATTTAACTTATTTTTGTTTGATTATGGTGTTAGTACTATTATTGTGGTTGTATGAATGTATGTATGATTCTGTGTATGTATGAATGTATACATGTGTCATGGACCGCAAGCCCACGATCGAGACAAGTGCAATCATAGCAGCCCAAAACTATCTTTGCCACGTTTTGGGCCAACCAGATGACCCATGAAAGCTGGCTATTTACAATGGTGAATTTGATAAGGCATTGTAATTATCACTTTTATTATTTGTAGATAATTCTCGCATTATCTTTTGTTTAAAATTCAAACAGATATGTAGATAAGATAAGCTATCATCTTGACCGTTGATGTAATGTAATATCAACCGTTGATTGTATAGGGCTCCAGCTATAAAAGAGGGCTCACCCTCACTTCATTTTACACACTTCACTTCATATCGAATGCAAGTCAGCATTCGCTCTAAGCCTTTCTCTCTTTACTTTTGCTTGCCATAGGTTTTTTTCTTTTGCTTCCGCATCTTTTTAAGTTCTTTTACTTAGAGTTTAAGGGTGACTTAGTCGTAGTTTCAACCGAAAAAGTGACTAAGGCTGCTCAAGTTTGCTAGCAGAAGTCTAGCCCCATGACAAGTGGTGTCAGAGCGAGTTTTACTGATTTGAGATGGCACGTGAAGGAGAGAACACTACAGTGAAAAGGGGTGCAGATGCCTCAACTAAGAAAGCCAAAAGGGGATCATCAAAGGACGTTGTTACATATCTTCAATAAAGGGTTACGAACCTCAAGGAATCCATGAAGAAGGCCAAAATAGTGTTGGAAGAGTTGGAGTCCATAGACCTTAAGAAGCTGGGTTCGTTGGATTTTGAGAAGCTCGAGTCCTTTGAGGGGAGTCAGGAGGAGGTTCAAGAGGCTCTTAATGGGTTGGATGTGGAGATGGTCGAGCGTGGCAATACCTTAGAGGCCACAATGGTAGATCTAAGGAAGGCGGTCGAGGAGCTCAAGAAAAAGGGTTTCGAGTCTGAGATTGTTAATCTGAAGAGGGAAGTGAAGTTGCTCAAGACCGAGCTGCTCATGTGCAAAGTCACGATTGGGAGTAGCGTGGCCACTGGTGTGCCTAAAGGTGTGGGTGATTTCCTCAAACTGGAGAAGTTCAAGGGAACAAGGTCCGTACAGGAAGTGGAGAATTTCCTTTGGGGTTTGTACCAATATTTTTGAGCCATGGGCATTAAGAAGGATGCCAAGAAGGTTAGCATCACTAGTGTTTACTTAACTGGGATTGCACTAATGTAGTGGAGACGTAGGTGCAATGATGTGAATCGTGGGAAGCTGCCATCGAGACTTGGAAAGAGTTCCAAGATGAGTTCAAAGACCAGTTCTACCCACAATATTCCTGTAATACCCATATTTTGTCTGGTCTAGTACTATATTAATAATATGATATAAATAAGACCAATAAATAAATAATAAAACTGGAGTCCAAATCCTTCATCCAAATGTCCATTTTACAGTTCAAAACTGAAATTACAAATACAAGGCTCAAATCCTATTTTTCCAATCTGCTTACAACTCATTTGTTGCCAAAATTCATTAAGCTACAACCTAACAAACACACATTTTAGTCTAAAATCCAAATTCCTGCTCTAAATGCCCACATGGCAACCATTTATTGCCCCAAACCATCTCACAAAGATCTGTGTTTTCTCAAAAATAGATGTCCATGATGTTATGGTTGTGATGTCATGCGTTACATCATAATTTCAGACTTCTATAAATAGAGGAGAGAGATTGTTAGTCCAATCATTGACTACCATAATAATTAATAATCACCATAATTAATACCCATTAATAAGAATGGTAAAAAAAAAGAGAAAAGAGAGGGTTTACCATCATTGGGAGCCGAATCATCCGCGAGCAGGAACGTCGCCAGAGTACTTAACTGTCACTAGAGTTCAAGAGATATCTTAGAAGACGGCTAACATCATGATCGTTATCGGTTTTCAAAAAAGTACATTCATTTTTTGATTTTTTTCCTACAAAATCAAGAAAAAAATAGAAGTATTAACTCATTTTAAAGGAAAATCAAAATAAAGAAACAAATAAAATAAGTAGATCAGAACTTATCTCAGTGGCAGCCGGAGTGGTTAGAGTCACAGCGGAGTTGAAGAGGGTCGGGATTGGTTTCAAGGATAATTAGTGTATAAGTAGGTAAAGAGGGAGGATTCAGTCGAATCCGGGCTTAGCTTAGGATTTAGGACCAAAAATCGAGGCTTTCGGGAAATTTTAGGTTTAGGATGCGGCGACATACGGCGGACGATAGCCAAAAATCGCCCTAGGGCGGCCGGCGATCGCCTGCGGTGGCCGGGATTCGAGTCTCGGTTGCCGACAAACATGTTAGGGTCATCGGAGGTAGGCGGTTGAAGATCTAGCGACAGAGTACATGGTGGAATAGTGTCGACGTTCTTGGTGTTCATTGTGTTCTTGAAGAAAAATGATGAACACCAAGCAAAACTTGGTGTTTTTGATCCGTTTTAAGGCTTGAATCCGGGAATTTTAGTGTTTCTAGAGAGACGGGGAGAGAATATATGGGAATAGAAAGAGAAAGAAATTGAAAAAATGAAATAAAAAGGGGCAAATTTCGGACTAAAGGTCTTTTTATATTGGGCGCTAAATGCTGCATTTTAAGGAGCATGGTCAAATAACACGCGCGTTTTATCCGGGTCTGGATAAGGATCTGCGCCCTACTCCGTGATCTTTATAGTTTTGGCTCAAATTTTTGTAAATATTTCAATCCATTCCCTTGTTAATAAAATCATAATTCAGGTTATAATTCTTTTAATTTAATCCTACTTTTTATTTGTTTAATTTAAATTTAATTGTAATTAATTTATATGTATGATGCATGCTTTTAAAAATGAGCATATAGTTTTAATGTTTAGATAACTTAATCACATAGTATTAATTAATTGTTAGAGCCTTAGAATTTAAGTTCTTTAATTAGGATTTTATAATTAATTAGGTGAGATAATTGTAGCAAATTAGTGGATATTAAATGGAAAGCTTTGGAGTTCAAATTTGAGTAGTGTCCCAATGTAATGAGATGTTATTCCAACATGGCTCTAAAGTAGAACATTTAATATTCATTACAACATTATAATCGGATGGATAATTTAGTTAATTAATTAGAGTCATAGACTTTATGGTTCTTTAATTAAAATTCAGTAATTAATTAAGGAGATAATTATAGCGAATTAGTGGATGTTAAATGAAAAACTTAGAAGCTCAAATTTGGGTGGTGTCCCACCGTAATGAGATGTTATTCCAACGTGGCTTTTAAGAAGAACATTTAAATTCACTACAACATTATAATTTGATAAATAGTTAGTTAGTTGATTAGAGCCCTTGATTAAGATTAGAACTTTAAATAATTAGAATGACAAATTAATTAGTGAATATTATCTAAAATTTAGGGGTCTTAATATGGATGGTATTCAAGCAATTAGTACTATCTAATAAAAGCCTTTAAATTTAATAATATTCATAATCTTAAACAATTTAATTGTTTAGAGCCTTTTATAAGTTATAACTTAAAATTAGCAAGACAATAATCGATCATGCACTAAAAAACTTTTATGTTGGAAATATATTTTTGAATACGAATAGGGGTATCCTAACGTATTTGGGCGATTTTAATCTCGTATTCGGATAAAATATATTTCCTAATAAAATGATATCTCTATTTGGAATTTAAATCCGGTTTATAATTAAGGGTTAAATTAAATTCGAATTATTATTCTTAAAATACAAAAATTCCACGTAAAATTAAAAGGTATCGATAACGGGCGTTTCTAGGGGTGCTAACCCTTCCCCACACGTAACCGACTCCCGAACCTAATTTTTTAAGAATGAATCTCTGGTTGGTTTTATGGTGTCTAGTGTACCAAAGTGACCAGTGGTGACTCCAAAATGTTTTTCAATATTAAATAAAGGAAAAAATCCAATTTAACATGAAAAACCTAATTTTTTAAGATTAAATAAATAAAAGGCAAAACCCTAATTTCCAAACTTAATCGTCAAGTTATTTTCACACTCGGTAAAAATGGTCACAACAATGCCGAAGATGAGGCATGATCAAAGCTAAGGCGTCTCAAGCAAGAGGAGGCACGGTCATTGAGAGACCATGTCTGAAAGTTTATTGAGCTAAATTTGCAAGTCTCGAGTTTGAGGGAAGAGGACAGATGCTTCACCTTCATGGATAGGTTGATACCATGGGCAAAAAATGAGTTGAGGCAGCGGGGTGTAACAGAACTCTCCATTGCCTTAACAGTTGTCGAGTCAATTATTGAGATTGGGGTTAAGAGGCCCGACTCTTCCAAAACAAAAGCAAAGTTCAAAGGTAATGGTGAAGACGAAGAAAAGTCTTTCAGTAGCGATAATGGGGCTTCAAGGGGCGTGAAGAAGCTGTTGAGTGGGAATGGCAAGTCCAAGTACTATCGTTAATAGAAGGACGACAGAGGGCCAATCAAGAGGAGACACTAAGACTTGGTGCGATTGCCAGTGTTAAAGCAGTCAAGCCGAGGGTAGGAAAAGTGCAACCAAAGTGTAGCAATTGCGAGAGGCCACACAAGTTGCAAAATTGCCTGAATCAGGTCAAGCCGTCTAAAGAGGATGACAAGCCCGAGAGTAGTGATGTTGCAAGACTTGGTTCAATGATATTAAATTCTGTCAAGGCAAGGAAAAGCCATCAACAGAAGATGTTGATGTTTATCGACATCAACGTTGAGAGGCGATCGAGGAATGCCCTGGTAGACACCAGGGTAACCGATCTATTCATGTCCAAGAAGGCTGCTGAGAAACTTAGTCTTAAAGTTGAAGGGTCAACCGATAAGATCAAGACTACGAGCACCGAGGAAGTTTCAATTGTTGGAGAGGCACAAAAAGTTGAGCTGTAAATTGGTGAATAGAAAGGCAAGGAAATTTCAAGGTAATCCAACTAGATGATTTTGTTTTGGGACTGAGCTTTCTTGACCGTGTAGATGCTATCATCCTTTCCTGTACCGATGTTGTCTACATTTTGGATCCCAAACAACAATGTGTTGTTCCCGTGTGTCGAGACAAGGGGAAAGAAACCAAGACGCTGATTGTCATTTAGCTTGCCGATGATGGTCTAAGCCAATGAGACATCGCTTTGGAGGCTACTATTGGGGACACTACCTTGGAGGTTCAAGAGTTGCCCAAGCCACTTGGTGAGGTGAAGCCGTTAGAGAATCACCTTTGGGCGAGGTGAACGGGGCATTGGACTTCGTGAAGGAAGAAGGGCCAATGCGTGAGGCAACAAACATTTTGGAGAAAGATAGTTTGATGCCATTTAAAGTGAATGTTGTTGAAAGTATTTCGAGGAGGGTACATCTCAGCCACACTAAGAGTGGTTTTCAGTTTAATTTGTCGCTTTTTATTAGGTGTAGGGTGTGGAAAACCTAACCCATCACGAAGTTCGAAGACTTGGTAGGGACACCATGGACCTTTCAGAGTTCTACGAGACCATCGAGTGTTTAACATTGTGGCAACCAAGCCTTTGATCGAGGATCAAGAGGGTCCAAGCTGAGGTCAATCACAACTAGTAAGAGAGGACTCTTACGATCGAGATGTGCGCGATGATGATGAGCGATATGTTATAACACGATATAGACCGATGCGAGCAGTTCTTGTAGGAGGACATCACTGTTCGATTCTTAGTTGTGAACCTAGTGAGACCTTATGGAAATTTCGAGAGGAGTTTGACTAGTTCCATTCTAGCTGCGCGACGAGGGCGTCGCTAGAACTAGTAGGGGAGAATGTCACAGACCGCAAGCCCGCGACCGAGACAAGTACAATCATAGCAGCCCAAGACTATCTTTGCCACGTTTTAGGCCTAACATATGACCCAATAAAGCTGGCCATTTACCATGGTAAATTTGATAAGGCATTGTAATTATCACATTTATTATTTGTAGATAATTCCTACGTTATCTCTTTTTTAAAATTCAAACTGAGATGTAAATAAGATATGTTTTCATCTTGACTGTTGATGTAATGTAATCTCAACTTTTGATTGTAAGGGGCTTCAGCTATAAAAGGAGGCTCACCCCCACTTTATTTTGCTTGCCATCGCTTTGTTTCTTTTGCTTCCGCATCTTTCTAAGTTTTTTACTTAGAGTTCGAGGGTGACTTAGTCGTAGCTTCGACCGAGAAAACGATTAAGGTTGCACGAGTTTGCTAGTAGCAGTCTAGCCCCGTGACACATGGATAAAAATATCAGATTTGTTTCATGAATGTATGTATGATTTTGCGTGTGTATATAAGTGAAATCAATAAACTATTTTGAACACTTATTACGGTTGTATGAATGTATGTGGGAGTTATAAGGAACACTGACTTCACATTATGAGATACATACTGAGACTTTAGGGTGATGAGAATGGTTAGGCTGGTCACTATGTAACATGGGTGTTAACAAGATTGATTGTTAATGGTGGTTAAGTTGGATTGACAGATATGTTTTAAAGAGTATGAATGTATCTATGATTGTGTATGTATGAATGTATACAAGGTTTCCCCCAAAATAACTATTTGCTTATGAGCTGATCTGTTTCATGTTTATGTTTGTTGTTTTTGTGTAAAAATAATGTCAAAAAAGTGTTGAAAATAGTTCATTTATATAATGTTATCTTTCATTTTTTTGTTTATTTATAAGTCAAAATTAGGGGTTGTTTAGCTGTTGGAATTTATACCAAAATAAAGCTAAAATTAATGACTGTCTTGTTGTGTTGAAAAACAACATATCCTTTTTATGTCTTGTGTGCTTTCGAAACCTAAAATTTATACTAAAATAGATTCAAAAGACCAATCAAAATTTTCAGTCAAGCCGAGCCCAATAATATCATTTTCGAGTTTGTCTAGTTACAACCAATTTATTTAGTAAATCGATTATGACTTTTTAAAATACAATCACCTAATTATAAATTTATTAATAATAGAATGAATTATCTGTAACTTACTAAAGAACAAAAGATCGAATTTCCAACTCTACCCTCATTGATCGTATATAAAAACATTTTTTCCGCCTCGGAAGAATAACTGAACCTTTAACAGTCAGGCAGCTACAATTCAGATTCCCGGCAATTATCTAGGGTTTGCAAAAGAGGTGAAACCCGAAAATGGAAGGCTGGGACCCGAACACGAAGTCAACGCTGACCCAGATACCGCTACTCACGACGAAGGCGGGTCCCAGAGACGGTTCGGCATGGACTCAGCGGCTGAAAGAGGAGTATAAAGCTTTGATCGCCTACACGCAGATGAACAAGTCCAACGACAACGATTGGTTCCGGATATCTGCCGCCAATTCCGAAGGCACTCGTTGGACCGGCAAGTGTTGGTACATCCATAACCTTCTCAAGTACGAATTCGATCTCCAGTTTGATATCCCCGTTACTTATCCGGCCACTGCTCCCGAGCTCGAGTTGCCAGAACTCGATGGCAAGACTCAGAAGGTGAAATTTTTATTTTTATTTTCTCTTTTGCCGATCTCTTGGTTTGCTGATTAATTTGTTTTCTTTTGGTAGATGTATAGAGGAGGGAAGATCTGTTTGACCGTGCATTTCAAGCCACTTTGGGCAAAAAATTGGTATTCTGAATTTTGGGGTTTCTTTTCGTTTTTCAAAGTTGGTAGTTTTAATGATTTAATCTATTGAATCTTATGGTATCCTGACTTATTTCAGTTTGGAAGGATATTAGTGATATAGAAAGTAGAAGATTTTTTTTCTTTTAATTTTATTTTATGTGCTTGAAGTCTACAATTATGGATCTAACTGATGGATTCTATTTACTCAGACTTGGGTGTGGGAGTTCGATTGATTTTTTTCTGAGTTTTTCATGAGTTAGGTTTTGATGGAAAATGGAATTCCAAATCTAGAATAGAAGTGACTTGAATTGTAAAATCTAAAATGAAACCTTTGATCAAGGAAGTTTAGATGACATTGTCTGTGTTCAAAATACTGTATCGGAAAGTGTCTGTTTTACGTGTACAAATCATCCTTGAGCTATTTCCAGATGTTCATTTTCATGGTTAAATAAATTATCTATCCCTTCATGAACTTGATCAGTTTGTCCAATTCAGGCAAATGATCTACACAAAGGTTAGTTCTTGGCGACACAGTCTAATAGGTAGTACTGAAACTAGGTTGCTTTGTCCACCTCTGTTCCAACTCGTGGATGAATTTTGCAAGCATCAGTCTCTATTGATTTCGGTTATTCAATAGTTCTATCATTCTGACACCCTTTCTGCTGGAATTGCTACTCAAGGTTGTGCTTCTCTGATCTTGTTGTGCAGTCCTAGGTTCGGTATAGCACATGCACTTTGTTTGGGTCTTGCTCCATGGCTTGCTGCAGAGATTCCGATTCTCGTCGATTCTGGGATGATCAAGCACAAGGATGATGCAGCCTCATCGAATGAGTCTTAACATGTTGATTCCGGGATGATCAATCATGAGGATGATGCGGCCTCATCAAACGAGTCTTAGCATTTTCAGATGTTAAAGGTGAACCTTGAGTTTTTCATAATAAGCATACGACCAATAATCATGCAATTTTATGGACAAATTCATGTGTATTTTGATGAAATGGTAATGTTGAAGCTTCTTAATTTCTTACCTTTTTCAAGATTGTTTTGATAAAGTTTAGCTATTTTCCTTAGTGTCGGATGCTTCTCCGCCCCTTGAATCAAATTTTGCATTGTTTTCTCAATAATTGTTGTCAAGGCATGCGTCTCGGCGTTGTGTCTTAGTGTCCGACAACAAAAGTACCTTAGGGTGCGTTCAGCAATGCTTCTCTTGCAGGTGTTGGAGTGCCAAACAAAGAAGCAATTTTGAACAGGCACGAGGAGCACGTTGAACGGGTGTTTTCCTGCCTGATTTAGCTTCTTTGAAAACGGCCATTTGAGGTCAACATGCGTCTCAAAATCCCTGCCGAAGGGAGCCTTAGACTCCTTCGGGCAGGGCACTTTTGATGTTGGTTTGGTTTGTTTAAATGAGCTTTATTTTTTAAGGCAATAGGCATAATACTTTGTATTCAGTAGTCTTGGAATCATAAAATAAAAAATAATAATAATATAAAAATTCATACATATTCACAATAAAAGAAAAATAAAATTTCTTATGTTTTATAAATAAACCGACTCTGTAGTTATTATTATAAGTTGTATCTCAATCTTATTTCACATACGTACAAACTCCGCATACATGCATATATATAAAGTATAATTAATATCTATTGTTTAAATCATGTAAGATGTTTAATTCATTTTATCGTTTAATATAAGTTGACAAAAAAACGATTATCAATTTGTACTATAGTTATATTGTGAATATAAATTGGAATAAATATAAAAGTTATACAAATTTTGGTCAAATGTGTAATGTGATGTATAAATTTTTATTTGGTGCAGTTTTATGTATAAAATTTTAATTATGAGTTAATTGTATGCACAAAATTTTGATTTTAATTTAATTTAATTGTATATATTTTAAAAAATAATCGTATCTACTTATTTTTTATATTGAATAGATATAATTAGTTGAACGTGGATGTTTAAATATAATACCAAAATTCGTGTATAATTTTGATATTTATTTGGATAAATAAGAAGGAAGAGTAACACAAATCACAACCTAGGGCTACAGCCTACAGTCGGAAAGATGCTTTCGTTTCTTTTTAAAGTATTCTTTCGAGTAAATAAGAGTAACATCACCCCATATATGTATATAAAGTTTAATATATTTTTCTTGTGTTGGATTTTTATTTTTAAATCCGTATAACATGAGCCGTCGAACTTCGACCAAAGAGAGTCGTACTTGAAGAATTACGAATTTTTGCATTTGTAAATTCCATTATATCTTTTTATAGTCCCCCACGCCCCTATTCATACCCAAAACCAATAATCTCTGCTTGTTCTCTCTCAGCTCAGGTACTCCTCTTTTCTATTACTTCCTCGTTGTTTTCTGTTTCCTGAATGAAAAATTTTGAGATTTTAGACGAAAATGTTTTGTTTTGTTTTTTGTTGGGTTGATTCAGAGATGGAGGAATCAAGTATTCCAGGACTATACCCTTTGCACCGTTGTAAAACTCTGCATCTGGTTTGTGATTTTTCCAGAAAATCTTACTCCGTTTGATTTCATTTTTCGAACTACGAATGAAAAGCAAATGTGGATGTAAATGCAGGTGAGGCATGCTGAGGGGATTCATAACGTGGCTGGGGAAAAAGATTACGCGGCCTATTCATCTGAACACAATTTCGATTCCCGTCTCACCACTCTTGGTTGGCAACAGGTTTGGAAATCCCTTGGTTTGTTTATTTCCTTCATTTTTGGTGACGATATGGACTGTTTTTATTTGATCGTGTTTGTTACACTCCAACTCATCCGGCTGCCCGTCTCTCCAGTGAAAAACATTTATTCATAATAATTTCATATTTTAAATAAATACAATTGTATTCCTTATTTTATTTTCTATGAATATCTCACTTCAATCGGTGCCTGAATTCAAAATCAAATCTGTCCCATTACTTTGATAACAGGTTGATAATCTCCGTAAGCGTGTTCAAGAGACCGGGCTTTCTAAGAAAATTGAATTGGTCGTTGTTTCCCCTCTGCTCAGGTATCACTTCTCAATTTTGATTTTGTTTCTTTCTCAAAAATTTCTTTCATATAATTTTGGGTAAAATACACAAATGGTCACTAAGCTATCCCTAAAAATATAAAATAGTCATCAAACTTTTAAAAATTACATAATGAGCATTAAACTTTAATTTTTATTATAGAATGGTAACTAAGTCGTTAACTTTTGTTGACCGGGAGACATGGCAGTTACGAAAATTTGTATAATAACATATTTAATCCTTAATATTTACACATTCAATCAATTTAAACATCAATGGTGAGGGTTAAAGTAGGATTAGATCTATCAAATGTGTCAATATGGAGGATTAAATGTTCTATTATTCAAATTTATGTAGCTGTAACGTCACCTACTAAAAGACAATTAATGGCTCGGTGACTATTTTGTATCAAAAACTAAAGTTCAATGCTCGTTTTATAACTTTTAAAAGTTTGATGACCATTTTGTATTTTTGAAGATAGTTCAGTGACCATTTGTATACTTTATCCTATAATTTTCCTACTATCATACAGCCCTCGGCGTCTGTCATAGGCTATGCTAAACTCAGCTATTCCATTTCCTCGTCGTTTCTTACTTTATATAATTGGAGAATATTATTAGGATTAGTCACGTTTTAGCTTAATTTGTCAGTTTTTCCCAACTGATTTTTATTTTTATTTTTCTCACATTAGTATCTAATTTTTGTAGTCTACACTGATAGCTAAACTTATCAAATTTCCTCACATTGATATCTTTTTTTAACCATTTTAATTTTTATAACTTTATAATTTTCTATAAATTCGTATATTTTTATAATTTTTAAGAATGCTTTTATTTTTGTCTTTTGATGATTATATGGCACATCCTTAGAGTATCATGTCACCCATTAAACATTTTTACAAAAATGATATATGAGAAAAAAATAAATTCAAATATTATAAATAAAAAAGTTTCAATGTGAGAGAAATTGACAAATTTAAGGACTAAAGTATGACTTTATCACAGTATTATTAGTTAATCAAAGAGAAAAATAAAAACAACTGATCAATTCTTAAATTTGGGTGTTATTTGATCAACTGAAAAGTTAAAGGTTGAAACAATGAAGTATTGAATCAGAGTTATAAAATTTGTTTGGTCTATTAGTTAAAATTAATTACCGAAAATAATTAGATTGTTTGATAAATGTAAACTTTAAAAGATAAAATAGTTTTTAAATGGATAAAATTAAATTAAGGTCGTTGAAAATATTCTACATTAAATGATAAATAGTAATGACCTAACATGGACGGAGCTCTCGGGCTCCGGCCCTGCTATAAAATTAATATATTCGATCGATTTTGATTTAATTATCATTTGGCCCCCTGTAAAAATAAATGTTCAAATTAAAAAAATACAAGAGTTTATTAAATATATGATCAAGTATGGATTGAACAAAAAATAATTAGCCCGCATTATTAATTTTTTGGTCTAATATCAATTAAGTCTTTATAAGTTTAAATATTCAACAAATTAGGCATTGTCTCATGAATTTTGAGTTTTAAATACTTAATAAATCCTTGTACTTTTTAAATTCAATATTTCAGCCCCTATAAATGTTCAATCTTAGCTCCGTCCCTGAATTATCTAGTAATATTTTTTAATATTTTCCATAAAAATCTATAAAATTATATTCATTTTAAATTATCAAACACATTTAATAAAAAATAAATCATCACAAAATATAATTTTAGTAGTATTGATTCTTTAGTGTTGAATGTTCACTGTACGAAATTTATTTTTATTTATGTGTATCCAGCACTCTTGTTAGATATTTTGATTTTTTTTCAAATATATAATTATTTTTTAAGTAAATATATTTCTATTATATTTATACCCATAAATTTATATATACTTTAAAAACAATTAAGACTTTAATCTAAAAGAATTATAATCTTACGAAATACATATTTATAATTAATATATAGTCGGGTTTTTTGTGCTAGTGTTTCTACTTTCTTTTCGCAAAAAAAAAATGTATTGATAATTATTTCGGGAAAAATGGATTTAGAAATTTTGGCATTACAGGGCCATGCAAACTGCAGTTGGAGTCTTTGGTGGTGAAGGGCAAAAGCAAGGTATCGACGACGGACACGGACTTCCATTAATGGTGGCTGATGCAGCGGAAAGCCACCGTCCCGAGATCTCAAGCCTGAATTGCCCGCCGTTTTTGGCGGTTGAGCTTTGTCGTGAACGCTTCGTATGTTCTTAAACTTCAAATCGAAAAACAAACTCAAAATCTCTGGTTAAATCTTCAGAACTTTATTTTGAATTAACCTAATATATTTGTTCTTAACCATTGGAATCACAGGGAGCTCATCCTTGTGATAGAAGAAGAAGCATTAGCTATTACAGATCTATCTTCCCTGCCATTGATTTTTCTCTGGCAAGTAATTTCGTCTTTGATTAGCTTACCTTTCATCATCAAGCAGTTTTCGTTTAGTTGTTTACCTTTATATGTGGAGCTATTGAATTATTAGTCATCTCAACTGAGATTCTCTTCTAGATAAAATAACATTTAATCCCTGTACTTAATAACTTGTATCAATTTGGTCCTTGAACTTTTATATGACCGGAGTATTTCCTTTTAACTTTCTCTGTTTTCTTCAGATAGAAAGCGATGAGGATGTTTTATGGCAGCCTGAAGCTAGAGAACCCATCGAAGAAGTTGCAGTTAGAGGAATGGATTTTTTTTCCTGGTGAGATTTTAGGGTTTAGGAATAAAATTTAAGGTTTAGATGTCAAGGTTTAGATTTTAGGGTAATATGCTAGGGATTTGAGTTTTAACCTATAAACCTTAAATTCAAACCATAATCCTAAATTCTAAGCACATAAACCTAAATCACTAAATTGGATCTTTAACCCCTAAATTTAAGACATTTGTGGAAACAAAAAAATTTCAACGTCAATGCATGGTATGATCACCCTTTTAAAATTACGAGGACTTTTTTTCTGAAAAATTAACAAATGTATCTATAAGAATAGAACATGAAATACAACAATCAAATAAAACAATAATCGATCATAAAAGAAGTACAAAATTGTGTAAAATTACGATAAAATGAAACAACTATGAATCAAATAAATATTTTTTATTCTTTTGTTTAATTATTTATATGGTGCAGGTTGTTTAGTCGAAAAGAAAAGGAAATTGCAATCGTTACCCACAGAGGGTTCTTGTACAATTCCTTAGCTGCCTTTGGGGGAGATTGCCATCCTTCTCTGAAGACTGAACTATGCAAACAGTGAGTTCTGCAACATCTAAATTCATTTGGTTCAGTAATATGTATTGAGTTTTGAACAAGTAATTTATAGATTTAACAAATCAGTTGGAATTACTTGAACTCAATTGAAAAATATGGAGTAATAAGATTAGTTTGCAATATCTTTTGCAGGTTTTCGAATTGTGAGCTCCGATCTGTAGTTATCGTTGATAAAAGGTAAGGAAAAGCATAGACATTTTGAGAACTCATTTTCTTCCTCCACATAATTTGAAGATTTGTTTTCTCCCTGGAGTTGTAGTATGATGGGGTCGGATCCTGGAAAAAGTCCCTAGTGGGTGGGCTTCATCTTCCAAGTGATATTTGCCGGTGGAAAAGGAACAAATTACCAACAAGGTATTGGAGAATAATAATATCCATTATTATCATTCTTTACAAACTTACCAAGACAGTTTTAGGTATTGTTACTCGGTTTCAAATTTTGGATATTCCTTCGGGGTATGTGGACTGCCCCATGATGTCATCTGCTGGAATAAGTTTAACATTTATGTTTAGCTAAAACGGATGCAAGTTATAATAAATTTAGTATTTTTTTAAGCAGATCTTAAAAATAGTTTGTTTTTGTTTTGAACAAGTCAATATTTCGACCCAATCCGGTTTCGGTCCAACTTGATTATGAGAAAAAGCATGTTTTTAAGCCGTAGATTCCAAATAAAATGAGATGGAATAAATTGGGGTGTTCATAGACGGTAACCGTGCTAATCGTACCAGCAAAGCTTATTGGTACAGTTATCAGAAGTCTTGATATGACATTTTGATGAACCGTTATCGTCATGTTTAAACCGGTTATCGTCTGAAAGGTTAACCGCTTTATTCGGTATGGTTATTCGGTTAACCATGAACCGTGTTATATATTTATTACTACTAAATCTAATTGTTTTAAAAAATCAACCAAATAAAGTCTTCAATATTTTTAAAACAATTAAAAGTGTAGAAAATTTATATTAATTACACAAATATTAGTAATAATCAATAATTTATATTAATTACATAATTATTTGTATAATCAATAATGTGATATCATTATAATTTAATATCATTATAGTTTTTTAAAGGAAATTTTTTTTATTAAAATCTCATCTGCCGTTTGAGTCAATCGATATCGAGACAATAACACCAAAAGAGGAAAAAGTAATCTAAATTTATTTCATTTCACGATCACAATAACATGAACACGAGCTCAATAGAGTTGTTCAAGAGCAAATGTAAATAAAACAAAGACGCAGCACTATGACCCGTAAAAGGAGCTGCAATATCAAACCAATGCTCCAAGACACAAACTGCCTGCAACCACACTGAAAAACTCAACAAAAATAAAAAGATGCAACACATATCCCACTATATCTCAATATTAGAATAGATTCACGTTCGAATAGACGTACAATACATGTTTGATTATTACTAATAATTTAATATCATTATAAAATATAGTTTAAGTATGATAATTACACATATATTAGTAATAATCAATAATTTAATATTAATATAAAAAAATTTAAATTTCTTATCAATTTTTTCGGTTAATCGTTTAGCGAAAAATTAAAACTGTTCTCATCCCGTTTAACCGCTAATTTTATCGATATCGGTACAACTAATTTTTACTGGTACGATTACCTATCATTTGATCCGATTTTTTTGATTTTTTAATATGGTACATCAATTCTAATTTTTATGAACATCCCTAAGAATAAAGGTGTATGTGCTGGAGCCATTGGCGCCGGGAATATGATGAAAAAGCCCGCCTCCTTTTGGAAAATTCTTATACGGTCACCGTACACCATGTCATATGCGATAAAAATTGTTAAAAAATTAATAGTAAATAGTTTGAAATAACTTGACATAATAATAAGCTGGTAGAAAAAATAGTTTATATTTTATAAAATTTTATAAAATTATTTTCGACTGATGTAACATTTTTTCAAGTCAACACATTTCTCTATATGATAATGTCATATCAGTGTGCCCTGTTATATAGGTTTGTCACGTTATTTTAAGCTATTTACCGCCAGTTGACTGACAGTTTTCATTCATATATAAGATATTTAACCCTAAATAAAACATTAAAGATTAAATTATTTAAAAATATCAGTGAGAATAACTATTTATTTAAACGTTAAAATTATTTTTTTAACTTTATGCCTAAAATAATTTACCCTCTTTCTGGGTTGTCCTCCGCCTTTCCCATTCATTAAATCATTCTTTTAAACTATTAACGGCAATTATCTTTCTATTCACTTCGTTGGTCAACAAGTAAATAGGATAAAAAATAAAGCGACCTTGTATAAAATAAATAAATTTTAGGTAACCCTTTCTTCTTCTCAAAATAAATAAATAAATATATTAAAAAATAAATAAATGAATAAAAGCACAAATTTAAAGAAAATTCTGAATCAATAAAATTAGTTTTTATGGTTCATTATATTATTAAATTGGGATAAAATAATAATTTTATAAGTAATAGAAATAATTTTATTAGATAAAATCATAATAATAATGAGATAGACTTTGAACTCATAATAAATTACACTTGTTATTTTGCATCAATTATCTCTTAATTAATATTATAATTTTAACTCTAACCAATAGATGTATTAACATGAAACGGAGAATTTTCATTCAAATAACACCTAAAAATCACTAAAATCAGAACTTAACAAGTGTCTTAGTGGGAAAATGATTGATGTTCATTTTAAGAGACACGTGTTCAAATCATTTTGTCTATATAGTATATGTCAATTGTCAAAAGATTAATAATATTTATGAACAAATACTGTAATCACATTTAAACTATTAAAAAGTCACTAAAATCAATTTTTTAGCATTATTTGACAGATACTACTTCTATCACAAAAGTTAATTTATTATTTGATATATTTGAATTTTATTATTTGATACTTTTATTACTGTCTGATATTTAATAGTACTTTTATTATTTGATATTTAATAGTAATTTACAAATTTAGATTATTAGTATTATTTAATAGTACTCACGGAAATCATTAACAAAAATGTCTATTTGATTTTTTATGGCAAAATTGGTGGGATATTGCATCCAAAAAATATTTAAAAATCTACCGTATATTCGAAATTATTTCAAGAACTATGGTGTTTTTAACAGTGAAGTCGGATTGCTTTCTAACCGACCTCATACAATTATAAAATTTTAAAAAATTGAAGGCTCCTTGCTTTCTATCCGACCTCATGGTCCAAAAAAAATTATTGAGGATGGCTTGAAAGCAACCCGACCTCATGGTGGAAATTAATAAAAAATTGATGAGGTCCCCTTGCTTTCAATCCGACTTCATGTTGGAAATATAAAAAAAATTAGAGGGCACATGAATTACAATCTGACCTCATGGATTTAAAAAAAGTCATAGGGATGGGTTGCTTTGGATCTGACCTCAAATTAAAAAAAGGTTGAGTTGTCTCAGAGGGTGCAGCGTGCGGTCACGGGTAATAAAGTGAGAAAAATAAAAGATGAGATGGGATAGGTGTATCAAAAATCTAAAAAGTATGTTTAATTTTTTCAGGAATAGGGAAGAGGGTTGAGTGATTGAGGTATAAATTTTTAGTTGTTAAATAGGGGTTGAAAGTGTTGAGAATTTGAGAACAAAATTTTTGAAGAAGCCCGGTGAAGAAGTAAAAGAAAGAAGAGGAGTTGAAGAAAATATTGTAAGCTTTTAAGTTTATATATTTTGCTTTTAAATTTAGTTTGAATATTTTTCTGTAAATTTTTGTGTATTGTGTTAAATAAGTGGGGTGAAAGGTAAAAACTGAAGAAAGTGAAAAAAAACTAAGTGAAGAAGGAGAAGAAGAAGATGGAGGAAGAAATTTTGAAGAAATTTTTAGTAAGTTGATTTGTACATTTTGTTTTGAATATGTAGATTCTTTGTTTATGTCTATTTTGTTGTTTAGGTAAAAAATTCGTAACAATATAATATTATGATAATTTTGATTTATGTATTTTGATTCAAAAATATATATGGTTTTGAACGTGCAGAGACAATGAGCAACGTGTTTACGGTCGTTATCCATTACGATGAAGAAATTGTGAAAACTGATATCGGTGTCGTATTTGACTCTGAAAACATTATAAAGATAAGGTTTTCAAAGAATATTTCCCTTCGAGAGCTAAAGCATGACATAGAAAGAAAAATATGAGCTAAGATTGTTCGTTTGTGGTACCAGTGGAAGACATGTGATGATCCAGTCAGATATTCTGCAATAGCTCTTAAAGATGACGATGATGTTGGACTCATAATTGCAGAGCGTGATTCAATACGTATTCGAAGTGTTGAGTTACATGCTAAGTTGCGTGGGAGACATGATGACGCGGGCTCATCCAAAAATGTATTTGGAAGTTCTTCTCAAATGGGTTTTGGTAGTGTGGTTGAGGACCAGCCATATAGGTTTGGAGACAGTTTTGTTGCTCTGTTGGAAATTGGGACACCAGATGCATTTCACCCATATGTCAGACCTTCGACGTTCCCAACGGTTGAGCCGACAGTTGATCCAAGTGTTGGCATTGACGTTGAAAATCTCTAAGGCCGATAAGGAGAAACGTTTGCTGATTATACTGAAGATGAAGATGAAGAAACCGGAGATCCCGATTAGAGTGGTGATGAGCATGCTTTTGGTGGTGGTGAATTCGTGTCGGGTGGGGATGACATTACATGGTACGAACTTCCTGCTCACATGAACTTAATAGATTATGATGCAATGAGGGCACCTGAATATCCGGTCATGCCACAATTAAGTTCGGGTTCCTCTGATGAGTTGTCGGTTGGGATGCAGTTTAAAGACAATGAAGAAGCCGCAATGGTAATTAAAAAGTATTCTATTAGAAAGTATGTAGACCTTACTGTTAAAGAATCTACTCCGAGAATAATGTTTTTGAAATGTATTAAATATATAGAAGATTGTAATTGGAAGATTCGAGTGTCTAAACTTCAGAGGAGAACTGCTTGGGAGATTACAAGGTACAACGGTGGACACACTTGTTTACGAAATTTAATCAACCAAGATCACCGTAAGTTGGACTTCGATATAATAAGTCACCACGCGAAGATGTTGGTTGAAGCAAATCCTAGGGTTACTGTTTCAACGATTATGGCATCTATGAAACAACAATTTGAATACCAAATAGAATATGAAAATGGTTGGTATGCAAGGGATAAAGCACTAAAAAGGTGTACGGTAATTATGAGAAGTCATACAATGAGCTACCGGCACTATTACAAGCAATGGTATATTTTATTCCGGGAACTATAGACAAGAATAAAAACAAGAATGCATGCAACCGAGAAGGTCAACTTCTTCCAGGGAAGAAAAATATTCCACCAATTATGTTGGGCATTCAAGCCATGTATCGAAGGCTTTCCATTTGCAAACGGATGGTCCAAGTTGATGATACATAGTTGTACGAAAGATACAAACATGTTCTGTTGATTACCGTTACGCAAGATGGTAATCAAAATATATTTCCGATTACCTTCGCAATTGTTGATACAGAGTCGGTGGACTCTTGGAAATTCTTTTTAAGTAATTTACGTGAACATGTTGTTCGAGAATATAGAGTTTGCTTGATTTCAGATAGAGCAATAGGCATCTTAGCAACAATTCATAGAGAAAACAGCCAATGGACACCTCCGCACGCGTATCCCGCATACTGTGTACGCCATATTGGCAAGAACGCAATTGAAAGATGGAAAAATCCCACCTTCGCAGGCATGGGTAAGTAATTTTCATTTTTTCAGACTCGATTGTTTATGTGTTATGAGTTTTGTCAATGCTACTGCGTTCTTGCCTACCAATATATTACGGAACAGGATACGAACTACTACAGCCAAATTTTGAGTGAAAGTTGGCAAATTTACACATGGAGTACGATGAAGATGATTGGGCGTGGGCAAACAGAATAGAGAGAGAAATATGGACCCAATCGTATGATGAAGGTCAACGATACGGGCAAATGACAACCAACCTTGTAGAGTGCATAAATGGTGTATTAAAAGGAACACGTCACCTCCTAATAGCTAGCTTGGTGAGAAAGACGTCCTACAGGTTGGCTAAAGTTTGGTCTGGTAAAGGGTCAGAAATTCAAGCTAGGATAAATAGAGGACAAGTCTGATCTCCCGATCTTGTGACAAAAATACAAAAGAACGTGGAACCGGCAAGATTGATGGTTGTTCACGGGTTCGACCTAAATGGACAAATTTTTGATGTCGTTGATTCCCTGTGCAACAACGAAAGAGGACACCACCAAACATTTCGAGTCAATTTTAGGCAAAGATGATGTGACTGTGGTGAGTTCCAGGCATGGCGATATCCATGTAGGTATGCAACCGCAGTATGTATGTCTAAAGGGGTTGACCCGTACAGCTTTGCGGATGAATCTTTAACTTGCACAATATAATAAATATTTACAGATGTGAGTTTCCACCGATAGCGAATTCACAATATTGGCCACCACTAGAGCATGACGAATGGTTATCGAATCTGACATTTCGTAGAGAACCAAAAGGTCATCCTACATCTACTCGCATCTATACCAATATGGATCTTCATTATAAGGAGGCAGGAGAACCAAATAGAAGTACAGAATGTATGAGTACAGGACATTCCAGAAACAAATGTCTAAATCGACCCAATTACATGGTAATGCCTCAATAATTTCATTAATTGTTTATGGTATAACTAGTTTCATTTTTTATATTTGTATTCGAATGAACATTTGTTGAGATGTTTATTTTGGTAATGAATTATTCATGGTAGTTAATGCATGTTCGGTGTTTATTTTGGTAAAGAATTATATGCTCAATTTGTTGAGATGTTTATTTTGATATAACAAAATTGAAAATATTTTTAGACTAAATTCAACTATTGCAAAATATTTTTGGACCAAATTCAATTATTGAAAATTATTTTTGGACAAAATTCAGAGTACATGAAGTCATTTTTTATACAATTTTTGTCCATGTAGGGATGTGGTTGAATCGTAATGACGCGGTTGTCGTTGATCTCGTTGCGGTCTTTAAAATACATCATCATCACATTCTTCTTATTCTTCTTCATCATCATTATCATCATCATCATCATCATTATCAATCACCCGAGGCATATGAGGTGGAGTTGTAAACATATAGTCACTACTATGTGATGAAAACGTGGGACTGCTAATCGACGTAATCGCCATGAAATTTGTGATCCATTGATAGTCTATGTTTCCACCAAATATCGGGTACATAGGTGTCTTTGAATGATTAAAATCTGGTATGCATGCTCCAGAAACATTCGTACCCGAACTCCCGCCCATTGATGGATGAGAAATGGGTGACTGTGAATGATAAAAATCTGGTACGTATGCTTCAGAAACATTCACACCCGAACTCCTTCCCATTGATAGATGATAATTGGGTGGTTGTGGATGATAAAATATGTCATCTATTGGATTAGAAACCGAGCTCCCGCCCATTGTTGGATGATAAATGGGTGGCTGCGAATGATAAAAGTTGTCATTTACCGGATTGGCAAACAAGCTCCCGCCCATTGCTGGATGATAAATGGGTGTCTGCGAATGATAAAAGTTGTCATCCACTGATTGGCAAACGAGCTCTCAGCCATTGTTGGATTTTCACCTGTTGTTGAAGAAGTACCGGCATACATATCTAGTGTACCAGATTCACTGTGAGATTCATCCTCATGACTTCGGCCCGCAGTACTCTTAGATGATTGACTACGACCACCAAATTTATTTAGAAATACTCGACATTGTTTCCGTTCGTCCACAGTAGTAAAGTACGATTTTCCATTATTTCGATAAAATATCATGTACTCTGAATTATCTGACTCTAAATCATCGGGTTGCATTCCAGAGCGAGGTGACAACTGTTTACGTCTGTTGTTCCATTTTTCAACGTACTTCCGATGCTTTACTTCCCATGTATGATGATGTCTTTTACTGCGAAAGTCCACAAGGTGTAGGTTATCATGATTGCTGTCATGATTCAGTGGATCTCTCAGAATGGGCTGGCGGAAGCCAAACTGTCTTAAGACTCTATCTCCGAACTGGTATTCCACAAAAGTAAAATAGATCATCGGTGTAACCGCACACCAGAGATAGGAATCAATCATCAATACGTTTGGTACGGTTACGTGTCCGTCGGCGTATGGCCTCCAAATAAACTGTAAAAAATAATAAATTTAACTTTAAAAATAAATTAATTAATTACATTAAAAATATAACGTGTAAAAGTAACTTAACTCCGATACTTCATTTTTGCAAGATAAATTAATACAATCTCTAAACACTCTAACATTGTTGTGTGCTATCCTTGTGTGAGCTTTTTTCGCATTCCATCTGCATACACATCCAAATAACAGTCGTTTGATTATTTTGGAGATAAAAAATTAATTTTAAAACCTTGTAAACTTAAACTTCCAAATCAAAGTAAAGAAATTACCTACTGACAAGAGGAAAATTTTCTCAAACTTCGAGTAAGCGGTATAAAAAATGGAAGTCGTTCTCATGCCCAAGCTTGTAATAGCAACATACATCCACCAATACCCCTTGCCTTTACACCATTACTGTCTAATAGAGTGGCCTTGCACAACTCACGATACAAGAACGCTAATATTGTTGATCTCCAACTATAATTAGCAGCTTCTGAAGGCGATGACAGATATGGTAGATATCGTGTGTAAACAAGGTTGCCAGATTTATCCGGCATCAGTATTCCCCAATAAGCTGTAAAATATAAGCTCGACTCGCATAACTAATTTCTTGCGGTGTGTTATTGCGCCTGAGCTTGAATTATCTCTGCAACCAGTTCAATTTAATACAAGATCCTCTAATATTGGTTCCAGTTGGAACCTTATTGAGGTAATCATAACAAAGCTTTTCAGCTGAATTCTCCGTCTCCTTAACTAATGGACTCTCGTTTACCGAGACCCCGATTAGCATCATCACGTCTTCAAGCGTAATGGTACATTCTCCACACAGCATGTGAAACGTATGAGTCTCCGGTTTCCAGTAATCAATTAGTGCGGTAATTAAACCAAAAATCAGCTTGTAGCCACGAATAAATGTGGCATGATAGAATCCCGCTTCTTGCAACCATTCAATCATATCGGGGTGTGGTCCATTACTCTCCATGCTCAGATGATGTTTGAAGGTTTCCTTGGTTGCTTGCATTAAATTATGAAATTCTTAATAATAAAATAAAACTAATCTCAAATTAACTTTTTTAAAAAATTTACCATATCATCAACCACAACACTAGAGACGTGTCGATTTTCTAATCTCAACATATGATTTGAGTCAGTCATCCTTCTAACAAAGCTACATAGAGGACAAGTAAGAAAATATTAGTAAAAAAATACCACCAAATTTAATCGTAACTACGACTTTAAAATACTAATAAATATAAAATTTTCATGATGAAAAAAGAAACCAACTTACTAGTTTACAGTTTGACACAAAAATATTCGAACTAAAATTTCTTCAAATTTCTTTCTTTTTCTTTTTCAAATTTCTTCAAAATAACTACAAATTTTCGTACTAAATTTAAAAGCAAAATATATAAACTTAAAAACTTACAATATTTTCTTCAAATCTTCTTCTTCTTTTTACTTCTTCACACAGTTTCTTCACAATTTTTTTTCTAAAATTCCTTACCTTCAACCCCTATTTAACAACTAAAAATTCAAACCTCAATCACTCAACCCACCACCCCACCATCAAATCAGTATAAATCATCACCCCATTCCGAAAATTTAAATTTGCTTTTTAAATTTCAGATACACCCATCTTTTATTTCCCCACTTTTCCAGTGTTGTACAATTACCCGTGACTATGGGTCTAAAAATTGCATGCATGAACCGAAAAAATTAAGCCTAGCAGACCCGTGAAACCCATTACATGCATCTTTTCCATCCAGCCTGCACATACAGACCCATGAACCCCTCCTACCACGCCTTTCCACCAGTTGCAGTTCCAACTTTCAATTTTTTTTAATTTTTTCTATGAGGTCGGGTTGAAAGCAACAAGACCTCATGTATTTTTTTTAATTTTTTTGTTAAGGTCGGGTTGAAAGCAACAAGATCTTATATATTTCCAACATGAAGTTGGATAGAAAGCAAGGGGACCTCATCAATTTTTTTATTAATTTCGACCATGAGGTCGGATTGTTTTCAAGTCATCCTCAAGATTTTTTTAACTATGAGGTTGGATAGTAAGGAAGGGGCCTTCAACTTTTTTTTTTAAATTTTTTAATTGTATTAGGTCGGTTAAAAAGCAATCCGACCTCACTGTTAAAAACACCACAGTTTTTGAAATAATTTCGAATATACGATAGATTTTTAAATATTTTTTTGGATGCAATATCCCACCAATTTTGCCAAAGAGTCCATTTGATTATGAATTTTAATTAAGGGCTCAATTAATTTTTTTAGGAAATATTTTTACCCTTAAGTCTATAATTTAAACATTTTTTAAAGAACTATAATTTAAACAATTTAATCTTATAGATAAATATTATATTATTATTTTAAATTATTTTGACTTATGCATAACTTTTATTATTATTATAAAAAATGAAATTTTAAATAGATAAAATTTGATAAATATTTAATTATATTTTATATTAATTTTGAATTACACTTTCAATATAAGTTAACCAAATGAAATTTATCTAAATAATATAATGATAGAAAATATTTTTTATTATTTTTCTTATGCAAATAACATAAATAATTAATGAAATAAAAATGATTAAACGTTTAAATATACGTACAACACGATAAAGAAACTAATAATAAAAGGTTAACAAGATATAATGAAAAACGTAAAGATAGTATAAATTTACAAATGAATGAAATGTAATATAGTTGTAATGGTACTTTGTAAAATCACTTAAATTTTTTGTCAAAAAAATAAAATCACTTAAAATTAATATAAAAATATTTTTTTGTTGCTCTCCTCATTCTAAAGCTTCGCCTTGACTAATTCGAATCGACCCGCGATGTATACCTAATTTTGATAGTTAAATTTTTTAACAGAAATTTTTTATACATTATATCTTAAACTCAAAACTTACTTAATAATATCAAACTACTTATCACTTGAAATAACAGGTAATATAAATAAATAATTTTTTACCTTAACTAAATTCACGTTCTTCACTATTATTGATATATATTAAATATTAGTCAATTCATTAATATTTGTATTTTTTATTTAATCATTTGAGTTCACGCTTCTGAATTATGTCCCTTCCCAATCAATCCAGTTCCAGCTGGGTCCACCAATCCCACATCGCATATAATGCCTAATCAAATTCTTAAATTCCGCCGTTCTTCATTCCCCAATGGAACCCTAAAGGCCGAGCCAAAAAAATCAACAAAAATCCTCTAAAAAAATCCTCCAATGGAGAACTTTTCCTACGCGTCGTATCCCGATTCCGGTGACTCTTCGCCTAATTCTCGAGAAATCGACTCCGAAAACCAGTCATGGGATGAGCCGCCATCGACAAATGCTAATGCTAATAATAATGGTAATTATAAGGTTAAGTTAATGTGCAGTTATGGCGGCAAAATCCAGCCGCGCTCACATGATAACCAGCTTGCTTATGTCGGTGGAGATACGAAGATCCTGGCCGTTGATCGCAACGTCAAGTTCTCTGCTATCATGGCGAAGTTATCCACATTTGGAGATTCTGAGGTTTGTTTCAAGTATCAACTACCGGGTGAAGATCTTGACGCGTTGATTACTGTTACGAATGACGAAGATCTTGAACACATGATGTTGGAATACGATCGGTTGCATCGTGGCTCAATGAAACCATCTCGGTTGAGGCTGTTTTTGTTCCAGGTGAATCCGCCTCCGATGGCGTCGGGGTTTGTTGGGAGTGAACCGAATTCAGAGAGGCAATGGTTCGTTGACGCCTTGAATGCAGTGCAGGTCCAGAATCTCGATGGCGTTTCGCCTTCTGCTGCGGCTGTGCCGACTGCGAATCCTGATTTTCTGTTTGGTTTGGATAAGGTGAAGTTACCGGATTCTGTCCCTGTTCCGTTGGCGGCTGTTGTCCAAGAGGTGGTTGTGAAGGATGTGACAGTGGGATCGGACTGCGGATCGGAAGATCGGCACGTGGCTGCGGATCCTTTGTTGTCTCCGGCAGAGATCCAGAGGCAGATCCAGGAATTGCAGAGGATGCACCTTGCTGCTACTCAAGAACAAGGCATTATACAGAGGAAAATCGATGAATCTAATACTAGAGCTTACAATACTCAAGATCATTGCAAAATGCCAGATAAAATCGCCCATCCATCAGCTCTAGGATCAGCTCCGATGCAAATGCCGATTCCAACGGCATATTTCCCTGATCAACATTTAGCCACAGCTGCTTATCCAGCACCGGCAGCCATACAAGTGGCCCAAGGAACTGACCAGCCGATTTACCTGATTCCTGCCGCCTATCAACAGCTACCAACATTGCGGCAGGTGACCGGACCCACCGGCCAACCTTACTACGGGTTGCAGCGTGTGGTTCAGGATGTTTACCGGGAGCAACCGGTTTACAATGCGGTGCCAACCTCAGTTGTGCAGCCGCTGGGTAGGGTTCCTGAGCCAGGGTATGTACAGGTTGCGTATGATGAGGCAGGAAGACAGGTGTATTACACCGTAGCACCAGTCCCAACGATGGGGGCGGTGGCAGGTGGTGTGCCGGCGGTTAATCAGGAAGGCAAGGTTCCCGTGAATGCTAAGGCTCCTCCTCCACAAACTTCTTCGGTATGATATTACTTAAAAAGTGGAGTATGATATAGTATTTGTTTTGTTTATTATGTTATAAACATAATATCCTTTGAATAAGAACAAAACTTTTACATGTTTCGGTGAATTCTTTAATCTCTTGTTGAACCCTTTTAAATTCATTTTATTAAATGCTTTTTGATTGGTGTTTAGCGTTTACCTTTGGCACAGTTATTACTTGATTTCCTGATCAGTTCATTGCTAAATAGGCAAACCTTTTTGCTTAACTGAATCTTTAAAAACTGCAGAGTGCAGACAATAGTAAAAAGAAACTTATTTTATTACATTTTAGTTCAGTACTCCTATGTTGTCTGGTCTTTTAGGAGAGATTTTCTTCTGCTGCTGCTGGTGGATATTGTCTGGTCTTGGGGTTACCATTTTATGTTGATTGTTGGCCCATGTTTCTTTGGGATCTTCGAAATTTCAGAAATTTCATGTTTTTGGCCTGTTTTCCACATGCTTGCACCTGATGTTCATAACTTGTTGATCCGCATAGTTTAAAGGTGATTTAATTAATCGATATTGAGAAGAATTAGTCTTTTAAATAAGCTCTCGGTAGTCAAATTTTTAATCTTGTAAATAGAGAAAATAAGTATTTTTTTTTCATTTGGAGTTTGATTTGACTCGACTTTGTAATAATTAGGACTCAATGTGTTTTTATCGAATATGAACTAATAAATAAGGATCCGAGACATGTTAAAAGGAGCATTAATGATCATCTTCTAGGAATTGATTAACATTTTCTTTAGTAACTTTGATTAGCCTTTTGCTTTAAACATTGGAGTAAAGTTACACTGGTTTTGCTTTTTCTTCGATATACCATGTTTTACTGCAATTCATATTTTCCTTGTAGTATGAGATGATAACAGGGGTGTTGATTTCATATTTGAAATGCTCTGGTCAGTCCGTAATTTTTAGCTTTGTTCTGTATTCCGTCCCACCATAGCACACCAGGTGCAAATGTGATTCTTGTGCTCGTGGATTCTAAACCAGATATCTCTGCTTATAAATTACTGGAACTCAATAAGAAAAGAAAAATCAATTTCGGTTTTATTTGTTAAACAGCTTGAGTAAGATTTAAATTCATAAGGAGCCATTCCATCTTTCTATATATCTCAACTTGTCTTTTCTTCTCAAAATAACACAAGTAGTTATCGATGAAGTTGGGAATTCTAGGATTATGATAGAAATAATTTTATTGAAAAAAATTACTCTTATAATAAATTTTTATAGTTTTCGATCAATTAATTGGTGAGATATATTGAAAACTTCAAAATCTTATTGTGAAACGTGACAATTTGACGTGGATATAAAAATTTGCATTGGTAAACAAGTTTGCAGCTCCTTGATAAGTATAACGTATCATCATCTTTTATCAACACATTCATTTACATCTCTTTTATCTTCATTAACTATTAATACTCGTACTCTTCAATAATCAAATTTGTGTCTGATATATGCTCCGTATGGAAGTAATGGAGATCTCAACCAGGACTCCTCAAGTTTTTGAATCGAATGGAAGACACCGAGGCAGGGGCAGACCCACATTGAAAGTGAGTAAGGGCCTCAGCCCCAAAGTTTGAAAATTTTATATTTAATCTTTTAAAAAATTTAAAACTTTAATTTGTCCCTTTCAAATTTTTAAAGATTATTATTATATTTTAATTTTTTTAAATAATTTTAATTAAATCTCTTCCTAAAATTTTTAAAAGTCTTGATAAGTTTTATTTTTAAAAGTTTTATTTAAACCCCTATATTGTTATGAAAATTTTAAATCAAACCTTTCAAAAATTTCAAAACATTTATTTCAAACTTTTAAATTTTTAAAAGTTTTTAATATACACCCTCAAACTGATTTGTCAAGATCTACCCTTCAACCGAGGTCGACTAGAACTACTCTCATGCTTGTTCTTTTATGCAGATTAATACGGTCAAAGCTTTTAATTATTAACCATGTGCATGTTCATGTAAAACAAATCTTGGCTATTTTTTTGAAATAATATTTGTATTTGTAACAAAGTTGAACTTTTCATGTGCATGTTCGTGTGACGTTTTAACTTAAATGTATATATGACTTCTGTTAAAATAAATTCACCCTCTCCTCTATAAAATTGAATTAATCAAAATTTAGATCTGATAATATTTTTTCTGTTTCTTTAAATTTTATTATTATTTGGTATCTTTCATATTTATTTTATGATTTAAGTTCGGAGTTTGATAATAATAATAATAAATATAAATTTGTGTATTAATTCCAATTGATTAAAATGTGCTAAAAGTTATGTGGTATTTTAAATTTTAGTACTCATACATTAGTTTTGCGACATTAAGCCATTATATTTTTAATTTAAAATCTTGATTTTTCCATTAAATTTTGTTCAATCTTCCCGTTTATTGTTAATTGGCAACTACAATAAATGATAATAATTTTTTAGTTGTTTAAAGTTTTTGTTTATCATATTAACCATTAAAAACTATAAACTTGGATGATTGAAAAATTGTATGTTCAATTAATGATAAAATTTTATTCATTTTTAAAGAGTAAGGACCAAATTAATAAAAATATAAACATATAAGACAAAGTTCTTTTGCCTTTTCGTATAACTTCAAGTTAACAATTAACAATAGAATCGAATAAAAAACAGGAGATGAACACAAATTTTGAAATCAAAAGCAGTATAAGAACTCAATATGATAAAATTAAAGTATAAAAATTAAATTTTAAATTTTAAAATAATTCAAGAATCTCTTACATATATAAATCATTCAAATTCGGCTTAGGTAAAAAAACAAGTCAATCTTGAATCCAATATGCATGATCAAAATATAACTTTACCAACTGATTTAGGTGAAAAGTAATGTAATGCTTATTGGTGCGTTTGGAAAGTTAATCTGCAGTTGGATTTGAGTATAATTATATAATTGTGGTGTATTTAGATAAGGGTAATTATACCATGCACCGGCGGCAAAAATATTTTATTTCTAAAAGCGCCCTAAATTTAGGAGTTAGGAAATTAGTTTAGGGTTTTAGGTTTATGTGCTTAGAATTTAGAGATTGTTGTTTGAATTTAGAGTTTAGGGTTAGAATTTAGGGGTTATAGGTAAAAACCTAAATATCTACCATATTACTCTAAAACCTAAACCCTAACCTCTAAACCATATACCCTAGCACTAAACCTTAAATTCTAACCACCGACTTTAAATTCTAAACTCCTAAACCTAACCCCTTAACTATAAACTCTAAACTGAATCTCTAACTTTTGAAATTAGGATGTATGTAAAAACAAAATATTTTCACCGTCATTGCATTATATATTTTCCTATTTAGATAATTATCGTAATTTATAAGACTTGTTCACTTGAGTTTATTTGGAGGTCCAATTACACTCTTCAAATAGAGATGAGTGAAAACTGATATAATTATTCAATTCAATTTTATAATTAATAAGAATATTATATTAAAATTTAAATTTATCTAACTAACTGTGTAATTATAAGTGTTATATTTTGATATATAAGTCATATAAAAAAATTTACACAACTCTTCTATAAAAATTATAACCTAAAGCCCAAACCCTAGCACCCTAAAACCTAAACCTTAAACCCTAAACTCTACATTCTAACCATAAACCTTAAATTCTACATCATACACACTAAACACCTAAACCTTAAACCCTAAAGTCTAAATTCTAAAAATAAACCTTAAATTCTACACCATACACACTAAACTCCTAAACCCTAACCTAAAACTATAAACCCTAAACCTTAAAATTAAAGGGCTTGTGTAAACTAAAATTTACACAAACTTATATATCAAAATGTAATCACTAATTTTATCCGGGGTGTCAATCTGTTTTTATATTTTTTGCAATAAGGGGCTTTGTTTATCTACTCTATCTATTTCATTAAGTATGTATCATTAAAGCTAAAAGAAACAAAATATTACTAATATTATTTGTTTATTACAATTAAGTATTGTTAGTCTTATGTTCTATTATTACATATTAGTGATATATATATAATACTATTTGTTATCATGTTTGGTTATTATCCAATTAAAAAACCTCAAAATATTATTAACATTGTATTAGATGTTATACGTTAGTTCTTCTTTTTTATTATTTATTATCAATAATAGTATTTTTATTATTTTATTATTGTCGTTATTATTATTATAAATCAAAATTAAAAAAATTATGTTGGATAAAATAAAAAGTCCAAATTTAATACATTATAACAACCCATTATTATTATGATAAGAGCTCACTTACAATGAAAATCCAAAAATACTATGCATATATGATACATGGCCCGATTAGAGCCCAATAATATTAACCCAAACCCTAACCAATCATCTAAAATCCTAATTTGCCCCTCTCTCTTCCTTGCGCAGCCAAACACCAACCGTTTGATCTGGGATGATCGAGCGGTCCAAATCTAACCAGGAATGCCCCCTCAGCTCCATTATGCGTCCACACGCTCGACCATACAGCTGCCCCTGGCGTTTCATCTCCCCTCACGCGTTCGGCTCCAGCACGTCTCCACGCGGCCTATTGACCTGCCCGCTGCTGCAAACAACCGTGCCACTCCTCAGCCTTTAGAGTTGGTCTCCTCCTCTACTGTCAACTGCGCATGCAAACACACAAGGATAATGCTCAGAGTTGCAAACAAACAAACAAACAAAAGCATCAAAGATTTTAGAATATCAGATAAATACAAACAAGAAACACATAAGCAATTAATAGAAGATTTCTATTCTGTTTTTCCTTTTTTAAATTAATGTATAAGCAAATCCCCAAATATTGTAAACCCTAGTTCAGGACAGGAAATTTTCAGATAGAACAATACAAATCGAAGACCTTTAGAGGTATATTTACCTTTTCTATCTTATACTTTCGAATTGAGAAAAATGAAGGGCTGGGGTTTTACCTGGTCTCGATTTCGGGCCGCCGTTGTGACACGACCGAGGCTGGGGCCGCCAATGAATGGCACTATCGAGTCCCGATCCATTCGTCTTCCCTTTTCTCCATTTAAGTTATAACAAATTTGAGTTTGTTTTAAAAAAGAAAAGGGTTTTCGACTCGGTTTTTTTCTTAAATCTAGGCAAAACGGCGCTTTGTTTTCAAAATCTGAGGTTGGATCGAGGTTTTACGAAGGAAAAATAGGCTTTTGGGGTTTATTTTTGAGTTCGCCAGCAGCCGGCTAGCGGCGGCTGATGTGGCGGCGCACGGCGGAACATCGCCGGTTTTTGGAATCTACGGTGGTGTTCTTGAGTTATTCATGAACTCTGAAAAGCCTTGTTGCTCCCTTCCGATCTTGTGTTAAGAGGGTTGAAATGCTCATTTGATGAATTGGCTAAAACCGATAAAAAGATTGACAAATTACACGATGATTTTAGAGTGGTTCGGCTTCTAAACTAAGCCTACATCCACTACCTTAGCACACCACTAAGGATTTTCCAATTCACTATGAATTCGTCCCCTTTTCAAGGCTTAGGAGGAAACCTTTACAACCCTATCTTTAACGGCAAAGATAGAACCACTCTAGTTTTTGTCTAAGGCTAAACTAGAACATCACCTTTTATAAAGGATTTGTGTAAACTCTAAAACCTCACTTGGGCGGGTGTTTACAAGAATTTAAGCTCACAAGAGTACAACATATTTACAATTAAGCTTTTTCTCAAACACTATATACAAGAGAAATGAAGAAATAAGAATTGGACTCAAATTCTCTTGATCATGTTGCTTGGATGTGTTCTCTAACCATCTTCAAGTGTTCCAAGGCTTGTATTTATGTTCAGAATGAGTTCCTAGCCGTTGGTGACTGTTGAGATTGATTTGGAGCCGTTGGGGATTGATTTCCATGCAAAAATTCCACTTCTGGTGCTTTCAGTAGCGGTACTCGTGTAGGTGTACCGATACGGTGCATGTTATGGAAATAGTCGTTGAAGGCTGAAAAACCAGGCTGGTTTCGATACCACCTGCCCTGTATCGATACTGTAGAAACTGTATCGGTACGGGTTTTGCTTACTGTAAATGGTTTTCAAAAATGGTATCGATACGTACCAAGGTGTATCGGTACAAGCCTTGTAAAAATGATATTTTGGCCATTTAAAAAGCGTTTTAAACATGTTAAAAACCTACGAAACCATTTCAAACATATTTTCAAGTTGTTTGGACTTTAAATAAATTTTCAAAATATTCAAACAAGTCCAAAATAATTTTTCAAATTATTATATCAAAACAAATATCCTAACAAACTCACTTGAACTCTTCAAAAATATGAGGGTGAAGGATTCTATCGGTTTTGGGAGAGTCTAAAAAATGAAATATGTTCTTTGTTTTCGGTTTTTACACCCGACCTTGAAAATAGGTTTATTACTTCATTAAAGTCCCTCTGCCCCTATTTTATTACACTATAAGGGTTTCTGACTTTTTAAACCATGTCCATGGTCCCTATTTTTAAAATCTCTGTAGTTTCTCCCCTTTCTTCATACACGTTTAATTTATGCCCTATAATTTGCTTTCCTTTTTTATTTTAGTCCCTTTTATTCTTATGCTTGCATTGTTGTATATATGTTTCATGTGACTTTGGTATATAAATGTGTATTATGTTAAGTGTGACATATGACCCATAATGTATGTTTTTGGACATATAATGTACAATATATAGTATATGGTTGTAAATATAATATGTAGTATGTATAATATATGTTTATAATACATATATAATATATGATTTTACATATATGAGTATACATTTTATATTTCATATATGCATTATATAATATAGTTTAAACCTTGTACGTATATGGTTGTTAAACCTTTTTATGAGCTGTACGCATACATATATATATATATATTAGTATTATATATAGGAATATATGTCTAATGCTTTATATATATACATTATATATCTTATATGTATATTATAGTACATATTTTATATATTATATAGTTTGAAGGCTTCCGTCAAAGGTTTTTATATATATATACATATATTTACTCGTACATATATATACATATACAACATTTTATTATAGGTTTTTGTTACATACTTTAAGTAAATATCATATAGTACATTATATATTATAGTTTCATATGTATGGATGGTTTTATTTCATGTTTGCCTTTTAGTTATGTTAACTTTCTCAATTTATTCGATTTGTGGTTCAATTTCTTTGTTTTACTAATTAGGATAGTTTAGCCATTAGAACTTGGTTCAATTAATTTAAAACATACCCTTGGCTTAATGGGGTGTGTGTTTAGATTAATTAAACTAAGTATAGGTTCTTTTAGGTTAGTTGAAATCTTAGTTTTGGGGCCTTTTAGGATTGTTTAGGGTAATTTAATTTAATTAATTTAGAGTGTGTGCTCGGCTTATTAGGGCATAATCTTTAAATTAATTAAATTAGATTTAGGATTAGATTTTTAGAACTGTAGTTAGATTTAAGGTTCAAAGTAGTCTAATAAGTTTGAATTTATCCTTGGCTTATTGGGATAAATGTTAGATTTATTAAACTAGTTGAACACCTCTTAATTACCCCTTATCATAAAATTGACAAAGCTTAGATGGACACTTAATTCAAAACCCGATTTAATTAATTTGATTCATTTTAAATAGAATCTTTGGCTTATTGAGATACTAGTTTAAAATTAATCAAATTAATTATCATTCAAGACAATTTGTAAATCAGTAGGAGTTTCTTTTTAGGGTTAATTAATTTAGGGTTAATATTAGATTAACTTATTTGAACACCTCCTAATTACCCCTTAACATAAAATTGACAAAGCTTAGCTGGTCACTTAATTCAAAACCCGATTTAATTAATTTGATTCGTTTTATATAGAATCATTGACTTATTGAGATACTAGTTTAAAATTAATCAAATTAATTATCGTTCAAGATAATTTGTAAATCATTAGGAGTTTCTTTTTAGGTTAATTAATTTAGAGTTAATATTAGATTAACCTAGCTAATAATTAGATTACTAATTAAAATTTCATAATTCGGGCCTTTTAGGATAGGACTTTAGTGGGCCTAGGGTTTCTTTTGAAAGTCTTTTTTTGTCATGCATTTTAATTGTCATTCATATGACTTTTAATATTCTAATCGGACATGACAATTAATCAACTTTAAACCTTAAAAGGAGATATTTATTAATTTCGATATTTGCGTCGTGACAGCCCTAACTCAATGGATGCTAACCAAATATTTAAATTAATTCTTACCGTCCGAAGGTAAACATTAATTTGAATTAAAAGTTGATAGACCATAACATCATACTTAAATGCTTGCATCATGCATAAAGGTGATGTACAAAATTCGAACCATAAATTAACACGGCAGCCAGTCTTATTCGATGTCGGTTTAATCTATGGTCCGTTGTATCGTCACCATTTTTTATCAAACATTTAATTAATTCGAACCCACCAATTTGACTAATCTCACTTAATTAGAATCCACACTCAATTGAGAACACTTGATTAGAGCTACTTTGAATTTCATCTATTTCCATCGATTAAAAGTAATATATGATTCGGTACTGATTTCGGGCGTTGTAGGGTGCTAGCCCTTCCCCACACGTAACCAACTCTTAAACCCAATTTCACGAATCATTGGTTTTGTGGTGTCCGGTCTACCTTATCTAAGTGACCGGTGACGACTCTAAATTCTCTTATTTTCCAAGGAAAAAAAAGATTTTTCCCAAAAAACAATCACTACACAAAGTATTTTTTTAATTATAATTTGTACTACGAAACATGACATAAATTAAAATATAATTATACTCCCTTAGTCTAACATATCTAAAAAAATAACATTATAATGTTAAGATAAATGCTTAAAGAAATACTAAGAATATGGATAGAGACATGGCCCATAACTGAATTATATCTGTAACAGTAAAAAGGTCCGGTTTCATAAAGGGAAAAGGGGCAAAAGAGTCATATCACTTATCCCAGACAGTCGCTTCTATATATACCTTCGTCTACAAAATCTAGGATATAAAATGCCCCAAATCGTCTCCGCCCAAACGAAAAATAATTTTCCCCTTTCGCCATAATTGAACGTTGAACTCCTGAAAAATCTTCTAAGCTCCAACATTTCCAGACATCCGCAATCGTTTTGACTCCAAATTTCGTAATTTCTTCCTTCAAAATTCATATCCTAAATTGACTTTATTATTTTTGTTGTTTTAACTTTTTCGATTTCGAGATTCGAGATTTACAATCTAACTTTTTTAAAAATTTTGCGCAGATCGGGTGAATAATGGCGACGTTTGAGCTTTACCGGAGGTCAACGATCGGGATGTGTTTGACGGAGACTTTAGATGAGATGGTTTCAAGCAGTACTCTGAGCCCTGAGCTCGCTATTCAGGTTCTCGTCCAGTTCGATAAGGTACTGTTACAACCGTGTTCTGATTCTCTCTTATCTCTTTTCCTTCCTCGTTGATGATTTATTCATTTTGTTTATATTTATGTTAGTCTATGACTGAAGCCCTGGAAAGTCAAGTGAAAAGCAAGGTTTCCATTAAGGTACATTCTTTTTACTTGAGTAGAAAATGAAGATCGTTATATTCTATTTTTGCGGTGATCTGATGTTCGTATGAACAACTGTGGTGAAATATTTTGTTTTAGATCTGTTTGTTAAGTGCAATGTTAACCTGATAGTTTAATATGGTCCCTTGATCTTCCCATCCTTGAAGAAAGATAACTTTCACCATTCGTGAATGGTGAAATATCCCTGTATTTTATTTTACAAATATTTGCAGGGATCAAAATGTAGCTTGGGTGCTAATTGTAATGGACTAATGGTAGTAGAGTTGCATATATTGAATCTGATTGTGGTAGTAATTGGTTATTGTTTATCTTCAGCATGTTTGTTTTTGCATATACGATGGGAGTACTAGCAAGCAGAACACATGATTGCTTCTTCTTTTTTTGCCGTATCCTCTCTTGTATGGCATGTATTTCATCATGTTGGAGCCATGTTCATGTGAGACACATGTTCAGCACTTGGACACTCCCTTGACAAGAATGTCGGTGCTTCATAACCTCTTTTTTCCAAAATGTTTTCTAGGATCAATGTGATGATTTGAGGTGCAGGCTGAACGCATCTTAATTATATTTTCAAAGCTTCAGTTATGCCAAAAAAATTGGGTTATTTTACCATATGCTAGAGAAAAATTTTCAGGGGACCTGAAACGATAGACCTGTGGAAAGCTTACTTGTTTGGTAAAGTTCCTATCATACATAATAATGCATATTTGTTTTGGTATATATTTCAAAACTAATAGTTGGAAATATGGCTCCTTTGATTGCTCGTCAGTATGTTTTCTAATTTGTATTTCATTTCTTGTATAGCTAAACTTTTAGCTTTCTCCTTCTAGGTTGCTTTGACTTTATTTTCTTTTGAGTACCAATGTTTGAAGTATATCTGGATATTGGTATAATATTAGATGTCCCTCAAAGGACTCCAACTACATGAAAACTTCAAAAAATTCAGCACGTTCACGTTGGATATGTACCTGTATCTGGGTTTCACACTCGAGTCTGAGTAATGTAGGCTTGTTGCTACTTGTTTTGACCATTCACCATTTATAAATATGTTATTTGAGGACTTCTGTATTCTTTAGTAATGAACGTTTATATCAACATACAATCAAGCATTGCCAGGCAAAAGCCTGTGCAGTTGTTTGCATTTGAATCTGATCTTGTCTTGTATGTTTATGCTACAGGGACATCTGCACACCTATAGATTCTGCGACAATGTTTGGACCTTCATCTTACAGGATGCTTTGTTTAAGAACGAAGATTCTCAGGAAAATGTCGGTCGAGTCAAAATAGTAGCATGTGACTCAAAGCTGCTGTCACAATGAAATGTCAAATCAATATTGTGTCTGATGATGGTGCAAGGGGATGATTGACTGAAGATTGGACGACATATATATTACATATGTATTAATTGTAAGCTATCAGCCTTTATGGATGAATTTTTCTTTGTTCATTTTATTTTTCTTTCTGATAACATCATGGAGGTGAAAAATTTTAGAACAAAAAGATGAAACCTATTTATTTATGACAAGAGTGTTTTATATCTATGCTATTCAGACTCGGTGCCGTTTTTTATACGTGCATGTGTCAATAATGGTACATTCAGTTTTTCTAAAGTTTTCTCATGTATTTGATAGGATTTTTGAAGGGTCGTATCCCCGTACACATGTTCGAGTATGACACGAGTCCTTGTGATCTTATATCAAAGTTATGTATGTCACCTAATCCCGTGTGAGGCTGACTGCCATTAGTGAAGTTGTGCATGTGTTGCGACTTGTGAACTGTTTTGAGTTTGGATTCTTAACAAATTCCGAGCATACGACGAAGAGTCTAATTAGGAAGACAAGTACAATGCATAGTGTGATGTAGATTAAATTATTAGCTCTTTGATAGGGGAGAGTATCGAATCGAGATGAGCGGAAAGTTTGAGTTAATTGAGTCGAGTTTTTGCTCAAATTAGAAGTCCAATATGCCACAATATCAAAATATAAAACTTTAACCACAGATTTATGTCAACTTTTAGTTGAATTGTCTTCCATGGTTGTGAACTATAACTCCCTATAGATGGTATTTGGATTAGGGTCGTAAATAAGACAATACATATCGAGCTCGATTTGGTCAATACTCGACTCGAGCTCAAACTCGCCTCGAGTTCTTAACGAGCCGAGCCGAGTTACTTGATACCTGATTCGAAAAGTTTGCGAGCTATTCGAAAAATATAATATACTATTTTTTATTTTTAAAATTAAAGTGAACTAAAATGTAGGTTGGGTGTTTTTGGTTATTATATTATGTTAGTTTAACTTTATGAATATTTTCATATGTACTCTTCTCCTTCAACTAGGATTAAGTGTTTTTATCGAGGCACATGAAAATATTTTTTTTGTATGATTCTATCTATAATGAAATCGTGCAATTTAATAATAATAATAATAATAATAATAATAATAATAATATAGGGTTGCAAAAGAAACGAAACAAATCGTGAGCTACTCGAGTTTGACTCGACAAAGACTTGACTTGATTGAATTCAACTCGACTCGAGTTCTTAAAGAGCCAAATTGAGCTCAACACACTCAAGCTTAAGTCAAGCTCGAATTCGACTCGAATTTTTAACAAGCTAAGCCGAGTTCAAAAGTACTCCGGCTCGACTAAGCTTGTTTACCCCTAATTTGGATTGCTCATGTGTAATATCATAATATAAAATATTATATTTTTTTGTTAACTTTGAAAATGAATGCAACTATACCGTAAGTTTTAATTGGATCTACATATCATATTTTTTAATTAAAATTTATGATTAAATAATTAATATATTTAACTAAGTACTTCAAAATCCTCCTAATTATATTGCTATTTGATAGGCTACAAACTTGTTATATAAACATCCTAACTCCCTAAGAACAGAAAAAATGAAACAGAAAATATGATATTTTTTGTAGCGTAAAAAAATTATAGAAGCCAGTATATTTATTCTTTAAAAATTAAAATGTAAATTTCTAGTCTTAAAACCTCAAATTTTAAATTCTACCTACTAAACCCTAAATTAAATGTCTAAACCTTACAACAAAAAGACTTGTGTAGTTTAAATTACACAACATGTGTATTGAATATTTTTTTCTTGAAAATAATATTTTTTTATATTTGAATTGTAACGTGACTCGAAAATTGAAATTTATATTCGAATTGATTTGAAAAATTAAATAAATTGATTCGATTAATAGTAACTAAAAAAACAGTTTTTCGAATTAAATCCATCTTTGTTAACACATTCATAATAATGACTTCCAAGACATCTAGAATCGACTATGCAATCCAAGGATTTTAAAATTGCAACTTTTTGAAGAAAAGTTGTCTTTACAACTTTAGGCGACTTTGGTTGAATCTTTACAAGTTTTTCATGTTTCCTTCGTAGAAAGGGACTATTCCATCTGCTTTCACTTTCAGACGAACATGAGAATCTGTATTCTTATCCTATTTATATTTTTTTTGTTAATGCCTAAAATATTATATATATATATATTTATATGGTTTTGATAAGTTAGTAATTTTGAGGGACGGACATAAGATTTTATGTTAGGGGCAAACTTATAAAATTCTAAGGGGGCAAACTTATAAAATTTAAAGGGGCGAAAATAGATTTTCAATAAAAAATACATAAAAAAATTTTAAAATAATTTTTAAATCATATATAAATTTTGGTAACTTGTATTGAAGAAATTTTAATACATGTAATCTATATGCTTGTATTGTATTATTTTGATTTATGATTATGTTATAGAGAAATTTTTTATTCTCAAATTGTATTTAAATTTTAAAATTATTTTACTTACTTTCGAGTTACAAGTAACGACACCCAAAAACAAAACAGTTGAGTTATAAATATATATGTTAAACAAAACAATTCAGATTTTTTGATGTTTGGTGGGAGTGAAAATTATTAATTTATTTTTATAAAATATATATTAGAAAATATTTTGATACACAAGCCTTTTAATTTTAAAATTTAGGGTTTTAGGTTGTAAGGTTTTATGTTAGGGTATAGAATTTAAGATTTATAAATAGAATTTAAAATTTAAGATTTAGAGTTTAAGGTTTAGGTCTTAAGATGCTAAAATTTTGGATTTAAATTTTAAATTTTATAGAAAGACTATATAATTTTTTTACATAGCTTTTATATCAAAATGTAACCCATATATTTAGAAATTTTAGGAGGCTTAAATTGAAAATTATATAAACTATCGTATATAGCATTTCATTATTTTGAATAGGTTGCGTGGCTCTACAAATAAAGATGGAAGAAACTCCGCGAAATAAAATTCGGTTGCTCAAGCTTGGGATTTTTCTCAAGGTCTTTTGTCATGTTTGGCGGACTCTAACTCTTCGAGTCTTTTATTTATATTTCACACTAAAAATTAAATTTTAGTTTACAGTTTAGGTTTAAAATTAAATTTTGTAGTTAGCGTTTAGGGTATGGTATATTTTTAGAGGGTAGAGTATAGAGTTTATAATTTAAAATTTAGGGTTAATGATTAAAATTTAAATTTTTAATGTTTTTTAGTGTTGAAGTATAAAAGAACACCGAAAAAGAGCAGAGAATTTTTATCCGTAAAGCTCATTCTTTATAACTTGGAACATGCTCCAATACCAAACAATGAGGGAAATATATATATGAGAATCAAAATGATATATTCTTACCCATGCCAAAGATGCTTATTGTCACAAAAAAAACTCATGTTATTTTATTATGTATAAATTTAAATATCAACATTTCTATTAAGAATATAATATATTTTTATTTGAAAATAAGTTTAAATAATATGAATTTGAAAATAAGATGGCTGAATAAATTAAATATTATTTAAATTTGATTTGATCTAAAATGTAAACAAAATTTAAAAACAATCTCCAATGTTTATTGAATTTGAAAAAGTTAAGGACTTAAAAAGTATGTGTCTATACTTTTAAAACAATTGAATAAAAAACAAACCTTAAGAGATAAGCAAAGGAAAAAAAGCACGTGCTTAATTAAATTTAAGCTTTTGTTTGTTAGCTTATTTAGTTAATTATTATCTTAAGGTATGCAATTGAAAAGGAGAAAAATATTATGGAAATACACTCATCATTTAAATAAAATACAATATATATATATATATACGTTTTAAATTTATGGGATATAATTTTTTTTAAATAATCTTAAGATGATTATAAAGTAATATTTGTTCATATATACTCTTAATTATTTGACAATTCACACGCAATTTGCAGATAAATATTTTTAATCTATATAATACAAATGCTTTTTTTAATAGTCTTGATTACAACGATGGAGATTCGAATGAGTAAAGGTGGAGATTCGAATAAGGATTCAATTGGATCTTATTCTACTCCGTGAGACCTTTACTACAGTATCTCATATGCTCAAAATGATTGAGTAATGAATGAAAAATTGATGGTCAAAGTAAGGAGGTTGAGAATTAGAACAGGAAATGGAACCCACATATCCTACATGGATGGGATAAATGGATTCGTAAGTGTTTATATACACTTACCCTATTTGTGATCATTGAATGACTTAAAAGGAAATTGTGCTTTGTGCACAATAGGGTGTAAATCCAATCCTTTTTAGGTTGGGGTGCACTCACACAACGTAGGATATTTTACCACATTCAAATTAATTTTTTCCTTTTGAATAGCAGATTATCTCGAAAATTATGGGATATATTAGGATTTAAATTCGAATTTTGCTTGCAACCCACTCAATTATCCGATTAGGGGCAAAATCGAAATAATATTTCTCATGTTTAACCTAATTTTCTCCTATAAATACACGAGTATTTTTCAGGTTTGAACATACAATGCAAAACGTTTTCTCTCCTAAACTTGCATAGTTTTCTGGTGATAATCGAAGGCTCAAGTACGTTCGTGATTTCTCAGTGGTGCTGCTGAAGATAATCATCTGCTGTTGTTCCTAGCAGGCCTCAACAACTGAATTTGGTTATTTCGAAACTGTGCTTTTCGTTTATTTCAATTTTCTAATTACTGTAATCTTGTTACTTTAATTATTTTTACATTTATTTTGAATTTAACCGTCTTTTGTCCAACAATATTAACTTGTCAACGAACCATCATTATTATATGATTTTTATTTTAGTGATGACGATGTTTATTATTCTTGCTATAATAGTGTTTATTTTTATATATCATTTATCCAAGTTATTTTTGTTGAATTTTTAACATTTTCTTTCTTTGCTTTTTTTTAATTATACTCTTATTTTATTTTTAAGTTGTTAGTTTGTGTATTATAATAAGTTGAGCAAATATCTGTCGATTAACTTATTTTTATTTTATATATTTTCTTTGTAATTTTGAGTTATTTTATTGTTATTCAATGAAACTAGCAGTTATTATTTTTATAAAAAATCAGTACTTACTCTACGCTAACTGAGTCTTAATTTGTTGATTCAATTGTCATTGCAACCTACAGGGTGGCATAGACTTTAGCACTTTTAAGCGTGTATTTTCAGCCGATTTATCAATTGGGAGAGATTTGAGTAGTTTTAAACATTGTATACAAATAATACTCCACATAATTCAGAATTTTTTTATCGTGATTTCAAGTTTATTTTTAAATATTTGTATATTTTTTATTAATAATATTTTTAATATATTGATATGATTATATGATAGTATATATCTTTATTTTTAATTTTTTTTTAAAAATGTACATACAACATCACCTAAAAAGAACGCCATTGAAAACCAAATTTTTTTAATAATATTTTCTTAAGTATCAATGAGCAATACGTGGTTATATTTAATTTGGTTAAGATAATATTATCATAGGTATTATTTTCTTTGTATTATTTATTAATGAGTCAATTTTCGAGTTAATTTTCTATAAAATACTATTATGTGGTATTCTTTTCTTACATTAAAGCGTAAAAAAAAAATTAACAAAGCATTTGACCGTATTTCACCTTGTGTCAAAAAAAAGGGATACGACACATTCTTTCTATAAATCTGTGAATTGTGTTTTTCTTTCTAAATATATAAATTTAAATTATTAAATTATCTTAGCAGATTCGGGTTCAATCGTTTTGTCTATAATGTATGTATTTTGTTAAAGAGTTAAAAATCTGTATGAGCATATATTATCTTACAATTACCTTTAGACTATTAAAAAAATTATACTTTCCCATTAAGGGTAACAACGGGACAGAGCAAATATGATATTGTATTCTCTACTCAGTCTCCAACACTTGGGAGGACGGTTTTGAGGAATCCCATTAAATGCTTTGGAATTTTTTGTTGTTGTTATACCCTCTTTATATGGATCCCATGGATTTTAGATGATTTTCATCCAAAGAAAATAATAAACTAAACTTTTTTTGAGTTGAATAATAAACAAAACTTACTACTTCACTAGTCAAAATATATGGTCAATTTCAGTTTGAAAGTCATATATCTATCACATTTAAAAATGTCTAAATTTCAATACATAAATAAATATCCAACATTAAATCTCTAACTTATATGGTCAATTTCTTGTTTTATAAT